>VXAZ01000608.1:299403-582597 GCA_013399875.1 Gymnorhina tibicen
GCCCCGTGCTGTCTCTGGGGAAAGCCAGTCGACCGGGGCGGGGCGGGGGGGAAGGTGATGCATGCGGGCAAGGCTCTGGCCCCCGGGACTGGGAATCGTGGGCCAGGTTTTAGGGGGAGGGAAAGGCGCCGAGCAGGCCCGACAGTCTCCCCCGCTACTGAGCGTTGCAGAGGGGAGGGGATGAGGGGGGGCGGGCAAGGGCGCTGTAAGAGCCTGAAACTGAAGCAGGGCCCTGCTGCCTGGGGGTGCTGCGTCTGTCTGCGCTCCCGTCTTTTAATTGGCATCATGTGGGGGAGCGGGCAGGGTGGTGACAGCTGCGACAGGCGGGACGCATCCCGGCGGAGCGCTCAGCCCCACGTCTCTCCGCGCAGCCCCGCACCGCAGCCTCGGCCGGCGGGCGGGAGGCCGAGAGGGAGGCGCCGGGGGCCGGGGGGCGCCGGGAAAGCCCCTTCCCTCTCCTCGTCACTGAGCTGACCTCCCGGCGGCTTCTTAGCCACGAAGGGCTCGGCTTCCCTCGCCCCTGCTCTCCGCGGCAGCCCGGGGAGAGGACGGTCCGGCGGGTCCCCCACAGCTCCCCCTGCGCTCCCCTTCCCCTGGAAGCCGTACAAAGAAGTGGCTGGCAGAGATGCTTGTTCACCGTCTTCGTTGTCATAGATGATGTGTTAGAGTGCTAAGGGAAAGCTAAACTGCTCCAATCCATTGATATAAAGAAAGCCAACGTGTAGCTGGAGACAAAAATGAGCAAAGGGCAAACCAGCAACAACATAAAACTGTGCAGTTGCAGAGGTGTTCATTGCCTAAAAGCCAAGGAAAATGCTTCTGTAGACCTGCTCTTCACCAGAGCTAAGATAGATGAAAATTAAAATTTCACTTTTGTGAACAACACACCTTCTCTCATCTGTGAGCCTGTCAGGAGAGCATGACCAGCATTTATGTCAGGCTGGTGTCCTGCACCATTCAGCATGGTCTGAGTTGGATCGTGTAGAAGAAGGTGCGTGAAAAGCTCATGTGGACACATAAAGAATAAATAGCTTCCCTGAAACTTTCTTCCTATCCTTGTGAAGGACTGGGTCTTTCCATTGAAGTGGTTTCATTAAAGAAATGCTCAGCGAGAAGAAATTCAGCACCCCATGTACTGAGACAGTCATTTCCTCTCTACTTGTCTTCCCTTCCACATTTTTAGCTATAAATAGGGCCCTAGCTTTCAAAGTTTGGAGTTGTCCTGATTTTCATTTGATACAGCCTCATTTTGAAGAGGATTACCTATTTTAATATCTAGTTCAGGTCCTAAGTAGTATCTGTATATTATAGAAACTACACAGTGAAAATATTCACAGAACTGGGGACAAGTGCAATCCTTAAACTGACAAGATTTCTGGTAGACTGTATGCTTGGCCCTAGATAATCTCTTGAAGGACTTAATATGGCACATAAAACTTGCTGTGAGTAGGCTTTTGAGTATTTCAAATGAAGAAGTCTCTATTCTGATCTCAAGTATATGGATGCTCTTTGCCAAGTACCTTAAATTAATTTTCTGTATTTATGATAGATGTGACAGTGCTTTTTTTGTTCTTTTGATGCACTAAACAGCATGCATGCAAATATTTGAAATGATGACAGCAATTAAAGACCGCATTTGGACTGATACGAAAGATGCCAGACTCACTAACTTAGCTATAGTGGTGTATAATATACACTTAACATAGGATTTAACCTCAGTCAAAATTGCTTGGTAACGTGTATGAAGTAATATGATATTTTGGTAAAAGCTTTAGAGAAAAAGCCTTAGTAAGAAATCTGAAAGTATTGCATGTCCCGATATAATGTGAATTTAAAAATTGTTTCAGTGGATCAATTGTATCTGAGCTACTATATATACCAGATAAATGGCGTGCTGCCACTTTATATTACTTAAAGAATCTGTAATTACTAAATATTTTCTCCCAGTATTTTTTATTTGTGCATATGTAGAAAATAATTTAGAATGCCCAGGCCTCAAAAAAGGGTTATCAAAACAATAATACTGTGGTGTTTGTAGTGCTGAATAATATATAAGGTAATGATCAATAGTCCCTTACAGGGAATGCTTTTCATCTTTACATTAGCTTGGCTATAAATTTTCCCTATTGGCTTCAAATTGTGCTATGTTAGATCTATGTGATTCATGCCTGCTATTGATTAGTGCACAACTATTTCATGGGAGATGCCAAATTAATTGTTAAAAAAAGCCACGAAAGTGCTTTTTTATTGGCCACGTGAGGCTCAACACACACTATACTGTTATTTCAGTATTTCAAGTACATATAGTTTCCAATAAGCTTTAAAAATAGTTACGCAGTGTGCTCAGACATGAAAATTCACATAATATGTTGAAAATGCTACTCTGTGCAGGACACACTTTATTTTGTGACTCAGAAAGTAGCGTAACACAGCAGCATGCTTCTGAATGTTGCTGGATCACTTCCTGTGAGATCATTACAGTCTTAGATGAGCACTCCCAAATAGGAAGAAATTTCCATGTTTTTATACAAGATTCCTAGGTTTATGCCAGGTTTGGCCGGTAGCATCCTCATTGAAGGGGTAAGCAATTTGCAGGGAAGGCTGCCAGAAAACCCCCAAACCCTCAGGACCAGATGAGCCAATACTCGATACAGATACTTGCTGTACTGTGCACATGGATGCTGAACCTTGGAGATTTGCAGAAGCAGTGCTTTTCTGCAAAGTATTCTTATTTCTAAGTGCAGAAATGTCTGTATAAGCTTGCTGTTATGTGCATGGGAAAACTTAATAATGTACGCGCTATTACACCTAGGTATAGGATGTTTTAATGTCTGAATTTTAGATGAGTAAATAATAACACATCAGAGAGAATGGTTACTATCTAAACAGAAATGCATGACACTGGACTATGCTAAGGATTTTCATATCTCAAGCCTCTGGAAGATCACGCTGTGAGTAAACCTTTCCCTGTATTCCTGATTCATTGATGTCTGAAAGTAGATCTTTCGGTTCCATGTGTAATACTGCTTTATTTCACAATCCTGATTAAAATGTATGTTTTCAGAATTTATTTTGCAAGACAAGTTTCATAGGTTCCTCACTTCTACTAATTTTGGCAATCTAAAAAGATTTTTTTTCTCCAAATGTATTATCTGTTGTGAAAATCAGTATAACTGAGCTTAAGGTATGTGTTTAGGACTAATGAGAAAGATTTAGAGCAATCTTTTAATTTGATATATTAATGATGTCTGCAATGCATCATTCTATCAAAGACCCAAAGTACTTGAAGTATTATTTATTAATTTTGTCCTCATCTTCCAAACAACTCAGAAAATGGGAAAAAAGCCTTGAAAATAGTTGCTTGACACTCAGGAATCAGTCATATCTGGAAAAAAAAAAATCTTTCAATGGAAACAGTATATATATTGTTTGCTTTTTCCTTCATTTCCTAGGTATACTGGAATTTATCAGTATAGCAGTGGGCTTGGTCAGCATCCGAGGAGTCGACAGTGGACTTTACCTTGGAATGAATGAGAAAGGGGAACTGTACGGCTCGGTAAGTTCCTGCTAGCCTTGGGCAGTTATGATCCTTACATTCTGTGGGGGAAACACTCTCTAGCTCCTACCATCTCCCATTGCACTGCGTGTGTGTGCTGTATGAGTCCTCTTTCTGCTCAAAATATCTTGCAGTCTAATTCAAAACAAGACCCTGTGGGTGACATAATGAATGTGGGAGAGGGAAAAGGTGACAAAATCAGGAATGAGTAATAATGCAGATGAATGACAATTTAGATACAAACAATAGAGACTGATGGCCAGAGCTGGTCACTGAAGACTGAAGGATGTACTATAAGATTTGTAAATGTCTGCTGTCAGTAGAAACCTAAATTGAGACAAGTGTATTCCTTTTGTGTGTAGGCAGAGAGCTTTCTAGGAATTGACAAAATAAGGTAGAGGGGGAGGGAAAGGGTGGCATATGCGGATGAGAAAATAAGAAACAGGAGTGTGACAAAAGTTATAAAAAGTATAGGAATGAGGGCAAGAGGCTTGGTGGTCTTGTCCTGAAAGTTTCACTGGTTCTCCCTGAGGGATGGCAGCAGGAGTGAGTAACGGGTGTGAGGGAGGAGTAAAACTTGGTATTTCAGATGTGGGAGTTTGCCAGCCTACCTGCAGCTGATGGGTGACTGTTCTTGGCAACATGGGCTGTCTTCCAGCAGAACAGAGAGAGGGAGAGAGTGTGTGTGTGCACGTGTGTGCATGTGTCTGTATGATGTGGCTCTTACCTGGGAATATTTGACGCATCTGATGTACAATGGGGTTCATACCCTGGGTAGACTGTGGGCAGGTGCATCTGAAATTCGGCAGGTAACTCCTCAAACGGTAGAAGGCAACCTCTTCTAGCAGTAAAATATCAACCTCCAAAGTTTACAAGGAACAGAGAAGGAATTTTATTTGAGAAAGAGGATGTCAGATTTGAAGAGTAAGCAAATGTATGAAGTGAAGTGAAGCTGTGCATTCACTGGAGTTCATTAGAAGCAGAGGAGAAGGTGACAGTGGTCAAATGATAGCGTAAATATCGCAGAGAAATACTAAAAAAGAAGTTAAAGTGATAGAGAAGGGCTTTGAATGTAGTTGAAGATACCTGTGTCACAGGGGACTAGCAGTACCAGGGAAAAGGGTGGGGATGGCAGTGAAAGTAGGAGAAAACATGAGATGATGGTGGTGAGTGGGCAGGTGAAAACAGAAGGAGTAAGAGGGAAGCCCAGCTTCCATGTATATTATCCATATAGGAATGTGAGCAAGTGAAACCAGGAGAGTCCAGCAGAAGTGTTTTTATAAGGGTGTCTAGGTTCACTGATCTCTTTCTGGCAAAATTTTGTGTGTGAGAGAGAGGAAGGGGCTTATCTTCTGAGCAAAGAGCAGGCTAGGTGAGGAAGCCAGAAGATACAGATAATGACAGTGTATGTGGGAGGCAGAAAAAGAGGTGGTAGAATGAGGGGCAAGGCTGGGATGGAGGATGTGTAGTCATGGGAGAAGGGGAGATGCAGAGATGGTGAGAGCCAGTGAGTGGGAAAGGCCAGAGAAAAGGGATTTAGCATAAATGTCAATACGGAGGAGGTAAAATTTGGAAGGATGGAGAGGGAGTGAGAAAAGGAATGGATGCAACAACAGATGTAAACAAGTTGCCTGTGAGGAATAAGTTGTCATAAGTCACAATCCTTGTGCAGCTGATGAATGTGATAAAGAACTAGCAGAGTAGATGAGTACATCAGGTTCAGTTAGGCAGCAAAAAGGCAGAACAACAACAGTAATATGAATCAGTAATGTTGATAATTATCAGTAAGAGCAATCATTTAAACATATAAACATAGTGAATCAGTTGCTCTGCATTTCAGATATTCTGAGAAAGGAAATATGATTATTGATAAAGCTTAAATGCATAGACTTGGGAAAATAAATGTTACATCACTTTTCTGTGCAATTTATGTTTTGTATTTGCAATATGTTTGACTGTCAGAGTGAATTACTCAAGACATTCTTTCCTGAAGAAATATGCACAAGAAATTCTTTGTAAATTACTAAGCTGACTGCATTTATAAAATAGTTGTTCCATGAACAGCAGTTCTAAAGGAGCCTGCTTTCCTAAGGGGTTGTGTCTCACAGTACAAGACATGGGTCTCTCTGACCTTCTGTCCCTGCAGTAGCACAAATTCCTCAGCCTTTTGTGTTTCTTGTATGGAGAAAGAGACAGTATTAGCTGTCCGTGCTCACCAGGCTGTCAGTTTGCAGGGATTACATAGCTCACCACTCCCAAGTGGGACGTGCAAATGATTTCTCCTCTTTACCCTGCCTCTGATTAGTTGCAAAACTGATAGGAACTTAATTTTCTTGAAGACCTTTGCCTCCTGATTGAAACTGGTTGACAACTTAAGGAAGGAGAGACAAGCAGGCAAATGGATGTACAGTATAATTAAGTACAGTATAAAAAGATAACCTCTTTTTCCTCAGAAAGGACACTAAAAATATGAAGCCATTCATAATGGAGAACTGGCAAGCTATGAGGCTAGAATGTGAAGTTCAGGTTAAAGTCCTGATGGATGATATGGCATATTGTCAGCCTCCAGAGGTGGACATACTAAAGAGTGATGGTAATTGAATTACATTAATTTCAATGAAATATAACCTCTAATGGCTACTCAGTGTGATGATGCTTTAAAGCCTTGTCAACACTAGCAATCCTAGTGCCTATATTTCAGCAACTGTCAGCTCTCCTAGAAACACTGAGATAAGCAGGCCTTGGAGCAGATTTCTGTGTAGAATTGGCTGGACATTTTTAAGTGACAGTGTTTTGCTTTTGCTTTTGGTCAAAAAATGCAATTAATTGAAAATGAAGTTCTCTGATGGGAATAGATTGCATCTTGTTGCACTCTGGTTGCATCTTGAACCAGAAGCAAGGCACAATCCAGCACAGAATAATCTCTCTGGCAAAGTAGAAGATCAGTTTAAGCGAGATTAGTTTTGAGACTGATATGTGGTAGACTGTGAAAAAATTAAACCAGTTTTTCACCTGCGTAAAGCAGAACAACCTCTTTAGATGAACTGCTCTGTAGCACCAGTAAGTTGTCCTTGTGCTGCTGTGCTGTGAGGTGTATCCCTCTGTCTTGGTTTCTTCCCTAGGGGCTGTGAATAGCATCAGCTTTGTCATGGAGCAGGTACCCTTATGACACTGTAGCTCTGTCTCCTAAGGTGGGAAAACCATTTCCCGCACACAACTGAGCAGCAGCCAAAGAAATACTTGGTCTTGCTGTACATCAGCATTGTGGATCTAAGTAGGTGCTTAGATTCACAGCTTATGAGGCATTCAGTACTTGACACTATTGGAATAGATGCCCTGTGTCTGACACTATCATATTTATATTCAAATTACTGCATGAAAAATACATTAAGCATGAATCAAATCAGTGACCTAAAATCTATCCTTCTGTATTTATGTTTGAAACATTTGACACAGGAAGATTTTTCCCAGCATATTTGTGGTGCCACTGGAGATGGGACATATGGCAAAGCAGAGCAGCCAGGGTGGGTGATTGCTGCCAGTTTTCAGGAAAGACAACAGTAAAGGCAGTTTCAGCATATCTTGATCCAGACATGTTCCTCTTGGCCTTCTCAAAGTTCTGCTTTCCTCATAGATTAGCTGCTTGACAAACTCTCCCCAACTTCCCACAGTTACAGGCAGCAGTTTCTACTGCATTTTCTGGTCAGAAGAGCACAGTGACTCTCATGCTGCTTTCAGGCAGATGTGTAACATAGTGTGACTGTTCTCAAATTCCTCCTCATGCCAAGGATTTATCCAGGGAAAGCCGAAAATACGCGCACATGGTACTGCAGAGAAACCAGGGGTAGCCACCTAACAATGACTTGGAGCCTGGTTAGTGACAGCAGCTTTCCCTCCTGTCTCATCTGTCCCTGCTTTCCCTTTACCTTGCCTTTCCCTGGCAGCCTGCAGCTATGACTCATCATGTTTCACAGCAGCTACTGTGCTTGTCACTGGAAAGGAGGAAAAATGCAAACTACAGATAGGACTCAAAGGGTGTTAAGAAAAGACATGAAGACCTTTTCCTTCCCAAGTGCCAAACAGCTCTTGCTAACACGTCTGGCAAGAATATTAGCAAATGTGTCTTAGCTGTGTTCCTCAGGGCCATGCCATGGAGGGAGGGAGGGAGGTCTTTCTGATCAGTCCCACAACCTTTCTGCTTTTGTGGGCTGTCCCCATTGTCATGCTGCCCTTGGGAATATTAACAGCTGGCACCCATGTGGCAGGCTGTGATGTATCCAGACAGCACGCGGTGCCCATCATTCCTGCTGCAGGCTGTCCTCTGAAGTAGTTCTCTGCTGCCTCAAGCACAGACCAAGCAAGAACATGGGACACCCTTGCCTCAGCTGCCCTGGTTGCCTCGGGCTATTCTGCAGTAGACAGCTGTGCTGCATCTGACTGCTGGCATCCCTGCCTCACTGATCTCCCATGCACCCACCCCATTCCTCTTCTCAGACTAGATATAAAGAAAAGTTTTTTTATGGTGGGGGTGGTGAGACACAGGAACAGGTTGCCAAGAGATGCTGTAGATGCCCCATTGGTAAAAACATTCTAAGTCAGGTTGGGCAGGGCTCCGAGCAACCTGATGTAGTTGGAGATGCTCATTGCAAGGGGGTTGGACTAAATGAGATTTAAAGATCCTTTTCAACCCAAACCATTCTATGAAAAGCTGGTGCCTCCACTGCTCTTTGTGTCCTTGGCAGGCGGCAAAAGACAGCTCAGGTTGGATGCTCAGGAGGAATATTGGTAGCTGGAAGATCTGGAGCAGCTACCAGGAAAGCTGTGTAGGTGGGAGGAGGAAGACAGGAGTGGAGATGGTGGAGTTTGTTGAGGAAAGGGGAAAGAGTGCTTGGAAGGAGAGCTCAGGGGAGCATACAGAGAGAAGCTTCATTTGCTCACAGAGCAGCTGGGACAGAGATGAAGAACCCAGAACAGGAGCCAGGGAGGGAAGTTCCACACCTCTGGGTTTCAGATTTACAGGGTGTGTGCTGCAAGGTGAGACATAGGAACACTTTTAAAAGGGTAATAAATTGCTGTCCTTCAAAAAGTGAACTGAAAGCTTGATCTGGGAGACTAAACTTGCCTTTTGCTCCTAAAACACTGGGGAGAGGGTGGAGGAGGAGGAGGAGAGAGAGAGAGAGTACCGTCCTTGAAGAAACATGTTTTGCCAGTGAGTGTGCAGGGAGGTGACGATATGCCTCTTTATTGTCCCAGCAGGGCTGCACCTGCAGTGTTTTATGCTTTTGTTTGGGTCCCCACGGTCCTGGAAGGGCTATGAAGCTACAAAGACTGGTGAACAGAAATTTTTCTGACAAAAAAGTCATAGTTTACTGAAAATTGCTTGGTGTAGGCAAGGGTTTCTTTGGCTGCATTCTAAAAATATCTTTTATGTTCCTGTGCAAATAAAGGAAGGGAAATGTTCCCTTCAAATGGTAGGTCAAGGTGCACGGAAACAACATGAAGAAAAAAGCAGGTTGAAAGTGCATGTTGGGAACAGCATTTGGGCCAAGTATATGATTACTAGAGGTATCTAAGAACTGGATAAATAAATAAATTACCCTCCGGTACCATCACACTTTCCTTTTAAATACCTCTGATCTGAAACAATTCCATATGTTTCAGATTGATTTTTTTTTTTAATAGCCTGGATTATCTGTTCATCAGTGTCCATTCAGGTGCCATGGTTGAGGTGAGCCTGGAAACAGGACAGTTTCAGTGCACAATTTTTGGAATGAGAATTAAAAGCAATTTCCTTGAGTGAAGGCGGAGACTTCTAGGGTGAGTGGTCAAATCCCAGAAGGGATGATGGCTGTGGCACCAGGTTTAACACTCTTCTGCCTGCGTTATTATTATTATTTACAATAATAAAGTGCCTTCTGGTAAATGGTATAAATGGAGAGACAGAGGATGATTCCTATGGCAGCTGACTCGCAAGGAGTGGTCAGGCTTTCTGCACGAGCAGCTTTGCTCAGGAAAACCTGCCACTTCCATGATGAAAAACCCGACGGTGTCTTTTACTGATGACAGTGACTCGTGTCTCCCTGGGTAAATCTGCTTTAAGCAGGAGACTGCAAGAAGCAGGCCTGTAGTTAATTTGATGGGAAAACTCTGAGCTCTGAAGAGGCCCAGTTCAAAAAGGTGATTAGGGCTCTGAATGTGAAGGAAACTTGAAACTTTGCCAGAGATGCAGAAATCCTGTGGAAATGGTATCCCAGCAGAGGTGACACTGCACGCAAGGATTTGGAGACGAATAGGCTCTAAGTGCTTGGCAGAGGGTCTGCAGAGAATGGGACAAGGGCAGGTTGCAGAAAAACTTGTGTCTTAGAGGTGTAGAAGCATGGGGATAAGATGGAAATTGCTGCAATAAAGTTGATTTAGGCCCTGAAATATGTACTAAAATTTTATAAGGGGGAAAGTTTTTAAGTTATGTACCTGGAAAGGGAACAGAAATCTTTACCAACACAGTGTATTCAGACTGGACTGTAAATGCAATACGGTCTGAATGTGGATGCTAACTGGGCTAGCCCTGTTTGTCATAGACTCCTTTGGGGGTAACATGGGTCTGGGGAGCTCCCTGTTGTGGGATGAACAAAGGGAGCAGGGGCAGCCAACACTGCTGCTGAAAGAAGTGGCTATTTTCCCTCCAACCATCCACCCCCTCCCTTTTGCTGGCACAAGTGTTTCTTTGCTGCCCGGGGAATTGAAGCAGGAAACTGGAAAACAGATCTGGCCAAGCAAAAGGGCTTCAGCCACAGTAGTTCCCTCCCAGGTCACTGGAAGGTGCAGCACGAAGGTGGGAGCAAGCCCTGGGTGAGGGAGTGTTTGCTTCCCTCCGAGGCAATGCAGGTGTTTTCCAGCCTTGAGCGTGGGTGTACCTCTGGCTGTGTGGTTTGTGTTTGGCTGGAGGGCTATCAGTCTGACTTGGGATGTGCTTGGGGCATTAGGAACATGCTTTTAAATGAGAGAGTAGAGGAGGACCTGGAAGTACGTGCAAGATGAGTTTACTGAAGCAGGATAAATAGTTTCAGGCAAGCCTAGTATTTTATTTTTGGTAGGAACTTCTTCTCCTAGAAATGGGAAGTTGTGCTGATCTGCAGGCCTGTGTTAGGGATGACCCACAGAGGAGAGTGTTTGTTACAGTGGGTAGAATGAGTGTTAGTAGAAGACTTGTATGATGGATGGTGAAAACTCTGAAGAGAAGACAGCAATGGAGAGTGCTGAAAGGTATTAGACTGGAGTGAAGCTATTAGTGGAGATTTTATGGATTGGTTCTTGGACTGGTTTTATTCCCTGGTTTTATTAGGGACATTAAACATCTCATCATAAAAAGGTAGTTATGTGTTATTGAAATTTTTTACAAAGCTGGGAGGTATTTCTAGCACAGGAGACAACCTCACACAGGGCTTTTGTGACCTAAAGTGCCTAAAATGTTTACATGTGAGGCTCAGGGAGAGCTCTATCAGTGCCACTGCATACAGCACTAGGAGGATCCATTCTAAATGCAAAATGCAATTGGTCACTGTGTTAAAGAAGATGAATTGAAACCAAAACAGGTGCAGAAAGGGCTTACTGGGATAACCAGAGGGATGAAAAGACTACCAAATGATAGACTTCAAAGATCTTGACTTACTTAGCCTGCAGAATGAAAACGAAGAGGGTATGCTCTTGCTCTCTGTAAATACATTGAGGTGTAACACCAGGGAGGGGAAAAAAGTCCTTGAAATAGAGTACAAGAATTAATTGGTTTGAATGAGTCACAAGAAAGCTTAGGCTGGATAATGAGGAAGATTGAGATTGTGAGGAAGTGGGATTCTGAGCCAGCCGGAGGGGTTTTTGCAGGGAAATGGGAGACGAGACATAAATACTTTCTCTGCACTGTACAGAGTGCAAGTAGGAAACAGCTTTGTGACTGTGGACATTTCCTTTGCAGCGGGTGTAGGTCTGAGAAGAGTCCTTGAGCTGCCTTGTCTACTTCACCCTTGCAGATAGCCCATCAGAGTTTGGATGGGCAGCCTTGCTGAAAGCTGGGTACTGTTAAAGGGTGTTCCCCACAGGTACCAGCATGGGGAATGAGAGCAGAAACTGCAACCCACTCAGCAAGGTGTGAAGGACTCTGTAGAAAAAAAAGCATTTTGAGATGCGGATACTGGTGTAGGAAGAATTGATAGGTCAATACACAGCCTTGACACAGGTAATATGGGAGAAAGCTCTGTGAGAAACTGCAACTATTATGGTTGCTTTTAAACTATGGCTTCAGTCTTTTTAAAATCAGAATTAAAATCAGAATTTCATAGACTATAGCACACATCACCCAAGAGGGACGCTTACTAATAGTGTCCTGTGAGAGAGATAACTACACTTTTCCTCAGGTTTTTGATCTTCCTCAAAGGACTTAATATCAAATGCTTATTAGGTCTGAAGATAATTTTATATGGGAGAAAACCCTCAGTGATCTCCTTGCCTTAGTCCGCAATTCTATGCTGTTTTTGGATTCTCACTACATGTCTGGGACAGGAAAGTATTAGAGTATCTTCTATATAAATTAAAGTGTGTGTGTGTATGCATAGATATATATATTTATATATACATATGTTTATGTGTGTGTATGTATAGATAGATAGATACATAGATAGATAGATAGATAAGCTTTGGTAAAGCAAGATCCTACTCAAACCTTAGTTTAATGATATGCTTTCCCCTAACTAAAGATGTCTGAAATTTTGTGTTCTCATGAAAACAGGAGATTAGAGGTGCTGCTTGAGGAGGTAGCCAATGTGACTTTGCAGAAAGCCCCTTCCAGAAAGGGCAGTTCTGGTTCCCTCCTTGTGCTGCATGCTTCTTCTTTCTTCCATGCTCCAACACTGGCACTCATCTGACCTGTCAGAAGGTCAGTTTAGGCATAAAAATCCACAGAAAAAAGTTTAGCTTCCTGAACTGGCTTGCTGCCTCTTTGGGCAAGTGCTAGGGCTTGGTGGGGCAATCAGGTGCAGTGTGGGATGGGAGAAGGGTTGAGCACCATGCTTTTGACAGCAGGGAGTTGTTAAAGTGGCATAACTGCAACGCAAACCCAAATCCTACCCAGCAAGCAAGAGTGGGACATCTCCAGATTCTTTTCGTTGCAGTTGTGTAGCTTGCCGTCACTGCAGCCCTGAGTGTTTCGGGAGCTGGCTGTGTAACCGTGCAGGGGTGTGAAAAGCTTCAGTGTCCTTGGTTGATCTGAGAATAATGTGTTGAAGTGACATGCTAAAAGCATCAGCAGCAGTGACACACTGAGATGTACTTGGGGATTATTCACTGCATCAGATAAAGATCTGATGTGCTCTCTTTGTGATTCAGGAGCCAGTGGGATGTGAACGTGGCACTCTCTCCCACTTTGCCATTCATCATTTTCAAAGACAGAGTAGAAAAAGTCTGCCCTGCGGGGACTTCATTAGGGATTTTGACTAGGTTGAGATTTGCTTTGCAGTTTGAATGTGCTTAGGCTGATTTGGTGATGTGCAGTAATGCGGTTCATGTCCTATTCAAAAAGCTTAAGAAATAAAGCTTGTTACAGTGCAAATCTATATTTTCCCCCTCTATAAAGCCCTTTTGTTTCTTTTTCATTGCTTTTATACTGGCAGATATCTGCCGCTACTTTTGATTTGAAGATAAGATTTTATGTTTGTGTTCCACAGGCTGCTGCTGAGGTAAAACTTGTGTTCTGGTGTGGATGCTTCATACTTTTGAGGTCTGGCCCAGGCATCTTTAATCTACTAAACTTTGCTCTTCAAATTTAACACATTTATAGAAGCAACTGTGACTCAAGAGAAATTTTGACTTGATTCTATTATGGTTGAAATACCACGGCCTTCAATGGAATCAGGATTGGACCTGTTCCTGTAAAACCACCAATTAGTTTTATGGTTGTGTCAGCAGATCCCAATCAAGATAAGAGCTATACTGTACTCCTCATTTTAGAAACCTAAATCTAGACAGGGTTCCTGCCTATGAGAGTCTGCAATCTAGAGGCAATCTTCTAACATGTAATCTTACTTTTTCATAACAAGGGGGATTTTGACCTGCTGATGCCTTTGTTAGGACAGCATATAGTGTATAATCTGAACACAGAACAGGAAAGTTATTGAAGAAGATTTCAGGAAAATATTTTGATTCATTTTAGAATATACAAATGTTTAAACAAAACAGTAAATTTTTTTTTAAACTTTAAAAATTGGAATTATTTGGAAGATCCATGTTTGCAGGTACCTGGGAGACCAACAGCCTGGTCTTTGAGCTCTTCAGTCACTTGTTCTGTTGAAGTTGTTATTATATATCTTTTGTGTTTTTTCAGGCAGAATGACAACTTCTTTCATCAAAGCTGAAATTAACTGCATGATTGAAGTTTTACCCATTGAAAGACAGGCCCACTGGTGTGCATGTGAGGAGCAGGGGTCTCGTGGAGGAGCAGAGCCACCTGATTTCCTCCAGTGTTTCCCAAAGGCTGGGTCAGTGTCTTGGGGAGACAGTCAGCCACATCACTGACAACATAAGTCATGGCATAGCAACACCAAGGATGTGTGGATTTTCCGAGAAATATTAAGGAAATATTTTTTATTCTACTCAGAAAGTGAGATACTGCAAATTGTGTATCTAAATCCATGACTTTATGGTGGGATTGCCCCTGGGAAAAGGGGTGGAGGAAGTGTCCAAAAAGTCATCCCAGGAGAGGCTGTTTATGGGGAGTGTTTGCCAGTGGAGGGGACACTACTGTCTGAAAAGGGAAGTGTGACATCTTTTCTTCAACAGCAGCTATTTGAAATGCTGGCCTTCCTTCCTGTCCAAAAAATGTGGCAAACAAAAAGATCTCATTTTTAAGCAATTTAAACTGAATATGCAATTGAGTCCTGCGAGGTAAAGATCATAGTGTGCCAGTCCTTTGCTGTAGTGCCCACCAAAGCACTGTAGTTTTTAAAATTTCTGTCAAACTTGCTGGTTTCCAAGACTCCAGTGGATATGTGGCATTTCAGTGAGGATCTTTCCAAAATGTGATAGCTTGTGATGCTGTGTTTGTTTGATGACCACAATGACATCCAGAATGACAATGTGATCAGTAACGTTCTTGTCCTCTGAGCTAGTACCGAGCAAGTAGCTTTGCACAAAATTACTAGCATAATTTAGAGACAGGCTTTCGTTCATCAGTCCTTGACCAAATCATCTTGCTGAAAGAATAAAACATGAATTACTTTTATAATGTTCATTTATATCACTATATATGTATAATAATTATTTGGTCCCCATGGCAAAGTGTTTTATGAAGGGTCCTGAGCACTCTGCTTTTTTTCTGATGGCACCTTGTAGCTGAGACATAAGGTGCTTCTTTAATGATGGATAAATCCATTTTGTGTGGTACTCACTGAATGTAGAGACTCATGCAGAATAAGTACTTTTTATCCCTCACTTTACAATGTATTTCAGCATGTGAGTTTAGCTCACTTAAGCAGCACTTTCTGCTGAAGGGGTCTATCTTTACTTTAAGCCTGTGTTCTGTGCTTAGAGAAACACAAAACAAGGCAAAAAACACTGACAAAACACTTGGTTCCATCTTAGCTGGATTTAAGGAAAGCATGTTTTATTTTAAAATCTCTATCCGGTTAAAACCTTAACTGGTATTCAGGCTAAAGAGTGTGTGTAGCTGTGGGGCAGCAGCCCTGGTTTGACATACAGGTTGTCTTTTGATAGAAGAGAATTTGTGGAGTGGGAAGCTGGGGGAGGTCAAGTTACGGCTTTCAGTAAATCTGAGCGTGCCTGAAATGGTTCTTTTAGTGCCTTAAAATATTTGCTGCCTTTTTATCAGTGCAAGGCTGATCCATGTTGCATTTAAGCTGATGGGAACTCTTCTCCCATCTTCTTTAAAAATTGGCTCTGGCCCCTGTATCAGATTGCATACCACCTTGCTTTCTGATTCTTGGAACGGTTCAGCCAAGCGTTATGAATTAGATGCTTAGATAACATTGATGACTGCAGTTCTTTATTGTGCCAAGGGAATCAAAAATAAAATAGAGGTCAGAAGTGTGACTACAGTGTGGGCCTGGTCCTGCTGACGTGGAAGGGAGAGGAACAGACCTGCTTGTTTATTTGTTTTCTAAGAGTCGACTTTGTCCTGGTCCTGTTCCGTTGTGGTGTGGGGAAGGAAGCTTGTCAGCTTCCAGAGAAAAGACACTGTGACAGCTTATGTGGCCTGAGATCTGTCCCTGGAGTTTTGTCATGACTTCCAACAGCATCATGAGCAGACCCTGGGTGTTTAGGTGAAAATGAGTTTTCATCTCATGCACTTGGCTGAGCAGATATAAACCAAGCCTTTATGAACATGAAGCATGGCTGTTGATGGGTGGGCAGCCTATGCTGGCAGATGAGAGTTCATGCACAGTGGGGTTGCTCGTCCCATAATGATTTCATGTCCAGGGAGGGCATGCTTAAAGCTTGACAGATGCTGCAAATTTGAAATCTCAAAGGAGAGGATATCAGTAAAACCAAGAGCTGAGGAGCTGGCAGTGGCAAAAATGGATGGAGGCCTAATTGGCATCTCATCCTCATGTCAGAAGAACTCTCTAAACAGCCCTGGGATAGCATAGTGCTGTATGCCAGTCTGGTCCCTCCAGAGAAGGTCCAGATAGTGTGGAGAGCAAGGGAGTGGGAGAAGAGCAGCAATGTGGCAAAGGGGTGAAGTGCTGAAGGAGAGATCCTGCACTGAGAGTGTCCTGGGATTTTACTGTTGATACTGGAGTCTGCTTGTTTTGTTCAGGAGGCTCCGCTTTTCTGTTGTCTGCTTCAGGATGTGGAAGTACCACAGTGTCTGTATCTATGCAGGTATTGTGGCTTTTGGCAGTCATGATCCCAAGGGGGTCAAATTCTGCTGGGTCTTGGGATCTTTGCAAACTTTTTGTATGAAAGATACTAAACTTTAAGCACCATCATAACTGCTCCATGGCAGCAGCACAGAACAGTTACACTTTATTTTTCAAGTGGGGATTGATGTATAGTAAAAACTTTATACAAATTAACTAAGAGGTTTAGGGGAAGAAAGTAAGATGAATACTGCATGTACTCTGTGAGAGTACAAGGTGACCTCAGGTAGGGAGAATGCAATTGCCTAACTGTGGTTTTGCCAGGACACCTTGCCTGATTTCCCTCATCTTATTTAACGTGCCGTGGAATATGAAATTTGTATGAGTGGCAGCACTGGTGCCTGACTGTTTGCTTGTCTCTCTGCTGGCCCTGAAGGGTTTCCTGCTGTCCATCTAAAAGGCTTTTGGAGAACTACTGACACAAACACAAAAAAACAGTCAGCTGGTCCTCTTGGCAGACCTTTTTTATCTCCATCTTTTTTTTTTCATGTTTCATCAAATTATCAAACAAAGCATTCTCAAAAAGACACTGCTTGGAGAAACTCATCAAAGAAAGTTCTGTGACACTCACCAAATCAGACACACAGTGTACAGGGCTTGACTCACACTGTGGTCTCATTTGGAAAAGAAAGTGGTGCTGCTTGGACACTGGTATTTGGCTTCTCATTGTGGCTGGAGGTGGTTCACCCAGCCAGAAACTAACAGGCTTAGCGTGAGAGTACAGACAATACCACAGCAAATGCTAAACTAGACCTTTGTTTATGACAGCTCTGGATGAGTGTTAATTATTAGCTGAACATAGTATGTTCTAGAGGGTGTTTGCATTACAGCATGGGAAGGGCCAATGGCATGTAAAATGCGTGTGTCGGTAGGCAGAACAGCAAGGCAAACTGCTTCGGAGGAGACTAGGGCTTTTCTTTGTTTCTCTTCACTACATATGCAGTTTTTAGTAATGCCACGTAGCCATAATGAGGGATTTGCATGAAATTATTTAGGAGATTATATATTTAAACATGATTTTTATTAAGACAGGGTGGATTAACAAGGTATTAGTGTGCAGCAGGTATATAGGAAGTGCTGACTACATCAAATATATTTCTTGTTAGTAGTTGTTTGGACTTCGGGATTAGGTGTTTTCTTGTCTCTATTGAATCAGCGTAGCAGTTTGCAAAAGGGAAAACTATACATGGCATAAAACAGAATAGTTTGCTTGGCATGAAAGGTATTTGTTGTGATTTTAGAAATGATGGTCTGAAGAGGCTTTCTTTTGTCAGGTTACAAAAAAAAAAGGAGTTTTAGCTCCGAAGGGTTATTTAAAAGAAAGAAAGAGTACTGATGTGTTTCATACAGGACCCTGTACTGTTCTTTCAACTACCAAGCAGCACAAATGTCTTAAATTTAGAGTCATGAAACCGTTCTCTGAGCAGTATACATGTGTTTTACATGTTTCTACTTATTTACAATTAACTACTTCACTTGGATAGCTATTTTAAAACAAGCTAGCAAAACCTTAATTGTGATGGCTGTAACTATGCATTTTATTCATTTAGAATCTGACTGTTAATCAATCTGCCTGGAAATAAGATAACAATTATTTTCCTCACTTGTTAGATGGTGGAGAATGTAGAAAGGGAAAAGGGTCCTGGGCTTGCTAACACTGGCCAGGCATTAGCAGATTTCTGAATTAAATCTGTCTTGGGGTTTTGACTTTGTGATGTGTGCATTTTTGTACAATTCAATTATCTGAACATTCTGAGTTAAATAACAGGTTAAAAAACCAAACAGGTGAACCATGGAAATGTAGCAAAATGAAAATCAATCACTTTGTAGTTGAATACTCTATGAACAGTCCTCACAGAAAACATGTGGAATGTGGTGCAACATCTGATTTATATAATTTTGAGGTCACCTCCTTATTTGGCCCTGAATAAAATGATTTGAGCAAGGCAGGCAGCCTCCCCTTTCACAGGAATGCAGGTTACTTTCCATAGCTGTTCCAGTTGGGTATGTTTGGTATTTGTGTCAGCTTTCGACAAAGATGTCCAGCAGCTTTAAGTATGGTGCAAGGAAATATTTGCACTGGAAAATTGATAGAGAAGTCAGTTGCTGGAATAAAAGTATGCAAAAATTGCTGTATTGTAGGGCTAAATCTTGCTCTTCAAGTGTGCATAAAGGGACTTTCTAAAAGTCATAGCCAAAGGAGAAGTGTGATCAGGAAACACCACAACCTTTCCATACTGGGAGAGTTGGTTTTCAGCAAGACTTTCCCATCCTAAGATTGTGTGAGACAAGAGGGTGGTGTTGGTAGGATGGACCAGCCTCACCCCTGTGTTATGCTCATTTCTGGCTTGAATAATGACATGCATACTTAAAATATGAGTGTAAGGTATTAATGTTACGTAGGGCTGTGGTGGTACATGGTTTAGGGGTGGACTCGGCAGTGTTAGGTTAATGGTTGGACTCAGTGATCTTAAAGGCCTTTTCCAACCCAAAGGATTCTGTGATTCTACATAAATGACTATCCTGGTGGATGCTGATTTCTGTCTCCCTTGGTACTAGATGAGACATTATCGTAAGGATCTCCCAGGGCATGGGGAGAAGGATATTATGGGATTTTAGTGTCCCACATTACTTACAGGATCTGAGCCAAAGTCACCAACACTGATTTACTCCAGTGGTGTCTGCACAACCAGAATTTCTAGGTCTCCTAGAAGGAAAAGGCTTGAATGTATAAAGAAATTATTTCATTTCTTTGAAAGTGTGATTCTTAATGTCCCTACCTATTTGGTCCCACATCCTGATTGCTCTGTCAAGTTCATGTTGAAGTATTTGCCTCATGTTTACACATGAATTTCTGAGAATTTTGAAGAAGGACAAAAGAGATGTAGCTGTGTTGTAAGTGAATAGAAAGTTAAAATAGGATAAGCTTGTAAAACGAAGATAGAATTTGTGAGCTTGAAATCCATTTAACTCATCCGGAGCGCAGTACAATGCAAACCCCCTGATTCAGGGTCTGCTAGTTACGTGTACCACAGCACTGTCATGATCCATCAAACCTGCCAGATAAAGAGAGGCTATTTTAAAGTTTCTCCTTCAGGGTGTGGGGAAGTTCTGTTCTTGCAAAGACAGAAATTTATGATGATGCTAAAAAAAAATGCAGATGAAGTGAATAATTAATGAATTCACGACAGGACTGAAATATCTTCCTAAAATGCTGCTATTTTTAGCAGGGAGTTCTTCTGCAGTGCTTGTCATGTGATCCTATTGCCTTCTGAGAGCAGGAAAACAATTTGAATTAGTTTCTCTTTCCCCATGGACCTATAGAGGCCCAGTATATAATACCCCTTGGCATCTGCTTCTGCCTTAAAACAAACACAGATGATTTTAAACCTCATGCAAAATAAAACACTAATGAAATCTATACTTAATCTTCACTGCAGCTGAATACCTTTTATAATAGTTTGTACTTTTGAGGCTATACAAGGGAAATACTGCAATGGCTGTAACTGGCAGCTACTGCTGGTCCGGTAATGCTCAATGCGGCTGCGGTTTCGAGCTGGCAAAGAACATGCAGGCAATTATCAAGAGGAGGTTGCAGGGTATGGCCCATAGATAAGGGTTTAATGTGAACAGATTTGTGCTTCTTTTGCCTGTAACCAAAATAGACTACTGCTGTTTGAACTACTTTGAACTAAAAATGTCATAATCAGAAATGCCTCTAAAATAAGTTGTCATATCCACGAAGGGATACGGTCACTGCCATAGTGAATTTTCAGGTGTTTAACACGTGAGACCTGGTCCTGCCCGGGATTTCTCCTTCCTGAGTGGTAATGAGGTACCCAGTGCCCATTAAAGGGAAGTCAGGAGCAGCTTACTTGCTGCCTTTCTTGTCTACTGGAATTGCCACAGATTTAATTTAGAAGAAACCTCCAAATGCCAAACTTTTAGGTGTTTGGGAAGGCCTGAGGAGGACTCTGTCTTTGCAGCTCAATACCCAGTTTGTACAGGTGCAGAGGGGTGTTGGTTTCCTTTCCCCATTTGCATGGGGTTTGTTTCCCCCACATGGGATGGTTCCTGGGTGGCTTCTGTAAGGTGTGTAGGGCTCCTTGGACCTGGCTGGTTCCCAGTCCTGATGGGCTGCAGAGCTCTGCCCTGGGAGCAGAGTGCTTGCCACACAAAGCAGCAGTGAAACATCTGGGCCGGAGCACACAGGTTTGGGAAAGGGTTGTGAGCTGAGTCTCAAGCAGCAGAGGTGGCCCCAAAGGCACCTGCAGCCTCAGGGCAAGCTGCAGGCTTTAGTGATGGTGGACCTTGGGAAGCTCCTGGGTTAAGTCATGGAAGGTGGTTTCTCAGGGGTGCTTGAGCTGTGGGTCCTTAGTTGTGTTCAGGCACAAGTTTATGGCTTAGGTGCCATACATACTTTGCTGCATCTGGGCCTTGGTCTCAGTTTTCCCTTCTCTGTGCATCTATTTAAAAGGACTGTTTTAAGATTTAATGTCTGTAAAACACATGCACTGTATGGAGCTTTGTAATAATTAGAAATTGATCCTCAGCTGGAAGCTGAGTGTGGTTGATGTGAGTGCTATTGAAAGAAGCACTTGTTATGAAAAAATATAATGAATTATCGCTTTTTTTTTTCTTGTGCCAGGTGAAAAGACTATTTTCAGGCTTATTTTTCCCAGCTTTCCATCAGCTCTCCCATGCTAGAGCTCACCATCTTTTTTCCAGTGTTCTTGCTCAGTAATTTGTGTGAGTCCTTCCTAAAATGAATCTGGTTATCAGGTGGCTGCATTTTAAGCACTCCATTAAGCAATTTTTTAAAAGCAATTTTAAGCAATCTATTTAGACCAAAAGGATGTAGAAGACAACACACAGACTGAATAAGTGGGTCAGCTGGAAGGAGTGGGATTCTGTGGTGGCAGGGGGATGTGATGAATGGTTGATGTCCTCAGTGGGTCCTGTCAATAGGATGGGACAAAGGACAACCCTGGTAATGCAAGCTTGGAGGGCTTTTCCTTGCCTACTTCATCTCAGCACACAGTGTTCATGTTCCTGTTTGAAGCTCTATTGGGTTGTGGCTTCGTGATACAAATAATAAATCAAATGAAGGGTAGAAAATTGTATGTTTTTAAATTAAAGAAATGCATCGAGTTCTCCATGCAATGAAAAGACAGAGATTTTAAGACTGTAGATTTTATTACAGCCCCGCAAACTGGTTCTAGTTTCCTTTATTTATGTCTGCTTGTTTGAATGCTTGCACTCATGATTGAAACAATTAGTTATAGAAGTCCCGTAAGGTCTTGTGAGCTGCTTGGGAACAATCAGAAATAAAAAGTATCTGTTTTCAGCTTTGTTGTCGCTGTATTGATTTGGACAATGAGGCTTTGGGGAAAATAATTTTTGCTTCACATAGGGTTATCCACCCTTGTGACTGCCTCCTGAAACACCCAGCAAGACAGTTTATGTAGCTAAAACTGTTTACATAGCTAAAACTGGGAGTATTGAAATAGTTAATTCTGCTATTAAGCAAGGAGGTACCAGTTACAAGCCATTAAAACAGTAATTCTTTAATAAAAAGTAGCTTATTTTAGTGGCTATCTCCTTACTGCTCTTTCTTTTCTTTCCACAGGAAAAATTAACCCAGGAGTGTGTATTCAGAGAGCAATTTGAAGAAAACTGGTATAACACATATTCATCAAATCTATATAAACATGTGGACACTGGAAGACGATACTACGTTGCGTTAAATAAAGATGGGACTCCAAGAGAAGGGACTAGGACTAAACGGCATCAAAAATTTACACATTTTTTACCTAGACCAGTGGACCCTGAGAAAGTACCGGAACTATATAAGGATATTTTAAGCCAAAGTTGACAAAGACAATTCCTTCACTTGAGCCCTTAAAAAGTAACCACTATAAAGGTTTCATGCGGTGGGTTCTTATTGATTAGCTGTGTCATCACATCAGCTCCACTGTTGCCAAACTTTGTCGCATGCATAATGTATGATGGAGGCTTGGATGGAACATGCTGATTTTGTTCTGCACTTAAAGGTTTGTCCTCCTGGAGGAGAGCCTATGCCCACTCGCTTGATTTAGTACGAGAGGGAGCGCGAGAGAGTGAGTGTGAGAGAGAGAGAAAGGGAGAGGATGAATGGGAGTGAGAGCGCGAGAGAGAGGAGCCAAGGGGAGGAGGAGGGTGAGGAGGAGGAGGAGGAAGGCCTGATGCATGCTGGGGAATAGACACGCTTTTAAATTTTTGATCAGTTGTACTTCATCATATATCAGCATAGCTGCCATACTTCGATTCATCAGGATTTTTGGCTGGTGGCCTGCTCAAGTGTACGCTGCATTTACAAAGGCATGGAGGGTGCAGTCTTACTTAAACAAGAGACTTTTCAGTTAATCGCTCTCTGGGTCTCACCCCACTGAGTTTAAAGCAAAGACCTCTTAGTAAAAAAAAATAAAAATAAAAAGTTAAATTTATTTATAGAAATTCCAAAGGCAACATTTTATTTATTTTATATATTTATTTATTATATAGAGTTTATTTTTAATGAAATATGTACAGGCCAGATAGGCATTTTGGAAGCTTTAGGCTCTGTAAGCATTAAAATGGCAAAGGCCACTATGAACCTGTGGTAAATTCATGCAAGTAAATATAAAGGTGCATGGATAAAAAAAAAAAGCCAACAATAAAAAGGTAATAATAATAAATTCTAGTGACCCTCATGTACTAAAGGCGACAATCTCTTTTGTGCCCGTATTATTGTACAAGTATGCACACCACTCATGACACTGAGTCCTCACTCTTCTGACTGCTTGTTTCATAGCTTACCCCAGAGGATTAAAGAGAAAACTGGGTCTTCAACTTTTTTTTATGTGTCTGTAATATTTCCTCTCTGATAAAGTGACTTCTTACATCATTGTAAATTTCACAGCTGTGGAAAATATAGGGGTTGGAATATATTCTACTTGTTAAAACCTATTGCAGATTATACCAAAGCTAAATGATGAATATGCTGTTATTTTTTTTCCTAAAGAGAATGCCAGAAACAACATAAGTAACACTAACGACAATTATACTAATTTTAACAAAGAACACATAAATATTTCAGAGGGCAAGAACCAGGTTAACAGGATCACTCTTGTAAACGTTTATTTGTGCACTTGACTATCTACTATGAAATTATACAAGTTCCATAGGGGTCATTGTAATTTCTTTTATGGAAAATTGCTTTCAGTGTGAACTGTCATAATACATGATATTAGCACCCTTCCTAAAGTAAAACTTGCAAAATGAAACTAATAAATCTCTATCAATAATGACAATGAGGGGGACAGCATTAGACTTATTTTTATTGTTTTTCCTAAAGTATGTCCAAATATTCATGAACCCCAAGTGAGGAAACAGTATGTAATATTTAAGGGTATGTAGCATTTTATGATAAGCACACAAACACATTGATTAGCAGTTATCGTTTGGAAATCAACCCTCAGGAAGAGGCATTTCCCCCCTAATACTCTGAAGAAAAGAAAAAAAAAAGAGACAAAAATCATGTTAAGGTCCATATGACAAATGCATTTTGTGGTTTTATCCCTTAGGATTTGAATCCAGTGCCATTGAGTGTAGCCTTCACCATTGGATATGCTGGGAGCAGGGCTGGTCCTGACACCCTGGCTGTCTGCATATGCACGGGGGCTGAGCTCAGATGTGCTTTGGAGGAGTGATGTAAAAGGCTGTAGCCTACTTGTAATTAAGAAATTTTTGCTCTAAAGCACTCCTGCTCATCTGATTTATATTATTTGAAAGCTATTTCTGTTCTGGAGTAACCTCTGGCTCGGTGTCCTGAACAAATGTTCCCTTTCTGTACTGAAGCATGTAGGAGGAACCATGTCTCAACCGGCGATATCAGTAACCTTAAACATAACACGGCATTTTGTTGTAATTGTTTATGGATGATAACGTACGTAAATTACATTAGCTGACTTGTAGGATACTTGTCTAGGGACTCTTGCTGCCTGGGAACTTACAGCCTTCAGCTGCAGCCCACGCGTTTGTCTCCCACCCTTGGGGGCTGCCGAGGCCGGCGGAGAGCTCGGCTGCCGTGGGTCAGGCGGGTGCCCGATCATTCGCGTGTGCCAGGCAAAGGCCATAGGAGAAGAAAAGGCTCTTCTGGGCAGGACCGGGGCTCACTGCTCTGTGTTAAGTGGATCAACCCCACCACGAGGAAGGGAGGTTACAACTCTCTGCTGTTTCAGTAAATCTGACGTACGCCAGGAAATTATTTGCAAAGGTTAAAATTACTCTGAGTTGAGGCCGCAATACTAGGCCACAGTTAAAGTCTTAATGTTAAATTGACTTGGATTTTTAGTCATAGGCTAATCATTACTACTAGTTAACATGCTTTATTTATTTTTTTTTTTTTGTATTTTTCTAAAGAAAGGATTAAACTCGAGAAAAATGTTATGAGTTTATGGCAGTCCTTATAAATAAACTGTAACCGATTTACTCGAATAACCCGTAATGGTGTGTAAATACTGACTTTATGTAAATATAGAAATATGTAATTTAACTTAGGCATTATTGCAAGACTGGAAGGCTCAGGAGCTGGCAGTTTGCCACTCCCTGCAGGTTCACTGGGTCAAATTTGGCCTGTTTCGGGTAGCGAACAACAGATTCTGTTCAGTCCCTTGTGTAAAATGAGCTATTTCTGTTTGTTTTCTGGCGGGGGATGGGCAAAACCATAGTCACCTAGGTGCTGCTTAGCTCCTTTGCCAAGGCGTGAAGGGGTACGGATGCCCTCCTGCTCCTTATGTGATCCTGCTAAAACAGGGCTGCAGAGAGCTGACACGGCAAAGCAGGGAGGCTTGCAGTGCCTCTCCTCCTGTGCTGTGGACAAACAGAAGTCTTCATATTCTTGTGCTGTCCATCTGGCACCTTTCTCGAGCACTAAAATTCACTTGAAGAAAAATCTGAGGGAGAAAGAAAAGAACAACTGGTGTTATTTACCTGATATTCTGTAATGGTATGTAAATACATACAGAATTCTGTAATTTGTATAAATATATTGCTATAGAATTTTGAAAATTGGTATTATTTTCTTGATGTCCCTTCAGAGCATTTTCTTATAACTGTGCACATGTGTAATAATGGGATGGCAAAGAGATGTCCTTGTTTATTCCTAGAAAGGGAATATTCCTGAGAATATTCCAGGAAGCCAAAAATCATCAGTATTTTTTACGCCTTTTTGCTAATTTGGAAAAAAGCAGGGAGATGTCTTTTTGGCAAGAATTGTATTAGCATTTCACCTGAAGCAGACCTGTCTGGGCAAGCAGTATGGCCCAAAAGATGATGGAGATCCAGACTAGTGTTATAGCACGGGCTGGTTTGAAGCTGCATTTGGTAATGTGTAAGGCAGCACTCCCAAATGTCAGTGGGGCGAATGAAACCTGGCAGAGCTGGGCAGTGCAGAGTGGAAAGAGAAAAATCCCAGGAAAATTGCCTTAAGTTGATACCAATCAGTGCAGGACTCAAACTGCCTGCCAACTGGATGGAAAAAAAAAGAAGTGTGTCTTTCATAAATGGCAGGGTATAAGATGTGGAGGCTGGAGATGGGACTCTGGCCTAAAAAATCAAGCATTTCTGTTGTCCCCTTGAAAATAAGATGAGTTTAATAAATATACAAATAGGAGGGAGTTGAAGAGATGCTTCCGAGGCAGTTTCTTTGTATGCAGAATATGACAGGAGGTAAGAGAAGATGCTTCTGCAGCTTGTCTTTCACAGGCACTAGCTTATGCTCTGCTCTGCCTCTTGTATGAAGTAAAGAAGTGACTGTAAGGTCCAGCTCTGTTACTCATGATTATAGGAGTAGAAGTGACTGTGAGCCGTGCTGAATACCTTTTTGTGTGAACTCGTGTCCCAGCTAGTGAATTCTCACAAGGTCCCCATGAGGTACACTAGCAAACCTCGAGACGTGACCCGGTTCCTCACAACTGCAGCTTGTTTTGTAAAAATTGAGAGGTTCCAGAATCTTCAAAATTTTGATGGAAATCTTGGAAACTCAGCCCCCTACTCATGTAGCTGTATATGTGCAGGCAGCTGTATCTGTAGGTAATCGGGGGAAAGAAGTAGCCAACAACATCATCCTCAATATCTTATTCCACATGACCCATCATTTCCTGATCTGAGAATAAAACCAGAAGACTTCTGTTTTCCACAGTTAGAGCTCTCCATGGGTTGTTCACAAGGCAGTTCTGTCCTGCCTTGGTGTTATCTTTCGTCTTACTGTAACACTACCAGGTGGTTTTGCCCTCTGGCCCCCTAGGAAGTACCAGTAGTAAAAATTCATCTCCTCTTGTCAAGAAGCTGGAACAGCCTGCCCTAGAGTTTGTTGCTGAACACTTTGGCATTGTGAAGTGTGCAGGCCACGGATAACTGGCATCTTAAATTTAGGTCTCAAAAAATTTATCCATCTGGGATAGGAAGGACAATTAGTGACCACACACAAAAAAATGCCATTGTGCAAGGTGTCTTGCCAGGTCAGATGCCAGAAGTTTGACAGCAGAAAATGTTTATTGATGTTCTGGAAATTTTAAGTGAGAATAATAACCAAGTTCCACCTGCAAAGTAATTTATGAAACCCAGTGTTTTTGCTTTTTTTCCCTCATGGTTTTATATCTTTAATAGCTTGTGTTGTGTGCGTTTTCTTCTACCCAATGATACTGAAAAAGATCCTTTTATTTTTCATTCATGATTTGAAGTCCAGATGCCTTCGTATAATTTTTTAGAGTTATTCTTGTCTGAACCATGGGGCAGGAAAATTGCCATGTGATTCTGGGTTAGGATAGAGGATCACACATGTTGCAAAGATGCTGCTCTTGTGCTCAGAGTAGCTGTTACAGTCCATAGGATGACCTTGTCTTACGATACCTATTGCATGAAGGGCAACAACATTAATTGTACTTTAATATGTTGTATGTTGTTGTTATCATAGGAGAGGTCTTTCCAAATGATCCTCAAGTCATGCCAGCTTTATTAAACCCACATCTGTTGCTTGAACACCCTCTCACAAATACTGTGTCATGGAGAGCTGTGTATAAAATAAATTTTAGCTCCATATTGTTTAGTGCTGTAAAAGGGATTTCACTTAATAGCAAAAAAAAAAAACCCCAAACCCTAAAACCCAACCCCCTTTTCTTTAGGTTGAGGGAAGTTATTTTTATGCGCACTACTCACAAGTAGCAACTACATAGTCAAAAGTATTCTGGAATTAGACTGAACTGTCAAAATGTTTCTCACATTTCTGTTTTCTTGAGAAGTCACAGACCATCAAATTATGGTGATATGCAAAATATGCCCAGTAGATTTTTTTTTTCATGTCCAGAGGGTCTGGATTTATGTATATCTTACTGTTGGAGGCAGTCAGTCTAGGTGAAAAGAGCATTTCTGTAATGTTGGAACTCATTCATTTTATTGACAACCTCCCCCCGTCCCCGCAAAGAGTAGCTTTAGTTAAAATTATTGTTGTTATTTCTACCCTTGTTGAGAGAGTAAATGTAAACATTGAAGCAGTGTCTTGAAATACTCCCTCACAGCTGTGCTTTTGAAGGCCTACTTCTTTCTTTTATATTTCTTATGTAGTATGATTTCTATTGGTTTTTAGAAACCTTTATGCTTGTTATGAATGTCCACACTCGGAAGTAGCTGTAGTCAAATTACGTATCTCTGACTTCTTACGCCAGTTTTCTTTTTCTAAACCTCTAATGTTTTGGCAGGCAAGGCAATAACTTCTCAGGTAGGACTCTTATTTTTCCTTTTCTCTTCTTCCTGCCACAATCCATCTTTTTAATTCTTGGACCGTAGTTAATTTCACAAACCTTCACAAAGACTGTAGATCCATCTTATCTTCATTCCAGGGAAGCAGAAGACTTGCTGGTAAACAGTTCTCTGTGCATTTTCATATTTTATACATCGTTTGGTTTGACTCCTGGTGAAATTAGTGCTTACATCTTCCTGTTCAGGATGATTTGGGTCTTTATCTCACTGTGTCCCTAGTACGATGATTAGAAGGGTGTTCAATATGTGATGTCAGTTTATTTGGATATGGTGTATCCATTCCATTTCTCCTTTCACTGAGTGTTCTGTGCAAGCCTTTATTATCCATTAAGATCACTGAATATCTAAAGAACATTGTAGGCATCACTTTATTAACTTGAAATCTCTTGATCAGCCACTTTGTATTAATTTGTGTTGCCAACTCTTTGAATTACAAGGATTTGACATGCGTGTTAAAGATGGACTATTTGGTTGTCAATCCCTTTTGTTGGTAGACCTGAACTGTTCTCTGAAGAATGAAAGTCAGGTACACATCCCCAGTTCCATTAAGGATATTTTCCTCACTAACTCCAGTCCACCCCCATGTCCTTCAGAGGACAGCAGTTCTTTTGGCCTCTTCAATGTATATGGGAATCACTCCCAAATGGCCTGCTGTATTACACACCCTCCTGTATTAGCTCTCTCGCTTCTAATAAAACCCCCACATTCCAGTATATTTTCAGCTGCTTCTTCCTATCACCTTAATCTTCCTAATATAATTTTGTATAATATTTGAGTATTGAGGCAGATACTATCAATGAAACCTGTATTCTGTAATTGTGATTGAGTCCAGTGTAATCTCATTTCCAAACAAATCAGTCTTTACCCAGTAAAAAAATTTGGAAGAAACACTGAAGGAAAAGAAAACTGCATGTTACCCCTTATCTCAAGTGGGTTTGAAGGAGGCTAATGTGAACTTGCTCATGCTAAGATCTTTCTTAACAGATTTCCATACTCTTAACTGTCTTTCTAGGATTCCGTAATGTCCCATTACTTTCCAGTTGAATTAGCTGTCATCCTAGCAAACGCTTTTGTAAATGTCTATGAAGTTGATGGACACTGAACTCCATGAATGCTCTCCTAAGAAGATGGTGTTACACACTGCCACAGTCACTGACATTTTCTGTTGCTTGAGATCAGCCTCCTCTTTTCCAAGCAGAATGTCCCCTGCTTGTTCCAGCCTCTGTAAGAGTGTGCCTGCCAGGCTGCTGCTTGGTATAGAAGGGAAGCTGTTGTCTTTCGGTTTCTTGTACGGCATGAGAAGTTCCCTCAGCAAGAGACTACCTTCCTTGTTCCAGGACCACATGAAGGAGTTCATGCTTGACTTCAGTAGAATTTGCACCTCTTATCTTTCCCACCTCAGCCCATATTCCATGCACATAATTAATGTTTCTATTTTTATGGCCTTATTATCTATCTGAAAAATGCACTGTTGGTGTATGCCTGAAGGCTGTTCTGAGCAGACTGCTGTTTTCCTTCTGGACTGTCTATGAGTTGGTACATACACATAGACACTCTGCTAGAAGCACCTCATAGTCTTCCTTCTCTTTAAGACAAACAGGCCTGCTTGGTTAGATTAAGGAAGTATATTTGTCCCGGGAGTACCCTCACTCTTCTGTAGCAGCATCATGGAAAACAAGCAAAGTTCTAATCTTGGTTGTCAGTAACTGTCTTTGCTACAAAAATTTGGTGGCTGTGACATCTTAAAAAAACCCCCAAAACTAGATGAACAACAGGCTTGACAGTACATGTGAACCTGTTTATTTCCAGTTCCTCTCTTGTGTTGTTTAAATAAACAATTAAAAATCAGCCAAGATACTTTTGAGTTGAAAATTTGAAGTCAAAACTGTGTTACTTGTAGTCATATTTTCAGTTGTGATAATAGGTAAGTGCTCCACAGCTCATGAAGTAGTGTGCAGCTGAGCATCCATTTCTTTCTTAACGGAAAATGTGATTTGTTCACTGAAACATAGTCTTGGAGACCACATTCAGCTGTTACATGGGTATGCAAAGCTTCTAATGCACAGTAGAAGCGCCTACCCCCCACCTGCTGCAGATGCCCCTTAAACCTCCCCTCAGCTGCTGTCACCCAGCTCCAGGGTTAGTTTCCACAAAGGTGAAGTGCTCACTCAGGCTGAGGAACTTGTCTGCACTGCAGGGAAATTCTTTCTGAAACAGGGAAGTGATGTCCCTGTGGAGATGAAAGAGAGGCAGCAAAGAGAGACATGTTAAAAACAGGGTTAATCCAAGAAGGGGTACAAGGAAGTTTCTGGGTTTGCCAGGGGAAAATTAGCACAGTCTGAAAGCAGGGACAGAGACATACAGAAGTACAAGTGTTTCTGCTTCTTCTGCCTGCTTTGCCTGCATGCTACCCCTCTTCCCCCAAGTACACCCTCTCTTCTTCACTTTCCAGCTGTCATGGGTTGAGGTAACAGATGCTTCTTAGCAACTTTAGAAGATCATGTGCTGCACGCCTTTAATGAGCAATCCATCTCAAGGGTTAGTTCCATAATGTAAGTCTTGCTAAAAGGATTCAGACCAGAGAAGAGGGTCTGTTTTGGGGCTGGGAGACTCTTCCTCCATATACTGAGGTCTGGGACATGAGTGGGTGCTCTAGAGCCTGGTCTGCCGAGGTGTGTGCCGGGCTCTGGTGCTGACAGCAAAGGTGTCTGCTGAGCAAGGGCTGTGTCTGGTGCCAGGAGATGTCTGTGTTCCTTCTTTGCAAAATTCCCAGGTGACCACAAGCAGCTACTGAAGATACAGGCAATTTGTTCCTTATTTGTCTTTGCATAAGTGAGTTTAGGGCTAAGCCCTGGCTTGGAAGAAATCAAAATCTGTATGATCAGTATAACTGATGCAGGCTTAACAGTAAGAAGAGGTAGGATAGCTGCAGAGTTTTTCTCTCTTCTAAAGCTCTCCTCGTCACAGACTTGAATCAATAATTTTTGTAGATGTATTCCTCCTGCTAGGGTCATGCTTGTTCATTGTTTTGTCTCCAACAGCCGGTTAGGATGTATTACTGGAGCTATAGCCTTCTTTAGGAATAAATAGGATGAAAACAACATCGTGAACACCACAGAGAGTGAAAATAACAAGAAAATAAGATGCCTTTACTTCTAAATTGGCCTGAACCAAAAGTCAAACATCTCAAGTAGGATGAATTGGTAACCTTGGGCTTCTTCCACCACTGTTGTTGCTGGGACCTGCTGTTTGTCTCTGTGGGCAGCAGCAGGCAGGGTGCACAGTGCCTGATGGGGAACACCTCCTGGGGTGTTGGGGGTAAGGGCTGGTACAGGAGGGATGTAGTGACCCTCTGATTCAGAGGAGCAAGGAAGGACCAGCCCTCCCAGCCTCCATGCACTCAAACAGTGGTACTAGTGGGCAGGACCAGAGCCATTCCAATGCTGCCATCAGTACCTGACCTCTCTCTCAGCAAAAGCTCCCTGAATTTCAGAATTAACATCCAGTTTAAAAATGAGGTTTTTTCCTAGAGCTATTATTTGATCAAGGTAAATGGGAAAATTTATATCTTAGTGTTATTTTTTCAGGCAAGCTATTGGGCAAGTCCACAGATCAATGAGTTTTTTACTTTTTTCTTTGTATTTTACACTTCCTAATAAAAACCACAGGCAATTTCCCACTTTCTCCCTCCTCGAGGAGGTCATTGGTTCTGGGAAGGCATGGATTGGGGCATATTATAGAGCAATTTAGGAAATTAAGCTGCACAAAACATATCATTGCAAGGGGACTAGAACAGTAGTAGATAAGCCAATACTTGAATTCATTCTGTAATTTTTGGACAAAAAAACCCCAACTCTCTTGCTTCTGAAGTCTCTAAGCCATTGGAAAAACGATTTAAACAGCAACCCATAAAATGAAAAGCTACTTGGTAGTGAGTGGAAGCAGAAGAATGGCAGTGGCTCTCCCGCTTGCACCCTTCCACTTCAGCTCACTAAGTAGCTATTTTATTTACACAGTCTTGGAATTCCATTGGTTTCCCCTTGATTTATTTTCTGCTCCTATTTTGACTCAGGTCTCATCATCCCTGTCCTTCAGGCAGTGCTAGGCTCTTCATCTGCCCTTGCAGGTCATTTGTCATGAATATCTTGGTAATTCTCTAGGTTGGACCTTCTCTGTTTCATGCTTCCTTCTTGAACTGTGTGGGGTGCAAAACTGGGCACAACATTTCCCATTTTTTACACACTGCAGACTTGCCCCATCTCCTTTATCAAAAATAAAGGGGCTCCAATGAGAAAAGTTCATTTCATACCATGAGATGCAATTACTGAACCCTCGTCCTCTTTGTCCCTGCTTTAAAGTATTAGAGCATCATGTCCAATTATTTAAGCACATCAAAAGGAGGAGGTCTGCTGGAAGTGCTTGGCTGACAGGACTAAATTTCTGCATTTGCTGCAGACTGTGATGCAGAAGAGTGTGTTCTTCTTGGCTCCTTCAGGAGAAAGTGACCTTCAGTAGCAAAATCCTTTCTCTGAAAGCAAAAACCCATTTGGTATGTTAATTATTCTGCAGCTAGCAGGCTTGGTTTTAATTTATGTTCATGACAACACATATTTGAGAAGAAGCAGTTGAAAAAGGGTCCGTACTTACTGTGGAAACTGGACCAGGGGAATTTTAGTGAAATTTCTCCTATTTGTTTCACACTTCTTGGCTTTACTGGAGTTTTTAATTGCCAGTGTTTGGACTGACCTGTCTGAATTGCATGAAAAGGTGGCTAAAAAGCAAAGTACAGAGAAATAGGTCAAAATATAATTTCCCTTCATGTGACTTTTACTGCTTTAGTGCCACAGAAACTTGCTCACTCCATTTTGCAGGCAGTGGGGAGGCAGCAGCTGTGAGCCCGGGCCTGTGGCACTGAGGTGGGCAGTGCTGCAGCCCAACGAGGTGGTCAAGGCTGCTGCTCTCAGAGCCTGCCTGTGTGAAACTGGCTCACCCGTGCACAGGGAAGGCTGAGGCTTGAGGCCAGCACAAAAAGGGGTCCTCAGCACCCAGCCCTGATGGACCAGCAGTGCCTGAGGGGCTGGAGGACCACAGAGGCAGAGCCAATAGCTTTCATAGTGACAGTGCAGCTGGGGCACCTCGGGGATACTGGGAAGGGTCCTGTGGGCTTGGAGAAGGACTTCAGTTCAGCTTCTGCTTAGGGCACCCTTTGCTTGCCTTTCTTTTTACCACCAAAAAATACCTACCTAGGCTGATGATTTGGTTCCAAAAGTCAAACATTACGACAGCTGCCAGGCATAACACTGGGTCTTGTCTAATGTGCCAGCTTTGATTTTCTTTGCTGCTGCAGTGAGTAAGCAAAAGTGGAGCTCCTGACCCCAGGAAAGACCAGCAGCGTGAGTCAGGATTTGGCTAAGAATGTTCCCTGTGGCTAGGTAGTTGCCATTCTGTAAACTCATCTTCCTCTCCTGCTGGGACAGAAAAGAAGGCAAATTAAGGAAACTGTACAGTTCTGCTGCTGTAGATACTGTATTCTTTCAGCATTTGTCATCCTTCCTGAAGAGATTTTTCTTTTCTCTAATTCCTGGTGTCCTAATTAAGACAGAGAGAGAAAGATATGCAATGGGCAGCACTGCTCCTGACCAGGTACGGCTTATCGAGCAACCTGAGCAAACTCAGACTCTGTTAATTATGTTGATTAGGTCAGAGACTGCCATAATTATCTGTCTCAGGCAGCAGGGACCACCCGACCAGTCTTTAGTAAATAAAATACCGCAAATACATTCTAAAAAATGTGAACATAATACTCATGAAGGACTATTAATGTGTACAGAAACTATGCAGGCTGCAAATACACCTTCATCCTGACCTTCAACATTCCTCTTAGTTTAGTTCCAATGTAGATGGCCAATTATGGTTTTATGATATAGATTATGGGTAGGTGACTGTTGCTGTTTGTGCCAATCAGAGTTTTGTTGTTGGCTTCAGCAAGGTCTGAGTTTCTCTTCTTTTGTACCTAAAGAGAGGGAGGCCATACAAGTTACTCTACAAGCCAGTTTGATTATAAATATACACAGAAGTCACTGTTATTTCAAAGTGGTGTGTATTTTTTTGAACTTGACACACTATATCCAAAAACACCAACTGCAGATGTAAACCACCAGTGGAACACTTTTAAGGACATTGTGTAACAACCAGGATTATTTCTCACTGTATTTTTCAATATTTTAAACCCTCTGAAAAGAAAAGACTCCATCTCAGAGGCATAGGAGTCCTCACTTGCTACCAGTGGAAGAACAATAGTAATCAAAATCTTCAGTGAGAAAACTTCAGCTCAGCTAGACTGTTCAAGAGGAAAGTCCTGTCTGAAAAATATATTTTGTATATGTAAAATTTAGACAATATTTAAGTTAGACATTTTCAGTAAGACAAGACTGAGCTCATGGAAGGTCATGCATACAACTTTCATTTTTCATGCGCTTTTCTTCCACAGCGGAATCACAAGATGGGGAAACACAAAAGGGGATTTTGGAAGTTCCTGCAGCACATGAGGGGGTCTAAAGGACTGAGTCACAAAATGTTGAATTGTTTTAATATTCTTTTATGGCAGACCAGAAAGAGTAAATTTGTGAGTTACTGTCTGATGTGACATCACTTTAAAACTGACGGAAATAGGAGGTGGCATTTCCTCTTCATGGGCTGAACAGTTACATTAAGGTGGAAATCTTCTGAATGTGGCTGCAGTGTATCTGATGTGTCATACTGTGATGTGATTTCAGTTGCAAAAAAGGGAATACTGGGAGCTGATACTTGCATGTCTGGAGTGTGAGTTACACAGAGGGCTCAGTGCTACAAACAGTTCATTCCTGTCAGCTCCACATGGAGTTTGGTTTCTCGTATTTTCCATTTGACATTATCTTCTTATTGTTAGTATAGATAGGGTATTTCCTTTATGGGATCTTTAGGTTTTACCCCTGTTCATCTACAGCCTCCAGCTAGATGAACAGAAAGATGGATATCTGGGGACATCCCCATATGAGTGATCCTGCATCCAGAGCTATGCTAACAACACTGGGAGATCCTCCAGGGGAAGAGCAGCACTATGGCTCTCCTGAATCTATTCACCCCTAACTTGTTTGACCTTTCCAGTGCAAATGTACCCCATGAGCATCTGTCCCCAAACCACCAGTAAAGCTTATGCTTTCAGGACAAGTGGCTGCAGGTCACTGTTTCTAAGAACACCACACTTGCAAATTCCTAGAACGCTTTTGCTCTGTGTAAGTAAGCTGGGAACATTGTTTTGCTAGACAGAGTATGCGAATGACCACCCAGTGCCCATTTACTCAAGTCCTCTGGAATGTGAATAGATTTGCAACACGGGGCTGAGTACTTCTGTTTGTTAACTTAGTGGAAACCACTTGGCATAGGAACACGTTCGAATCATGATGCAGGCTTTTGAAATTCATACTGGCAGGGGATCCAGCTGAAAGGAACTGTGAAACCAAACTCTTTTTTTTTTCAGATTAGTTTACTAGAAAAGATTCTAGAAAGTCAGTGCTGCAGGTTTTCCATTTCTGTTTTGACAAAACTGGTCCTGAAGTTACCTGTCCCGATGTACTAAAATATTTCTAGCCCAGATAGGTCATGAAATGCTGAGCCACAAAATGCAGGAGACACCTAATTAATCAAAATAACTTCTCAACATGTTTGCCATGTTACATTGTGTCAAATGTCAACAATTCCCTGGAATTTAGAGAGCTGAATATTCAGAAAACTGCTGTGTTTCTTCTCCCTCCAAATCCATATGGCTCCACTGAGACCCTGCTGCCTGCAGAACCTGTCTGTGCAAATGGTCATTGAAGTGCAGGCATGGTCAGAGCTTTCACATTCAGCTTCCTTCATGTTCATAGTGACCTGTATTTTTGGGTTCATGTGGCATAGGGACACAAAACAGGACAATTAGGAACCTTTGTAATTACAGTTTTGTGAACTGTCAATTTTTATAAGGCTAAAATTCAGCACCAAGTAAAATCTACTTTAATGTATTACCTTCCTTTGTTAAGAGCATACACTTTAAAGTAGGACTATTCCCAGCTCACTTAATACTCTCAGCTCCCATTCTTGGTTTAACCCAATTTTAGCTGCCATAGCAGATACTGAAGCTGATGATTGATCATGATGCTTCTAGTGCTCAGAGTTTCAGAGTGTAGCCTTGAAAATTTATAAAGACCCGTAGGAGGAGAAAGTATGATGGTGCTGGAGCAGCATGAGGGTAAAGTCTATCAGTTCATGAACTGCTGGCTAAAGAGAATCCATTTCACTCCCTTAAGGAAAAGAATTTGATTTTGTATCAACATACTTGAAACAGAGATCTTCAGAGTTTCCCAAGATCTGAGTTTTATCTTTAGATTTTCAAATAATAGTGCACATAATTCTGTCAACTTTTAGGTAATCAATAGCATTTTATATGTGAGCTTAAGTATTATGAATCACAGTCTTTGAGAAAGATGGTTTTTTCAAAAATGTAAGTACAAAGAACTTTTACAGATGGATTTTTATTTTTTTTTTAACTAGATCTAAAAATAACTTCATACACAAGCGAATTGATTTTATTGTAATTTAAAAAGGAAAGGGAAGTCCAGTGCAGCAGTGGTGAGCTGGTGGGGCTGGCCAGTTGAGAGACTAAAGGGTAGAGATCTAGGAACAACAAAAATATCTGCTCCTTTCTTCTTCTCACTGTCTGACTCTTTGCCTGCATGAGACATGGAATAAAATAAGAAACCTGATAATCTGCAGGGTGTCCTGTACCAAACATTGGTTAAGACTGAAGAAGGTTATCTGCTGTGCTGAATGAACTAGGTAGGATGATAAGGGCAAAAAAATATGAACATTTGACTTTTCTCCACAAATGGGTTTCAGGATAAATTTTGGCAGAGCTTTTGTGGCCAAGAATATCAGAAACTACTGCATTGGCTTATAGACATTTTTTTAGAAGTGTTTCTAAGCAGCTGCATAAAGGAACAGAGCAACAAATTGTCTTGAGAGGGCAAGGGGTAGGAATCCCTCAGCCACTGATGTCAGCTGTGAATTTGGACAACCCCTGTGGATAAAAGTGGCTCAGCTGAGCAACCTCCATGATGCTGCTGCTCTTCTTTGGACATGTTTTACCCTATCTCCCCAGCACCCTTTCATAAATAATTACAGAGAGGAAACTAAGACGAGTATGTGCTTCTTCAGGCTCAGCTCAATATGGTGTTATACATCATTCCCTTCTTGCTTATGAGCTGAACTGTCAGTGTAAGCAGTAGGTTGTTTTTATATTTAGAAAGTAAGGTATTAGCTGAGTGGCAGTTTGTCTGGCATGTGGTTTGCTATCTTTCTTTGTCCAGCTTTGTGCAATTTCATTTTAGGAGGCAGCATTTTCCACCTTCAAAGGAACATCTTGGCAATGGTTTTTTCAATTCCCATTTGTTAGAGGTTATTATCGAAGAAAAGGTTTCTGCTCATTGTGCACAGCTTTCCTAGTGCAAGCTTCTTTCATTGCCTTAAAAATGTCAGATTGGATCCAGGGGAGCTGACACAGCATCCAGCGTGTTGGGCTGTACCCAGCCATGGTAACACTGTCCCCTTTGCCATCAATACTGAGGTATTGAGAACTTATTATAGATCCAGTAAATGCAGAGAGATGAAAAATAAAATACAGAGAATATTTTTAATTGATAACCTGGGAGATGCCTCATTGTTCCTGGTGGATATAAGAAGGTACAATTCAAGCTTAATGTGAGACTGAAGTGGCTTTTGCTTTATAGATTGTCAAAACACTGGGAGCTTTAAAGAAGTTTGACATCCCAGATGGACTGGAGGGAGGGGGCTTTCCAGGAAGCCTGTGTGGGCAAACCTGTGTGGTGGTAGCTGCCTGTATGGGACAAGGAACAGAAACTGGAGGGGAGTTAGTGGGAAAAGGGTCAAGATCTGTGGATGAGTGGGAAAGCCTTTGAGGGAGCGGGGCAAGACACACTTTGGGGAGCCTAGGGGGAATGGATAGTCACTGGGTCAGTGAGCAAAGAAACCACCTCCTGAGGTTTGAATCTTGCTGGGTTCAGGGCAGAAAGACCTTATGTAAAGTCTCTAAATAAACAGGACTGCAGCAAAAAAGAAAAGAAATTCTTGTTTGCGTCATTTTCTTCCCAATGGAGACAACATGCAGGACACTGAAATTTCGTTACTTACTCAAGTTGCAAAAAGTCTGGGTATTAAGGAACAGTGGAGGGGAAGGGGATATTCATAGACAGCAAATTATTTAGAAATGTGGTGTGAAGCAGAAATAATTGGTGAAACTACAGAAGAGGAAGGGGGAATTTTTTCCAGTAACTGTTAACCATAAAGTAACACTGAAAATTATTCCTCTATCTTTGGTACACAGAGGAGGATTGGGACCAAGCTAGGCACAGAGAATATTTCAGCGAGGCAGTTATCAAACCGGAGATACAATTATTGGGAGACATTTGTAAGTTTGAAAGAAGACATGGTGTCCAGCCTTCAATCACAGCATGTTCATTTCCAAAATTAAGTATGTGGCCTGCCGCAGTGAGACCTGAGCTGGTGCCGTCATCATCGAGAACAAAAGGGCTTTTGGAAATGAGTTTCTTGCATTTGTGTGGGTGCAGGTCCCGAGGATGGACACCTCAGAACAGCTACACCCGCTATGCTGGGCATTGCGGAGAAGGCAGCAGTGGGATCTGCACTCTGCCAGACTGGGATGGGCTTCCTCATGCAGCAGCCAAGCACAACAGAGCTGCAGTGCAGCACGGAGAAGGCTGCACCACCCAGGGAGAGGCAAACACGGGGAATAATGCAACTGCAAGTAAACTGGCTGGCTGACACTCAAGATGCCCAGCACCTATCTCATTTTTGCCCTGTGTGGGGCATTTTTGTCCACAGTGTGGGGAGTTAAAATACTGTCCTCCTAATGTACTGAATGTCCTGAGTGTGCCATGGGGGGTAAGATGCTGCAAGCCAGCCTGGGCTGCTAGAGCTTCCCAGAAAGGTGGTAGCTGACAGCAGGCAGCACTGCCAAATGTTTTTTCTCAGCCTTTAATAAAACTGTGAGATTCCTTTTACAGCTGTGCAGTCCTGGAGAAGCTGGAGGCTTGCATGGATTTACACGATGGCAGAGTTTGTCCCTGAGTGTATAGGAGGGGGAAACTGTTAGCATTCTTGTACAAAGAATATGACCAGAGACAGCTGGCAACCTATTTCTGGTACTCACCACTTCAGTTTCTCAGATGACATCTGAGAGCACCTACTAGCATTTAATTCTCATTAGTACATTCTCAACAATTTTTGTAGTTTGCATGATGTGTGAATTCTGAGCCTCTTTTCCCTCGCTACGCATTAGGGAAAAAATTGTCATGGGAGACACACATCCAGCTGTTTTCTCCAGCCTTGTGATTCCCACTGCTGTGTGCTTTGGTTTGTATGCAGCCATCAGTGCCTTTAAATAGACAGTGTAAGATTACTCCACCCTCCTCTTCCTTTGTTTCTCTACTCTAAACATAAAGAAGCGAGGAATGAGCCAAAAATGTCACAATATATAAGGAATTCATGTCAGCAGTCAATAAACTAAAAAAACTTGAATGCTGTGATTTAAAGTAGTGTAATAAGGGCTGTCTGGAGTTCACCAGTATATGATCAAAAATAAGGTCAAAAATAGGAGGGAGATGAATCTTGTTGTCTGCTTCAGGCTATGTCAGGCTTTAAACTGAGGTACAATTCAGTCTGATTCAGGCAGGTACCTCCAGGACATGCCTGAGGTGAGGCAGAGACACTTTCTGGAGGATAGTCTTGCTTTGGAGAAAATGATGGAGTCAGCAGTCTCTGCCAGATTTCTGAGGCTAAGGAGGGGAGGAGAGACAGGGCTAATGGATGGTGTCCCTGATGGTTTCTACCTGCAGCAAGATGGAGGAAGGCAGCTCGTCCTGGCAATGAAAGGTCACATAATCATGCTGGGGAGGAAGAGATGGAAAGTCCCCCAGATCAAGGGGGAGGATAATATTCAGGTGGTGGTGAACAACTGTGAGCTGGATGGAGGCAGATGTCTAAAAAGGGACTGAGTGTACAGCCAGTGCCTGAAGGCTACCTGGTTTTTGGAATGAACAGTTTTATTCTCCTGCTTTTGCTTTCTTTGTGAGGACTGCACTTTCTCTGCTTCTGCTTATTTCACTTTATGCTTTTGCTTTAGGTTTTCCCTAAAGTCAGCTTTAATATTGGAAAAGAGAGAAGAAGAATTGATTTTGATTCAAATGTGAGCTTGTGAGCAAAAGAGAACTTGTGCAAATCTGTTAAATCCCCAGATCCGGATAGATATTTCAAATTTTTCAGCAGTTTCTTATGCTGAGACTGCCTTGAGGCTGAAGTCCTCACATCTTGGGAACAAATAGGGCAGTATCAAACGTTCATCTTACCTTGAAGAGGGACCCGTGGAAGCATGACCCTTCTTAAGATAAAGGTAATGTTTTTCTATCAAAGAGTACAGTGAGTTTCTTCTTAGAGTTTGGTGAATATTTTTGGTCTCCAACTAAAAGAAGAAAGGAAATGAGCTTTTTCTTGTGGCAGAGAAGCAGTAGGGGAATGGTTGCTACAAAAATGGATTAAAAAACATAAAAAGCCACACATGGCAAGAAGAAAAGCAAGCTGCCCTCGTGTCTATCAAGTTTTCCTCCTACTTGCATCCTCCAAGGTCAACCACCACTGCAACAGAGACATGGCCTACACTGTAGGAGCAGAAGATGTTTCCAGACCTTTCAGAGCAAGAATGTGCCCTTTACAGCAGCTTTGGGTGTCTGGGATCTGCCCAGCTTTGCCACAGCACCAAATGGGTCTGGTGGCTGAGGACTTTGGAGGTGTGTGCAGGGATCCCTCCCCACTGGACACTTGCTGCCTGGAGTGGGGTGCTTGTGTCTCTTCTGGAATCTACTATGTGGATCTCAGGCTGCTGACTCAGCCTTCTGTCTCACTGGCATGCTTTCCTCACCTGCTCCTGGACTCTTCTGTGGGAATGTGTTTGGGGGACATTCCTGGGCTCCAAAACAACACTGCAAAATTATTTACCCTGAGACTAAAATGGTGTTAGCTTCCTCTTGCCCTATTTTTCAGCTAATAGACAGGCAATGAAGCACACCTCTCCTAACAGGTAGAAGGAGCAGCACTCATCCAGGTGTCGATGGTTTTGGGGTGCAGTGCCCCCAGCAGCACAGCACCCTGTGCCTGGGAGTTCCTGGAGGAGCTCTGCAGGGAGACTCCTGCTCTTTGGTTCTTCCTGGCATGACTGTGGGATGAGTGATGCGAGGTTGGGATAGCCAGGCAGGATGTGGGCAGGGGCAAGGGGACTGAGGCAGGAAATTGGAAGTTGCTGCTGATGGAGCAGCAGGGCTGTGGCACCACTCGGTGCTGTCAGGAGCCAAACCAGAGAGTGGGCATGGAGAGCACCAGAGCATCATCCTCAGAGACTCGCTCTGGTCTGTCCTTGGTCCCGGGTTACACATTGTAGTGGTCTTTAGTCAGAGCTTTCTGCAGTGCAGGATAACAACCTCTATTTCCAGTCACTAGAAGACTTGTGAGTGGCTTGGGAAACACCTATGATGGGGGCCAGGGCAGAGTGGTCAGAGACATTCCAGGAGTAGCCTTGGGGTGTGCTATACGACACCTGATCCAGCCCCCTTGGAGGGCTTTGTGCACAGCTGGACTCCCTGCAGGGGCTCACCCCCTCCCACATACCCCCACCCCACTGAGTCTCAGCCCTTTGGCAGCGCCTTTGCTGGGAACCAATTTGTGTTGCTCAGAGGGGAAAAGCGGGCTCAAATTCCTCCTGCTGGAGAAGGGAACCTGAAAAAGGGCCATACATGGATGTCAGTATTGTTTGCATGACAAGGCTCTGTGATGCATCTCTGATTTGCTTACACCCACACTGTGTTTAAGCTGCAGACTGCAGATGACCTCTGTATGATGTGTATCTTACGCTGGTTTGGAGTCTAAACAGATAGAGTTATTTCCACACAATCTCCATTGAGATGCAAACTGAGCTCAGATTTTCAGCTGAGAGGGTACAGGGTGGGCCATTCCAGCTTCTGAACGAGGAGAGAAGAGCTGTGTGCTCTCCCAGGCCCTAGTGCCAGGTTTGTGGAGGGGGGGTGCAGAAGATGTGCTGCTTAGAGGTTTTGAAGTTATTCTGGGGGAAAATAAAAGCCAGGAAGCGTACAGTAGGAGTAATCCCAAACCAGTAGGGAGGTGAACTATCTAACCCCAACAGGTGCTTTCTGTCCAGCTTTCAAGGAAGCAGCGTGGTAGTGTGCTTGGAGCAACAGTAATTAAGACTCTGAGGACAAGTTAGAAAAACAACCACTGGGTTTAATAATCACTGCTCATGGGACAGTGTCCCCCCACCAAAACTCCCCATGGGGCCATGGCAGGGGTGTCAGCCCTTGACAGATGTCTGCTTTGGTGGCAGGGACTGGTTGTCCCAGTGATGCCTCAGACCTCCTCTACACTCTTGGAACAGCCCAGAGTCTTTAAACCTGTCCCCTCAGGTGTGCTCCTAAACTGGAACAATACCTCACCCTCCCAGCCCAGCAGGGTCACTTTCCTGTGAATAAATTTTCAATCTTTCACACAGCAAGTAGAAATCCTGCTTTCAAACAACTCTCAGGCTTGAGTAAAACCAAAATTTGAAAGGAAAAAACACATAATTAGCTTAAAATTTTCTAAAGATACCAAACAATATTGCAGAAACAAACCCGTCCTACCCCTGTTTGAGCTCCGTAAACTGCTCCCCCGCCATTCTACCTTCCATCCTGTGTCCTGCAACCTGCTCCATATCTAATCTCACTATATTGCACAAGGTGTTTTCTAACATCCAAAGTATCTTTTACTGTTCTGAATGCTCTTATCAACATCTTAGTGTAAGCAGTAAGCCTGACTAGGCAAACAAACACTTTTTCACATTAAGTTTCACTTAATTGACCAAAAACTCACCATCCCCTATTAATAAAATGCTGAGCTGGAACCATCTCAGGCTTTTTGAGCACACCTTCTGAATATTTACATCTGGAAAGTACACAGTGTTTACAAGAACTCCTGTTTATTTATCCAAGAACACTTCCACAGAAAAGCTCCTTTATGACTAGCTGTACATTTTCCTTTGCCAGTTTATTGACCTTTTGCAATGCATGGCTATTTGTTTGGTAAAAACGATAGCATTGATCTTAACCTGCCATGTGTAATACATCTTGGTAACTTGCCATTAAAAATATATATATTTTGGGTGCCAGAAAGCCCCCCATGTCACTGGGAAGAGGGCTTGAACCCAGTGCAGCTCAGTAGAAAGCAAATATCACTGTCTGATGACACTTGCTAAGTGGGAGCTCACTTGTTAGCACATCCCCAGCGATCCTGCTAGCACTTTCAAGCTCTCCTAATAGTTTTTATCCTTGGGCCAATGAGGCCATGCAGCTGGGTGCTCTGCTGCTCAGATGGCCCTTCCAGGTGCTGCCAGCACAGGGCTGGTTGGGAGACAGGCGCGCAACTGCTGCCTCTTCCCTGGTTAATGGGACAGCTTTCAATCCCCTTGCTGCCTAGTCTGGCATTTCCTCAGAACTAAGCATATTTGTCCAAGAGCACTTCCGCAGAAAAGCTCCTTTATGCTTTGCTATACATCTTCCCTGCCAGCATCCTGACCTTTAGCACTCACCCGCAGGTTTGCCTCAAGAAAGTTCATTTCAGCAGAGTCCTCACTGAACTGCACAGAGGCCAGCGGGCACCGACTGGGGATGGTGCTGGCTGCCAAGGACCACTGTGAGCAGAGCTGGGCTTCCACGAATTGTATCTGGCTGTGCCAGGTGCTTCTGGTTTTCCAGCTCTCTGAGTACATGGCTAAGCAAAGCCGAACTGCTCAGAAGTGAGGGAAAGCAGGAATGACCGAAGAAGGCATGTGGGCAGACTGTAGATGTTGACCGACTCCCTCTCCTCAAATTGCAAGGGCACAGAGTCTTTAATTTAGTCCTTTTTATGAATTGAGGTTACCTCCAAGTTTGAGTTAATTAAAGGAGATTTCATGCAGCATTTCTTTCCTTAGTGAGGAAGCTGTTTACTCGTGCAGGAAGAGATTTGAGATAAAGACCTGAATTTCTATTTCATTATTCCACAGTTTCATACTAGAGTAGCACAGGAGCAGAAACTGAATCTGGTTTTCAGTGATTCCAAGGGCCTTAAGCCCAAGTTGCAGAGTCGTATTCACTGATCTTCAGCCCAAAGAATAACTGGACCGTGCAGGTTAGAGTGGCTGGAGGAGACAGGGCTGGAAAGTGGTATTTTGGATGTCTGCATATGAAGGGCTCACTGTGCCACTGGTGGTAGCTGCAAGCCCAAGATGGGACCTGAGGATGGGAAATCAGTTCACAAAGTGTGTACCCTGAGCACTGGGTACACAGTGCAGCCTGGTTGGGATGGTGAAGGGGGAATGACTGATGGTCAACGGAGAGGGTCAATAATAACAATCCACATGAGTAAAGTAGAGGAGGAAGAAGAACCACAAGATAAAGGTCTACTTGATTTTCCTTTTTTCAAAAGGCAAGGAAGCCATGTAGAAAAATACACACACAAAAAAATTAAGGTTACATAACTGAGAAATAGAAAGGTGAAACCTGTTTAAACAACACATACACATGGGCAACCTGGTTTAGTGAGAGGTGTCCCTGCTCATGGTAGGGGTATCGGTACTAAATGATCATTAAGGTCCCTTCCAACTCAAACCATTCGATGATCCTATGATTCTTTGATGAGCATCTTAATAGCGGGGGCAATTAACCATTGCAAGGGCTTCATTTTGAAGGCTTTAGATCAAGACTAGAAACCTTAAAACACTACCTGTGGTCTCCTTAAGAAGACATTGCTTTTAACTGAGGAACCACCAGCTCTGTGCTGAGTTTTATGCAGGGACTCCCACTAGATGTCCAGTGCACTATGGCTGAGGTAGCTCCGGCATGGTCTGGGAGTGCCATATGCTGTCTTGCGATAATACCTGAGCCTGACTTCACCTCTGCCTCTGGCAGACTCTTGGCGTAGATGAAAGGAAAGGGTGCAAAAAGAGCAGAAGCTGCAGTGAGTTCTGGAAAAGCAGTGAGGAGGTAGAGCCATCTTGGGAACCTGGCTAGGCTTTATGCTGAGTCTCCTCCCTTGGTTTGTGCAGTCAGGACTTAAACTTGAATTGCTGAGGACACGGCCTTCTGGCCAGAGAGCCTCTGTCTCTGCAGAGGAGGAACAGTGTTTGGGGACCTACATGAGGGCAGAGAGCAGATGTCAATAAGCTACTGCAGGAGCCATAGGATATATATATCATCAAGCTACCAGTGGAGAAAGGTAAGAGAACCACAATTCTCTGTAGTCTGTTTCTGCCCAAATTTTCCCCTATAGCTGATAAAATAATACCTTTATTTTCAAAAGCTCTGAGGTCTGATTTTAGTATCTGCAGTTCTTCCTTTGTGAGTACCAGAACAAAACCAGTGAGGCATCAGGTAAGTGTGACTAACGTGTCTGTACTCTGTCTGCTCCTAACTACTCAAAATTTAATTTTGGTGAGCCTGGACTTGAGCCCTCTGGGGATATGCAGAGCCAGGGAGTAGGTGTTCATCAAACCAAGATCATCACAACAGTCCAGTCTGACTTTTAAACCACGTAAAACCTCCGAAGTGCAAAGCAACCTAGAAAGTTCACTGGGAGTTGATGGTATGCAGAGCCTCCCAGGTCTGGGCTGTCAAAGGGTGATTTTATAGCAGCTTAAGTAAGAGATGCTGGAACGTGATCAAGACCTAACGCAAGGAAGTAGCTTTTAATTAACAAGTTCCACGCGCCATGTATGAAAAGTAACAGCCATTAAAATTTATTAGAATTAACATGCATATCAAAACCCCTTCAGTGTTGAGTTTGACTGCTTTAATTTAAAATGAACATTTTTACATTGAGGTGGCACAAAAGAAAATTCGCTTAAGTTTGATTTTTATACTACTAAAAAGGATTTAACAGCTTAGCATATATGCTTTACTTCACACGACACAACTGGTGAAAATTGGATTAATTATACTGCTTTCAGCAATACTACTGGCATAAACCATTAATAATTCAGACTTACACGGTTTGTTTAATTTATTTCCAAAAAATAATTTTTGCTGTAGAATGCTAAACTGACATGTAAGTAAACATTTATATTTATATGGTGAGTTTCAGCCAGTAAAAACCATAACCAGATTGGAATTAACTGTGTTTGGATTTTGAAATTCTAGAGAGTTTCATCAAAAGCAGTCATAGGAAACCAGAAACTTGAAGAGGTAGTTTGGTTTGATTTTGCTGAGGTTTTTGAGCTAACATGAATTATAACATTGCTGCAATAAGAACTAGAGAGATGAAGTCCTGCTTAACTGCATCCTCACAGTACTGTCGTCTCCCAGTTCTCCCTTGCTTTGGCAAGTCATTTTACTGGTCAAGAAGATACCTTTTAATGCTCTTACAGTGTCATAGTGCTTTGCTGCTACCTCAGTAGGACTGGAGTTGGCTAGAGAAGCAGATGATGGAATGTGCATATTTTGAAGTCCTGGTCACGAATTAGATCACAATCTGTGGTTTTGTACATTTTTCAGCAGGTTTTAACGGTTGCACAAAAACTCATTTGGAATTTGTATTTCAAAATAAAATACCTCAGAATGTAGCTGTATGGAGGGAGGAAGGACTAGGCAGGGCTGGAGGGGACCTCTAAGGTCATTGAATCTGGTCTCTGCTACTGCAAGTAACCACACCACAGGGTCCCCTTCAAAAGCGATTCAGAAGTCTTCAGAAAGTCTTCTCCACTGTGCAGAGCCTTTGGTATTAAATTCAGCCTAACTGTGTAGCACATACATTCCTGATTAAAAGGAGAGGGAGAAAAAAATTAAGTCTGTTCTGATTGAAGTTAATATTTACTGAATAGTAGAAGCTGTCATTCCACCCACTAAAACGTGATTAATCAGAGCTTGCTCTGTTGCCCAGCACTGCCAAAGACAGGAACTGCTTTGCAGGCTCGTGTTGTGCACGGATCACCAGCCACCATCCCTGGAGTGTAACTGTGCTGCCCACACGCCTGTGGTAGGAGGTTTCAGTTCAGCCTTCTGTCTGCTGCTGCTGTGTTGCCTGTCCCCCACACTCCCAAGCCAGCACAAGCACCATAAACGTCATCAAACAAGTAAATATTGTCATTTTCTTGCCTTTTTTGCCTGTCATTTTTTTTGCCTACTGTCATTTTTTTTCTGAAGCTTTCAATTCAGAGTTTTCAAGCTTTTCTCCATAATCTGCAGGCCCCCAGGCTGCTTTATGGAAGTGATGGCTTAAACTCCACTGTGTAAAATTTACTCTGTGTGTCAGGAGGAAAAGCTTATCCCAAGAAGGCCAGGCAAGCCTACAGGCTTTCTGGCATACCAGGCAGCTCCCTGGGGGCAGAGTGGTTCTTGCATATGATTTTTCTTACAGTGTTTTGTATCCCCATGTCAGTACAGACTTTAAGATATTTTCTGCTTGCCTGTCCCTGTTGCTGTACTGGTGGCCCTTGTGCAAGACACTGCGTGGAGGTCACAAGAGGATGCTTTGACTGATGCCTCGTTTTCTAAAAAGCAAGCTGTCTTTCTGCAGATCCAGCTCCCTACCTGTAAAGCATGCTCTGACGATCACTTGTTTGAATGCTGAACACTTCATGCTTCCCCAACTCCTGCTCCTTCCTGGGCACTTTTCCAGAGCCCCACGGCCAGGCTGCTGCGGATGCTGCTGGGTTTCTTGCCACTTGCACAAGCAGAGGTCCCCACATTAGTTAAGTGGATCACTGAGATCTGAGGTTCCCACCTCCAGCAAAACAAGGTCTTCAGAATTAGTATTAGCTTTAGTAATGTCATTTTCTACTCTAAGAATCATGCTTCAAAGCCTCTTGTGCCCATATTTTGCACACCCGTGTGGGCCCATCAGTGCTACCCAGCACATCCCACGCAGCCACCCCTTGGCTCTCCCCTCACTCCCTTCCACTGCTGGTGGTCAGGCCTGCCTCTTTGCCATGCCAGCTGTCTGGATTAATTGCACTCTCTCTCTTTCCACCTCACCAATTCCCCATCTGTTTTTCTGCTATAGCTTAAATCCCTTTTGTTCTGATCCTAAATCACTGACTTCTACAGGAGCCTGCGCACACAGACTGTTCCTGGGAGCAGGTCCCTCCCTCCCTCCTACTCCGTGGCTCCAGATGATGTTAGCCTGAGGGGCTTATTGCTGCAATATTGAAATTTTCCTTGTCAAGAGTTGGATCCTGAAATGCTGTGGGAACCATGGTCTTCATCCCTAAGAGTGCACACATAGCTGTATTTTTTTGGGAGCCTATTAATTTAGTTGAATTCCAGACTGCACTTAGGGTTTGTCTGGAGAACATCCAGAACATGTAGCACATTGCAGGGTTGAACCTTTCTATCCTAAACTGTTCCACTGGCATGCTACAAAGCACAATATAACCAAGCACATAGGGAGCACTGATCCTCTCACTTAATTTAAAAGACATTTTATTCACCCTAGCAGTTATTTAACGCCATTATCTATTTATTCAATTTAGTTAACTTAATGCACCACGACTTAGACAACGTACTTGGACTGGAGACAGAGACCATCACGTTAATTGAAACTGCAACACGGTTCAGTTATTGTGTAGTCATGAGAACTTAATTGTGTGATCAGAAACCGTTACTTACTGCTGGTGACTCTTTTGTATCCCAAACACTGGCACTGATTGTAAACCAAAAGGCCAAAAATTATACGGAAAAACAATCCCCACAGCCTCCTCTGTCTTCTGGATCTTGAAAAGTAGTAACACAGAGTGCCCGGTTCACCAAACATTTCTCAAGACCGAGGCAGCCTTTTTCACTCGTGGATGAAGTGATTAAGCGGCATATTTATGAACAGTTTGGCTGTACACTTTCCAAATGTGTACTTCAAAGTGTCTCTGTTTTCCTGGTGCTGTGATAGATAAAACAGGTACACACGAGATACCTCTGCTTTCACAAACAGGAATGCGAGGGACCGGAGTACATCCACCACAGTTACAGGATAAGCAGAGAGACGTTAATGTAAACTGTTACTGAGGAATGTGCGTTTGGGCAATCGAGGCTCCCTTTTTACGTGCGGGAGCCAAGCAGAGGAAAGGATCAAGGCAAGCTTGCAGGTGAGCACAGAAATCAGCAAAATAGAAAAGCAGTATCTGGGAATAATCTGAAACACCTAATCCATATAAGAAATTGCTGTACCAATCTTTTTTTAATAGGTTGGTAAACGGAATGGGGCAGATTATACCAGCAAGGAAATTGGTATCTTTGGTGAAGATTTGAAAATTTGTAGAAAAGAGAACAAATGGTAAACATCAGTTGATGTAAACCAAAGGATAAAACTGAGCTTCAGGGGCTACCATTAAGCCTGCTTTTAAGGTTTGATCTTGCAAAGCACTGAATATCCTCAGCTCCCACTTCAGTCAAAAGAAGTTGAATGTCTTTTGCAAAAAGTGAAGTCAGCAGGCTTAGGTGATTTATTGTATTCAAATTACTGAAGGCAATTTTGTGACACCAGAGGAAAGTTCTAGAAAGATATGGAAGGGAGACAAAATCCTGTTAGAGAAAAAAAGCAAGTTGTGACATTGGAGCAATGAGACCCTCAAAAGGGCTAGAAGGGAGAGGGTGAGTTACCAGACACCTGGTTAAATAAGGATTCACAGGAATATCAGTATGAGGGCAGGAAAGGGGAAGATTTGCGGAAGCAGTCCCCGGTGCTTTGCATCATTCCCTGTGCTCCCTGGTTGTATCTAGTTTCATGACTATTCCACCAGACTTAAGCTGGCACCAGCAGAAAGAAAGCAGGAATTGGCAGTGATTTGCTCATGTAGAGACCCAGAGGAAAACGGGTGCAAGGGCTTGCTGGGCTGCCTGGAAGCCTTCCAGACTTGGCCCTTCTCTGTGCCAGCTTTACCCGTCCTCTGCCTTTCGTCATGCTCACCAGACAAGGCACAACTGCCTCTCACAGGGGTACCTGATCCAGCTGTGTACCCTCTCCCCAAGTTCCCACTCTACAGTCCTTACCAGGACTGACATCCCATCCTAGGCATAACACCTCAGGCTTTGATGTGCTCTGTTGCCAGCCCTGAAGGCCCAGACAACTTCTGTCCTGCTCAGTGTGAAGGTTTTACCGTGGGTGGAAGGTATAAAAGCTCTACTCAACTGCTCTTACCAGGATACCTGGTGCAGGCCTGATATTGGCTTTTAAGTAACTTTCCTTCATTCTTCTTTGGCATCAAAAAGCTCCAGCCGTTATAAAATTACTTTTTCCCTGTAAGGCACTGCTAGAAGAACTGAAGGGTGACAAGAGACCTTTCCCCTCCCAGCTGTGTTGGACTGGCTGGATTGGACTGCCCCAGCCGCAGGTGCTTCCTTTCTGTGTTCCCTCCCTCTTCAGTCCCCTCAGCCCAGCCAGCCTCTGCTCTTGCACCTTTTTGGAGGAAAGGACAAAGAAAGTGGAAGGTTTACAGAAGAAACACTGAGCCCAGGAAAAAAAGCAAGGCTGAGATTTCTGCTGCTGTCCATGGTCACTGAACAGTCATGCTGGGAGTTCTTGGAGCTTTTGATGGCTGGGGGGCAAAGCATCTCTGCTCTCTGATACCCCCACAGCTCTCACCCACTTGAGGCTCCTCAAGTCTCCTAAGTGTCCAGCAGATCTAAGCTGGTAAGTACAGAAGTGCCAAGTCTGGGATCTGGGAAGCACACAGGCTACTTGTCTGGCACCAGGCTACTCATTGTTAATGAGCCCTGTCTCTCTCCAAGATTTATTGACTTGAGCAGAGTTCTGGGCTGACCAAATTATTCTGGAGGAGTCTCTGTCACTTGCTGACAGGCCCTGACTGTGTTTATCTGCCCTGTTCTTCTCAGCAGGAACTGAGCTTGGTGAGGCTTGAGTATACATTTAGAAAATAAGAAGCTTAGGACCAGCAAGTGTTTCTGCATCCAGTTTGCAGCTCACAGTTCTTGTTTCAAGACCTGTATGCTGTACAACTTCAGATCTCTGCAAGAGCCCTTTAGCTACCCTGCCTGCACTGTGAAAAGAATTACACTATTTAATAGTTGCTGCAGCATGAAATGGCATGAAGAAACTATCCACAGAGGAAGAGGCAAGGATGTGTATGTGTGCATGTAAGATAGGCAGAGATATCTTGAAAGAAAGGAAAACGAAGAATGCAAAGCAAAGACGTACCTGGAATTCATTGGGCTATCTGCAAAAGTACTTAAGGGGGCCTCCTTTGGGTTAATTCTTTCATAGATCTCCAGAGAAAATTACAGCCTGGTTATTCTTTTCACATTAATCTTTCTGCAGCAATCGCCACCTTCTTCTTCATAATCTTTAGATTAAGGCATGTATTAATTATTCATACATCTCCATCCATGTATGTGGACATTTTACAAAGCAAATAAAAAGAGGTCTTGTTCTCAGTAGAGTGTGTAATTTAGCACAGGCAGAAGCAAAACAGACAAAAACTTTAGGTGAGGAAGCAGCAATGGAGAAGAAACTAAGACAGGAAGTACTTGCAGAGGATGCTGTTTTTCAAGAAGAAAAGCAATGGCATTCAGTGGCTGGAGTGGGCTGTTCTGCTGGGAAATGGAGCTTGAAAAGAATTACCAAGACAGGGGTGTTTGGAGGCCGGTGTTGGTGGCAGGGTGTGATTCAGAAGAAGCAAAGTCCTGAGCAATGGCAACAGAGGTCATATGGGGACATGGTTAGGTTGTCCAGGGTCTCTGGTGTGACTGAGATAAGAAACATGTTGAAGAAAAAAATGTCTGAGTGGGGAGAAAATGAAAAATATCAGTCCAGTTGGCTTTCAGTATTCCAAATCTCTCTCTACCTTTTCTATTTATCAGCTGAAGGCTGTGCTGATCTGACCACAGGACTGCTTAAAACTCATTTCAGGTAACTGAAGGAATAACAGCTTCACAGACACAGGAGGATGGGCTGTCCTCCATGTGTCACTGTTCACAGCTTGTGCTGTTGAAGAAGTCAAGGTTCAGTCTTTACTCCTGGATTGTTGCTGCATTTCCCATGAGCTGTACACTGAAGGGTATGGCCTTTGCTCCTAGACTTTGCTCCTACCTCTCTGCTCCTTCCTGAGCTGGTGTTTCCCACTGGAGCAGACGTTCAGCAGGAGGAGACAGGCACAGCACATGCGTGTGTCTTGTTTCTGCTCACCTCATCTGCATCTGAGTGTAGTTCATGACACTCACCAAGAGATCCAGGTGGTTCAAAATGCAGGTAATTTATAGAACCAAGAAACCATCCCTCCAAACTTCCTTCTTAGTTTGGGAAAGTTGGAGGGCTTTTGCATTGTCTCAAAGTTAGTACAAGCATCTCCCCTGTCCCCTCTGCTGAAATGCAGCCTACACTTAAAACTCTTCCTCCTTGGCCTCTTATGACCTGCAGCCATTCAAAAGTGCCCAAGTAGAGCCGTCAGAAAATTTGCTGCCACTATGTGTGCACCTGGAGGATAGTGGGGACCTGGGGACACCCACCTCAGGAGAGTCTGCATGCCCCAGTTAGCACACTCTCTCACGGGAATGGTTGTTTGTGGCTTTTGGGTGCCTGGTCAAAGAGATGCTTACACTGCAGTGTGAAAAGAAAACTACCAGAGATTGGATATCTTTGCTGAGAAATGGTCTTCTTATCCTGTGAAGCTCTGAGATTTAAAAGAAGTTCCAGTTTGACATATCCTCAAGATATATTGCTGCCGTTCTTGAGAAAAGCACAGAAAAGAACTTTCCTGGATCTCATAGTTGTCACTGGACTCACTCACAAGGAGGAAAACTCATGCTCAGACTTCTGATCTAGACCGAGCCAAACTCTTTTTTTTCCTGCTAACTGGATGCTTTGAATACCAACATGTTGCAAGGGCTCTTTCCCTTTCTCTGTCCCTAGATTTCATCTAGTCCTTCAGAGCCTGTTCCCGAGTAAACTTTAATCAGAACAAGTCAGTTTCTGTGAAAAACAGTGACTTTCTTGAATCACTGCTTTCCAGTAAAAAATTGCTTAGTTGAAAAATTCTCTACCAAATCTGTGGGTAAGTACTTGAGAAGGGCTACCTTTACACACCTGCGCTGCCCTCTGGTCCATCCCCTGTAGGACAGTCCTGCCAACCCTCTCTCCACAGATTTCTCACATTTACAAACATGTATTTGTTCATACCTTGCTAGCTCTTCCTATCAACCCTTGCCCTGCAGTTCCCATGGTACAAGTGTCCTGTAAAACATTTAGCTGTTGCGTCATGCTTGCACCGAGCTCGAAGCCTGTCCGTGCAGACCTGCACACCCTGGCACACCCTTCCTTATAAAACGGTCTGTTAAATGTGAGACATGAGATTTGGGGTCTCTTACAGAGTTTTATTTGCACCTCTATTGAAGCAGCTTGCTGAGGTTTCTTAGAAAAAGTTCACAATACTTTTTAAATAATTTACCACTCAAAGTAAGTGTTTTGCCCTAAAGACAGCTTTTTCTGCTCATCCTTCTCTGTCTCCCTCCTCTAAATACAAAATGAAACTGAAACAAATGGTATCCACAAAAATAATAACATGAAAAATCTTTGCTGATTTCCTGGAATAACACCACACAACCTCTTCATTTCACTGGAATGGCCTGGGGGAAGGCTAGGGTGCACTCTAACCTAATTGGGCTTTCTTTTGCACATGTTTTCTGAAAAAAGACATTATTTTACAGAGGTGAAATCAGCCTCTCTTCCTGCATTTCTCAGTGCCACTTCTCTCCTTTCGTGACACAAGTGCTCCTCTGTTATGCATGAGAAGGCTGCTGCACAAGTGATGGATGAGTCAGCCAAGAAAATAAGAGATGTCCTGACCTCAGTTAACTGCTGTAAATATTTTTCCTGATTAAAAAAAAAAAGATTTTTATACATCTTGATGTGCATATGAAGTCAGTCCTCCCATGAACAGATTTGAATTTAGCAGTTTACTAGGTAAGCTGGCTATGCACTTTAGCTTTCAGTCATTTATTTACCCTACAGTTCTTTAACCAAAGATACTTTCCATAGCAGCTTTCTATGTCACGTTACTGGTAATATACAGTGACTTAAAGGAGCAAATACCTACGCACAAATCATGGGGAGTGTGGGCTTGACATTGTTTTAAAGGTCATTGCTATTTACCACCAAACATATTTTCCTGCTTATTTAATAACGGCATTTTTGGACAACAACATATAAAATGTTTCCATGTCATAGTCAGTAAACAGCTTTTCTAATTAAAAAGGTGAGGAAGGTTTATATTTGGGGGAAAAGGGAAATAATGGATACAAGACACAGCTGCTGATATTTGGATACTACTTGGTGGGTGTAATATAATACTAACTACTCAGACATAAATCCCGTGCACTCAGCAGTCCGCTAGGCAACTGCTTGCTTCATGTCCATATTTTAATTTTTCTTGGAAGTGTGTACACACTGGAAACCTGGTCGCTTAACAGCTGGATTATGGCACCGGTGGTTTTTTGAATTCTTGCAATTTATCGCCTGTTTAACAGCAATTCACATGCTTTCTTGGTGAGCACTGTCCCGTCCTTTCTTGACCACTTCTAGTTGTCCCTGTCTGGTTTATGTGTGTGAGAATGGGCCTGGATCCAGTAAAATATTTAAGCATGTGCTTAACTCTGAGTACCTGATAAAGGAGAGAGCTTGGGAAGTACTGACACAAACACTCCTCTAAGTGCCCCTCAGTTGTGTCTGAGAGCTCTTCCACCAATCTGGCTGCAAAGAAGAGAGGGAGAATTGATGCTGTGATAGACAAAGCCTCTCACAAGAAGAGCACAAGCAGGAGAAAGAAAGAACAAAAGAAGCTCAAGCAGGAGATAACATTTCTCCGGGGCAGCCGTTAGCCATAACCTGGAAGTGCTGAGCTACTGACCTGCCACAATACCCACCATAAACGCTGGTGTCCGTGTTCCTTGCAGCCAGAGGCAAGACCTTCTAAGTGGTCCCTGCCCATTTAAGGAGCAAGTGTCTCCTAAGCAGGTGAGATGCCTCCCAGCACAGTGTCAGCAGTGAATCTCACTTACGTGCTCTTCCTTTCTGTGCTGAAGGCATCCTTGGCACTGCCGCACAGAGATGTTTCCCAAAAGCAGGTCTTGCAAAGCTCCACTCCTTGTCTTCCTTGGGTCTGCAGCTTCCTTGGCCTGCATAACCACTGCACCTCCACGAGCCTGTTCTCTGCCCATCTCATCCCCATTCATGCAGCATCTCCCGTATGACACTGTAGCAGGTGCCTCAGCAGAAACCAGGCAGGAAAAAATACCACTCATTTTCTTTGTGCAGTTTATCATTAAATAATCATTAAATTTGTGATTCGGTTCATGATTTGTTATCACTAGCTTTTAAATGCCTGTTGTATTAATTTGTTTCTCCCAGTGTTATTGATGGAGTCCATTCAATAAAGCTGTGAAATAATTTTTCTGTCATTGTAACTGTGTCAGTACTCCCACTTTAAATAAATCATGGTTAGATCCTGGAGAAACCTATTAAAAGAAAACAAACATCTATGTCAGGCCTTATCCACTTTTTCTGGTTCAAGAGAAGCTGACTCCATTCACTCAGTTGGGCAATTTAAGCTGATTGGTCACCTTTTCCATTGAAAATATGTAGTTGTTTAAATGTAATTAAGGACATCCAATAAATGTCACCTGTGAAGTTCTTCCCTGTTTGCAGATGTTCAGTGATTTTCTCTGTTTTATGCAGTTTGAATTTGTATTTGAAATAGTTAGAGAAAAATGCTTTAAAAGCAGAGAGAATACTTTCCACATGAACACTTTCTATGGTTTTTTTTGTCTTTTAATACAGTAAAACTGGACAATTCATATAAGACATGCAAAGAACTGTATATTAAAACAGCAATTTTACTTTTGAAGAAATGTTGTTTGACAATGCTTACACAGATTTTCCTTCCAAACCATTTAATTTAAGCCATATTTAATTACATTCACTATATTACATTAATAAAATATGACTTTAATTTCAATATCCATCAAAATGTAAAACTTTTAATATAGAAGAACTCCTTTAATCCCACTACAGAAAAGCACTGGAGCAAACTCTTTGCCAAAAATACAGATACTCTCAAAAATCCATCTTTGAAACCCTACTGGAAATTTTGTCCTTAACCACTCTGGGTTATAATAAAGTGAGCTGAATTCTGTTTGTTTTCATAATGGAACTATCAAGGGCCTAAGTATGGTGAATTTTATAAGGAGAAGATCTTTTTAACTGTATAACTTTGAAATTAGTTTCCAAGAAGACGAATACTCTTTGAAAACCTGTCTTTTCTCCTCAGTATTTTGAGGTGTTCTGTGACCTGATGTTTCCTTCTACATTGTGACTTCATTTCCCAGTTGCTGCAATAAGCAGGGATAATGCTGGCCCTGTATACTCAGGATTTATCTCCCCAGTGTACTGCAATGTGATGTAAAGTTTCCCAAGTAGCTCTGTAGAGCTGGGTAAACATATTTGCCATCAGTAAAATATTTGAAAGGTGCTGTATAAAACTAACCTCGAGTACATAAGGTACATGTGTGTGTTACCAGGGATCACATCACCTCATTGCAACCAAATTTCTGCACTTGTGCACTTGTCTCTGTTGTGACTGTCTTTCTTTTGCTTTTCCCTCACAATAATCAGCATACACTCACTCAGAGGTTTTTGTATTACATAGATTAGCATCTTTTGGGGAAAGAATATTGAAGGCATTTTAAGCAGAATGCACAAGCATTTGAGGTTATATACATAATAAATAGTGAAATGAGAATGCAGAGAATTCATAAAACCCAAGCTTTCTGAAGGTTTTGTCAGGTCAACATTTAATTAAAAAAAAGAGTTTCAGTAAAAATTCCACATGTGGGGCTGGAGATGCTGGGTTATGAATAAGAAGATTTGAGGTTCTCAGAAGAATAACAAATAAAAACATAGTGTCTCAGCAGTGTTTCCTTTTCCAAACTTGGACAAATCATGTTAGGATAGACACAAATGATTTTCTCATGCTCTAATTCTGATAAAAGTCATTACTACAGCAGGTTGGGTGTGTTTTCTCCTTTCTCAGGGGTAAGACTGAGCAAACACAAAGCAGTATTTTTTCCACAGAATCCTTTGGTGCAGCTCTCAGGCCAGCCCTACTGAGGGTGAGGCAGTGTCTGATGAACGGCTCTGCAGTTCTTTCATTGGAAAGGCTTCGAGTTGTGTCATATTAATAAAAAACAGCCAAAAAACCCAAAGCCACCTGGAAAGGCTTCGAGGTGTGTCATATTGATAAAAAACAGCCAAAACCCCCAAACCCACCCAGCCAACCAAAAAAAAAACAACCCATAAACCCAGCCACAAACCCCAAATAGACAGTTTTGAATTTGTTCCAGAACGCACGTTCATCCCAAATTTGCTGTGCTGTTTTGGGACAAAGTCACAAAATGTGCTTCATCTGTTTCACAGCTAGCACTCTGGGGAACTATCCCACACTCTCTGGGGCAGACTTGGCTTTCTGAGCCCCAAGTAACCAGTGGAACTCAGCTCCATGGGAGGTGAAATTCAGAGCTGAGACAGGTTCAGGAGGCACACGTGCAATATCCTCCCTGCTTTTCCAGCAAGCTGGCTAGCTGCTGACATTCTTTGAGCTGAGAGGTTGCTCGCAGGCAGTAATGCCAGTGTTGCTGTTGGTGCAGGGTGCAAGGATAGGGCCCCTCGTGCCATTGGACTGAGGTCACTCAAAGGGGATGGTCACCTGGGCGCAGTCTGATCCCTGCAGGGGGATTAGGACACACGTCTGCAGAAGCACCTGAGCTCCACCCATATAACTGACACCTGAATCCTGCTTTTACCAACAAATGCATAGCTTTAGAGAAAGGTGGGTGGAGAGGGCAAGAAAAGCATGTTCACAAAGTTGTGTAAGCTCACTCTGCGCACAGCGTGATAGTTGCAATGTCAATTATGCTCCCCAGTTTCCAAGAAACAGCTGACCACAAGGATGAAACTTGTGTGGGAGGAAGAGGGAGCATGCTTGGCAGCTGGCCTCAGACGCAGGAGTCGCTGGCACAGGAGGACAGGTTAGTAACAAACTGGACTTACTTGGAGCACAGTGTAAGATTTCCCAGTTTCAGCCTCAGTTCCTTCCATGATAATAACTCTCAGAGGGAAAAAGGGAGGGGACAATGGGGAGATTTTGCTCCCTGCTCAGCTTTCCTGTTTATAAGATACTCAGTTGCAATGATGATGGGGATAAAACCGTTTTCGCCTATAGATGTGGGAGGCCTGTAGTTGTGACTTGTATTTTCCCTGGTATTAAACTAACACAGGGATGTAATCCTAGATACCTGACTCTCAAAGGATATTGAGATGAGAGCTACAGTAACTCTGGGAAAAGGGAAGATTATTCCCCTTTTTTCTGGACATATTTTAGGGTTATCTGATAATAATAATATTGAAAAATACTGCAGTCTTATGGCTTCACAAAGAGGAAACATTAAACTTGGGTTACCTTGGGAAAAACAGTATATTAAACAGAGTTTTATGGCTGTTTAAAGATGTTCATGAGTTTAAAGACTGATTTTTCTTTTCCTTGGGCCTTTACATGCTGCTGATATAGAAAGAATAGTCATCAGTCATTTTTAGCTGCTGCTTTCATAAGTAGGAACCAATAAAATATTTCAGGTTGGACACATACATGTTATGTTTAGAACAACCACCCACTATCTACCATATGCTGTCACACTCTTCACAGAATGAAAAAGACTGAGTTTCCCCGCTTGTTTTTAAGGTGTTTTCTCTTTAATACCTTCCTCCATGCACTTAATTTATTTTAAAATTTACAAATGACAGACACTATTTCTTTTTTAAAGTAGACAGAAATGCAGGAAGTCTGTGTTTCATGGTTATGGTATTGTAATATTTCCAGTTTTATATTTCCTACTTCATGAAGAAAGTTTGCTGAAATGGACCAAGCTCTACAAGTAAATTAAAAATCTAGTACAAACTACCTCATTACAGCATGTGAATGAGCTACAGAGTACCCAAGTGTCTGGGGCCCAGTCCAACAAACCACTTTGGAGGCATGCAAAGGGTCCTGGAAAAAAAGAGAAGCTATTGTGCAAGGCTGCAAATGTTTGCAGAATGCATTGTAGGTATTTTTCAAGACTGGGCCAAAATGCTCATGACTTCACAAAACAGATAGTTAATGAAATAATTTGAGATTCTTTATGTCGTGATCTTATCTACAGGTTATTATGTAATAGCTAATACTTTCCATAAACCTAAACCAATATCGAGGTCTCTGAAAGAGCAGTAAATGGGCCAAAACTAGGGCTGTGCGTGGTTTCATGTCTGGTGTGGTAGGGAGGGCTGAACCCCCCGTAAATCATGCTCCTAATGCTCCCCCATGAGCAAGGACCCTGCTGGGTCTATCCAGCAGCAATTTAACTGCCAGCATGGAACACACAGGGCGGCTGATCCCTGGCCTGGGTGTGCTGCGAAAGTGCAAAGGTAAACTAAAGTTAAAATTGACCCACAGTCCTGGCAAGCGTGGCAGGATAGGATTCCTGGGCAGCACGTTGTGGAGGAGGCCAGACCACACACGTCCTGGTGCTACCACCATCACTGGGAGTTTCATAAACCTTTCTTCCCGAGTCTAAGAGCACAGTTAGCCATGCACGTCTTGGCCGAATTGCATCAATGTGCAGAATACTTTCGAGATGAGGTGGACTTTTCCCCTCTCCAAGATACCTCTTGCATTTCTAACCTGCCTCATTAAAACCTATCTGGTAAGCCTTAGGTAACCCCGGGCGGGGGGGAGACTGCCCAGTAACCGGGACAGTTTTCCGATTTTATTCTCTGCCACTGCCTTTTTCTACTCATCTTATGCTCTTGCACTTTAGTCTTTGAGTATTTTCGGACCCCGTGCATATACGTGAGCAGAACAATACAGATCTAACCCGTGTCCTCAGAAAGTGGGTTAAACCACAGACTAGCTTATGGCTGCTTGCTGCATGCCGCTGCAGGGACAAGGTGGAGGAGATGATGTGGCTTCAGCTGATGGAGAAAGCAGTCATACCCTGCATATGCAAGTCATTGCCTTTTGAAACAGAACCAGCCTCATGGAAAATTTTATTTATTGCTAAGCTTTCACAAAGGTTACTGTAATTATAGAACCATTAGGCAGCAGGATCTAAGGGGCAGGGTCTTTATCGACCCTGAGAAGCAACTAGCGCACTCTGAGACACTCTAAGCAGTGCCACCCAGCTTCATCAGACTATCCAGTGAGTCTGCATCATGCTCCCATGCTCACTGAATCAGCTAGGTATATAAAGAGAGAAATATGAAGAGCAACAGCTGGGCAGTAAATCAGACCGTAGGGAAGGGACTGCATTGCCTAGGTGTAAAATGGGATTTCTCTGAGGTGGTGGTTTTGGGAGAGCCTTTTAATTGATAGGTTGTACAACTGGATCAGTTCAGCTCAGAGGGAAGTTCTTACTGGTGCAGCGCTTTCTTTGTGAATGAGTGGTTGGTTTGATGCTTGTGATCTGCCATTCTTCAGGGTCTGGAAAGACAAGCCCTAACATAGTGGCAAAGGACACAATTTACCAGCACAGCATATTTACTCCATCGATGGTAGTACACCCATAATCATGAAAGACCTTTCCCACATCTGTTCTCTACCTATTCACCATTTCCTTGCCTAGATCCCTAAAATGCCTCCCTTCCAGTGTTGCCTGCCAGAAGGGGGTATAAAACCCCTTGCCATGGAGGCATCATGCTGGTCACACACCTTATAACTGTATTATAATATAATACAACATATTTGGTAATCTTTGGTTTTCCTTCCTTCATCAACTGAATTGTTTATCAGTGTCACCAACTGCCTCATGTGAAACTGGGTTAAACACAGTGAGGCAAGGACCAAATAATTTCTGATTCTTTCACGGAGTATAGTCCCAACACCTCTTAAAAAACCCATAAAATTACCCACCATTCTTTTGCAGAGGAAGATTATTACAACTTTCAAAACACTGGTAAAGGATGGAAACTGAAGGATAAAGTGCCTTCAGTGTTATCCAACATTGCCCTGCTGGATCTAGGAGTAAATAGAGCTCCCTTTCCTTAGCTCAGATGGAACCCATGGCTCCTTTACTAACAGCTTCTTGGAAATCAGCAGAGCCTCAGGTTCCAGTGTTTCAAAAGTACCTAATCACGTATTTCCGTCTTGCAATCTACCCATTAATATTTAAAGAAGCCCCTAGCAACACGTTTTAAAGAGCAGCTATGTCAAACTGTCATGGTGTCAATTCCTTTGCTGAATTCGCTCTATATTCAAGTGGAGCACGTCAGTGCTGTGTGTGAATTCTCAATCAGCAGTAAACAGTGGCTCATTCCTAGTGTAACCATTGCTCCTTACAGGCCTGCTGCAAGGTACATGTTCTAGTTTTGTTACTGTCACAGACCATTTCTGGGAGAAGTGGCATTCAGGAAGTGGTGGTCAGAAGGGAGTCTCACCTGTGAATACTTTGAAAATCACCGTTCATTTTGTGGAGTCCGAGGTCAATACTATCCCTGTGAAATCAGAGCAGGTAACCATCACCTGTACAGATTCTGTTGTGATCACTGTCCTTAAACATTGGAATATTCCTATGTGAAAGCTAAAGAGCCCTGCAAAGGGCCTTAGAGCCAGCCTTGAGTGTGGAACACCTGGCAAATAACTACACAAGCTGTGTGCGTGCACGTGGAGGCTGGGAATCACACCCTTATCATGTATGTGAGGAAATGGGGAAAAATCTAGGTTGATAAATGAAAATAAGAGAGAACATGAAGACAAAGATTTATGGAGAATAGATGTTCCAGCTCCAGGCACAATGCATATTTGTTCTAAAGCAACAAATCCACGGAGTAATTAGAAAATGTAAAGCAGAGTATAAATGCTAAGGGATATTTGTCCTGATGATTTATACTTATATAACATTTTCTTCCAATTAAATTTACAGCCATTTAGCTATACCTATATTTTTGATCTGTTAGTTTTGTAAGAGTAATGGACTCAGTCCCATTAAGGAGAAATGAACCAGATAAGCAAACTCCTGGATGGGAGTGTGGACGGGCAATTCTGCAGTCTTATGCTTTATTCTCACACTATTTACAGGCAAGTGGGAATATTGAGGGGGAGGAAAAAAATCTGGCACTGTTGCAAGAATAGTTTGGAGCTCATCAGACAATCTATGCATATTTTCACAAATATTTGGAGGGGGGATGGGGCGGGGAGAGAAAAGTACATAATTTAGACCTGCAAAGAGGCATGTTTAACTTGCACTCTACTCTGACCACTTACATGGAACTTTACTCCCCTCCACTCTCTAAACACAGATAATTGCCATGGCAACCACTGTATTTCAAGACTCTTACACATATACTTGCACCTTTCTTAAAGAAACACAGAGCACAACAATGTGGGATCGACACAGTAAATCACTGGGCTGTTTTTTATTTGTTGTTAGCCAACTGTCAGGATTTAGGGAAGAGCTGGAGACTTTCAAGCCGTATCAGTTTCAGGCCAAAACCAGAAGATGTTTAGACAGACACTTTGACATCTTTGCTAAAAAATTGGATGGTGTTTAGTAACTCTGGGCAAAGGAATGACTGATGATCTCTCTGGGTGCAGGGTGAGAAGATTCCTGAGCTAGGGAAGGAGATTAAGGGCCTAATATTGAAAACCAATGAGCCACCTTTAGGTTTAGACACTAATTTATCAGAGCAAGGACCTGTGACACTCAAGGAACTCCTTGGTAACACAGTGAACTTTCAACATTGCCAGACCTGGAGGCCGAATGCGCTGGATGAGTGTCTTCAGCTCCATTGCTAATTGCTATTTTCAAGTTTTTATTCCAGCAGCCACACAGAAATCCAAACCCAACCTCCTAGGTGCTGTGCAAACACAGGGCAGGAAAACCGCTCTGCCTCCAGAGCTAACGATACAACCTGCTCAGAGAAACACCCCAGCCTGTCACACCTGGGTGCGCAAAGGGCAGGGAGCGGGAGAGGTGCCGGGGTGTGAGGCAGGTGCAGAGCCAGCAAGTCAGCACCAGCCCTGTCCTTGCCCCGTGCTGCCTCTCCCCAAGGGTTTCCTTGTTTACTTCAAGTGTCTGGCACGGGTCCAGGAAAGTGGCACCTGAGGGAAGGTTCCAGGCCTTTGCCCGGAGGGCAGCATCCAATGTGCAGGTATAAACATTGTTGGTTGTTTTCCCCCAGTTATCTTTGATTAGCAAATCAGGAAGTAAGAAAGAAGGATCAGTGTTGTTTTGTTTGGGAGCAGAACATTCTTTATGTTTTGTTGTTTTTTTTTTTTTTTTTTGAGTGTGTGTGTGTTAATGATCTTAATCTCAGTGTTTGCAACCTGGACTTCTACCTCAGTTGGTTCTCACGTACTTTATGAAGCATTACTAGATGGCATTATGAAGATGTGAACTTTCAAGGAAGAAAGGTCTGAGATATTTGAAAGAAGCAATATCTAAAACAAGCTTGCGTGGTTAAAGTGTAATTAAGCCCTGAATTCTGAAGTATCCCTATAACTCAAAATAGCACCCCTTCTCCCTCCCTTTCAAAAAAATTCTCTGTCTGGGAGTAGGGATATTAATTTGCCTAGATGACATGTTGATTGCGGCTTTTTCTTGGGAGATTCTTTCCTTCCACCGCTGAAGTACAGCTCATCCCCCTTTGGCCTTTGGTATTTGTAATAAATTTCAGGAGTTTGCTCTGGAGTCTGCACAGCAATTTCATCTGCTAAACCATTTATATTTAGTTTCCACAGAAGGATATTTGCACAAAATAGTAAAACTTTTCCCTCCTTCCATGGAGAGTGTGATCATATGGGAATCCAGCTGACAGAGAAGCATGCCCTTTTTTTGCAGTTCTGGAGAACTCTGCTTACTTTAGACACACCCATAAGCATCCAAGAGCTGGTCATGTAAACTCGAGAAGGAATTAAGGAACCTTCTTTCAAACATTCCTTGGAATCTGCTCATTCACAGGTGATACTGTAAACAGGTTTACCTTGAACAAGCAAAAATCATGTACCCCATTCTCTGAAAACTGATGCTAAACTTTTCCATTTCAGCTGCCTAATAGCCTTTCACAAAAGAGGGAAGATGAGTGATAGTTCATTAAAAACAGAAGTACAGAAGGATTTGCCTTCTTTGTTTACTTATTTATTTACATATACTAAATTCAGACCTTGATTTTTTGTTAGAGAACTCATCAGAAGTCTTACACAATTGCCATTATTGAAATTATCACAGGTGCATATTGTAGCCTTCGAAGTCAATTTTGGGAGAAACTACAATCTTCATAGTGCAGTGAGAGTTATCTCTTAAGGGGACGCATCATCAGGCTATGAATTTTTTTCTTTTAAAGAAAAGGAAAGCAGTATTCGTATTAGCTGGGTATTTATCCCACTGTGATCCAGCTGGGTGGCAGTACCAGTGAACAACGCTAGCACAGGGAGGCCGCTGCCTGCTCTTCCTCCAGTGCTGACAAAGAGGAGAAACGGGCCGGGCTCAAGTTGCTGTTGCCTGCTGTGCTTGGAGTGGAGTTTTCTGTAGGGGATTTCAGCTAAGCAGACCTCTCCAGTGGCTGACTGGTTTTGTGCATCTTTTCAAATCAAGCCTGAATTTGGCTTCCAAGAGTAAAAGATGGTGCTGGAATTTGCAAGCCAGAATACCCATCTAGAGGTTGCTGCTCCCCAGCAACTGGTACCAAATGCTGCTGCTTCCCTGCAGTGCCATTTTGCCCTTCCCCTTCCAGAGGGAAAACCTTGGGGCTCTCCCTCCTCTGTCTTACCATCACTCCCCCACAGACTTACAGGAACTTAATTTGTTTTTGAAGGTCTTCCAGGTTTGGCTGAGTTTTGTCAGTGCCTTCAGGGGTTATCGGGGAGGCCTGGCACTGCAATCACATACGCTTGATTTTCTGAAAGAAATTCAGAATAAATTCCTTGCAGTTCCTTACTGTTGAAGTCAAGCAGTAGCTCCGCTGTCCACCAGTTGTAACTGGTTGTCAGACTTTTCATGGGTCAGCCATTCTGGGGAGGCACGACAGCACACAGGCACTCTCAGGCAGAATACTGAAGCTACCATCACAAAAACATTGTCTGTTTTCTGGGAATTTTCTGTCCCACTGGGGTCTTCAGAGGGGCTCTGCTGTATACTTAGAAAGAAGGCTTTGTCCTTGGTTTTATATCTCAGCTTGCAGTAGCAAGAACGAAGTACAGGAGGTAAGGGATTCTGTCCTTTGGCCAAAGGACAGCTCTGTGGTTAGAGCTTAGGAAGGGTGCGATCACAAAAAAATCTTCTCGTTCCCCCTTTAAATCTTTCTGAAAATCATGAGATGTTGAAAGGATACATGAATCTGATGATTCTTGATGTCACACGTCGGATGTCGTATGTAGGAAAGAGGCAAAATGTAAGTGGCTGTGCAGATATATAGCATGGAAGTTTAAATGTCTTATTCCTATTTATGAAACAGTAATGTTACGTGTGCTCTACAGGCAAGGATAAAACTCAGGCTGAACTTCTTACGATTTAATGCTAGACTAGGTCACAGGGTTGCAAAATAATGCAGAAACATAAAGTATTTGAGAAACATATGTGCAGAAACATAGAGTATTTGAGAAACATATGTGCTGATGCACAAGTCATAATTACGGCATAACCTTATACCAAGCAGGACAGTGTTATTTGAAGTTCTGTCATTTACTCTGCAGGGTATTTTCAAAGATTTATGTTTATTGTCACGGACAATATGTCTGTTTTGAGTGTGTTAAGCAGTATTTTTCACAACAATTTAGTACTGATACTTAAATTCAGACAGAATCTTAGCCAAGTTGTGTCTAGAGGAGAGACAAAGAAAGATAATGGCAAAACATAGATGACTTTAGCAAACTGACAAACACTGTGGTTTGCCAGCCACTGACAAACACGAACAGGCCAGTCTGGGACAATTTTGTATACACAGTGTTTTACTTTGGGAGGGTGTATGCTATAAATATACTGCAAGTACCATGAAGTCATGAAGTTGTCTATAATATTGAATGCCTATCTTTAAAGAGCTGGTAAAGCATAGATGTGATTAAACAATGAGTGGATATCTAGCGAGGTTTAAATGTAGCTCCACGGGACTGAATAAAGCTGTTCAATGTAATTTCTTTCTTTGCTACTCTCCTTTGGCACTGGTCTTCCTCTTAAAACCTGCTAGAACTTTTTCACCTCAGCTGTAAACCCTCATGGCTACAATAATACATGTTTTTATTTTCAGACTTTATCAAGTCAATTTGTATATTTTGTTCCTGGCGAAAAGCGTCCGACTGTGTTCATTAGCCTCTGTTCCTGACCTGGATTCACCTCACCCATTTTTCACACATCTGAGGTATTCACACCCTTATACTCAAAGATGAGGAAGAGATGAGAGAAACTTCCAGAAGCCACTGCTTTAGATTTGTATTAGACATTATTACAGGCTGAGATTAACAGCTTTCTGGATTTCTTTTCAGCATATATAAAAGAGTCTTGGACGACTTGTTCATACTAAAATACTTAATTTTTAGATGCCTAATCTAGGGTGGAGGAAACTTTCCTTGTGACAGTATATAATAGCCCAATCATGATCTCCCAGGATTTTAGCAATAACTCTGATACTTTCCTAACTGTATTAGAAATGGCCCTTGGTAGGTTTTAGGCTTGCACTACCTTTGTCACAGTTTCATTATGTTGGCAACAGATCCTGTGGATAGTTAGCACATTCAGGGTGTGCTCCTCACATTTTGAACGGATGTGCTCCCAGTTTATTGCATAAATCTGTTTTATAAATCCTTAGGTACAGAGCATACCATTTGATATCATTAAATATTATCCCATTTCAATTGCTTCACTCCTTAAGGTCATCTAGTTCTTCCTGTTTGTTCAGATTCTCCTCCCTAATAAGAATGCTTTCCAAATTTCTGTTATCAGAAAATTTCTTTAGCAAGCCAACATTTTTGTGGCAAGGTACTTCCCCACTTGCTGGTCGACTTTAGTTGGTTCCTGGTGCACCTTGCAATTCTTGTATTAATACCCACTTATTCCAGATTAATTTTACAAAGAAAGATTGTATCTCTCACATAAATTTATTTTTGAAAATTTAATCTCTCAGAACAAGAGTTCTTTTGAGTCTGGTATGCTACTTTAGGTAACCTTTTATCCCATCTTCTATTTATCTCCATGTCTTTAATTATTCCTATCATACATTTTGTTTTTAAGTTGTACATGGTTTTGAATTCAAACCATCAGGTTCCAAAGCTCTAGATCATTCCTTTTCTCTTCACATTAAGAACTAGGCTTTCCACTTTCTTGGACTTTTTAGTAGGATGGGTTTACCAGAATCCCATACTGTGTGTTCATTCTTATGTTTCAGTTTTCTCAGCAAAATGTAAATAATAGCAGAAGACAGATTTTCAGGTTCTCTACTGTGCCTGCTCCTAAGGGAATAACATGGGGTGTTTCAGCTCAAAACCTCGTTTTTTGTAGAGGTCAGCAGTTTGGGGACCACATGCACGTCCATGTTTCACCATGAAGCAGATCTGCACTGAAATGAAGACATGATAATCACATAGATCTGGGAAATACATGGGTTATTTAGAGATTTAGCATCTCTCCAGCCAATGCCTAGCCAACCACTTAATTCTCTCTTCTTTGCTATAGAAGTAAATTTTTTTTGACCATTCACTTTCATTCTCTTTGCAAGGTCAAATTCAACTTGCACGCTGACAATCTCCTGTTATTCTGAGAACTTTTCTGTTTCTGTATCTCCTTCTCACTCTTGCTCCCAGTATCCTTCTAATGTGTTTATTCAATTTTGTTTTTCTTGCTGGGATGTGATTTCTAGAGAGTCCTCCCTTTTGCTGCTTCATTTATGAATAATCCAAATGTCTGTGATGACCACACACCCAATCTCCTTTTTGGTGTAGTTAGTATTCCAAACTAAGTTCCTCAAAATCCTCCTGATGACTCAAAGTCTACATTGGCAGACAAAGTGCCCCCTCACGGAGGTAGATATCCTGGCTGGCATTCAGCATTTCTGCCATTTGTCACCTCTGTCACTGGGGTCCCATCCATCCTGCAGTTCCACCCAAATGTGAAGCCTGGTGGGCGGTATGCTCAAGGACTCACTAGTCCTTCAGGATCAACAGCAAGGTTCCTTCTGCTTCCTCATGAACAATATACGTGAACAGTGACATCTGCCCATATAACTGTTTGCTCTTTTGTTGTGCTGATCATCCCTCCTCAGCCATTGCCTGCTGAGAGACACCTCCTCAAGCAGTGGCCTCATCGTGTCTCAGGCTCTTTCTCTGTATGTTACTTCTCTCTGTCTGTGGCTTGGGACCTATCTCAAGTCAGTCTGCCAACCCTATGCCTGTGCCTCTACCTATCTACACACCAGCTTTCCCTGAGGGCATCCTTTAGACACAACCTGGAAGCAGCTGGCACATTTATTAAAAACTTTATAGGCTGATGAGTTGTGGAGTTTGTCATTCTTCCCTCCTACTGTGTCAACAACTTGAGCTGTTGACATGCTTTCAAGCTCCCATTGTACAAAAACCAGAATTACCCCATGATTGCTGCTTTCCAAGCTAACTTGATTGAAATGCTTTTCTATAGGCCTGAAACATGATCAGCTGTGCCTGGTGGAATGACTCTAGTGAAGAAATCCTTCCACTGTTCACTTGAGAGGAGTCCTCCAGGTGATGGGAATATTTGTTCTTTGGCCTATACCTGAAAGCCAGCCTCGCACTGACTTCAGCTTCACAACACACTTCTGCCATTCTTCCTCTTTACAGTAACAGCAGAGCTGCCTTGTGTCACACCCTGGTCCCTGTGTGTCCAACCATTAACCCAGCACTGCCAAGTCCACCACTAAGTCCTGCCCCTAAGTGCCACACTATGTGCCTTTAAACATCTGCGGGGATGGTGACTCCACGGCTTCCTTGGGCAGCCTGTTTCAGTGCTTGACAACGCTTGCAGTGAAGAAATTTTTCTTCCTACCCAATCTGCACCTCTCTCTGATCTGGCAGTCAGAGAACAGGACTAGCTTTCAGGTGACATGAGTTCTGGTTCCTTCTCTACCCCAACAACTATTTTGTGTCTTCTTTTCCCCCTCTATAAGGAAGTGTAAGGTTACCAAAATCTTTGTAAGGCACATTGAGACTGAAATGCTATGCATCTAGAAGTCTTGGTGATTTTACTTTGGAACTAAGCTCTGAATCCCCAGGTCTGGTGTAGTAGTGCAAGAGAGGTCTTACTGCGTCAGAGAGCTGAGAGGGAGGATGGCCACCCTACCCAAACGGAAGAGGTCAGCCCCTCTGATCCACCTTGCTCTTCACCACCCATTCCTGACTTTTACCTTGTGCTGGCTCTGCCTCCTGTCAGACCCCTCCGTATCAATTCACTAAACCAACGCTTGAAGCTGGACTATGGGAGACAGGGCTGACAGTGGGGAGAGGAGGTGGGTGGATAAACAGTCTCCTTTCAGACATTTTACTGTTCTGGCTTCACCTTAAGTGCATAATGATGAAAACTAGACCTGTTGAATCAGATTCAGTCCCAGTAAAGCTTTATTTTGTTTTCATGTTTCTATCTCATTACTAGTGTTTTTTAAGTATCTATGACATGGTGTCTTTCAAAACGTAATAACTTCAAACTGTACTGATATATACATTATAATCCAAGGTCCATAATGTAATTTCTCTGAACAGTTACACAAAGAGTCCCTCAAAGCAGTAGCTCCTATTCATTATAAAAGAATCTGGAAAAGTTTATTTTTATTGCTTCAGATTTTCTGATTTACGGGTGTTTGTTTGTATTTAGTGTTGCAAATCCAGATGGTTTTCAGTAGATGTTGGTGTAGTCAGAATGATTATGACATCAGCATAAAAAGAAGGGTTTGTGTAATGGAATAAAATTAGTTCGTACTTTATATGTGTGCTGTGTTTCAATTAACATGCATTAAACTCAAATACTTAGGAACCAGTTGGAAGAAATGTTCCTTTGTGAAAAATCAATATCTGTGTTTTATCTGTGGTATCCTAGCTATTCCTCTGGGCTGTCAAGGCCTCCCACCAAAAAAAACCCCAAGTGAGATAAATGTCAGATGGCAAATAGGTTTTATTAGACCTTGGGTATTTAACATGCAAGAAAAATATTTCAGTATAGTTAAATAAAATAGAGCTCTCCCAGGGCTTCTTCACACAAGAACTGGTCATGACACTGTGAACTGACTTCTCTGAAGGGTGGAAAAAATGGAGAATCTCGGCTGTGAAAGGCACTCCTTATTTACACAGTTATATCCAACAGCTGCAAAATGAACACAGAAGGATATAGGCTAGATAAACTACTTTCTGCACTAAATATTTTTTTTTTTTTTACTACAGTACTTTTTTCAATATAAAAGGCTTACTCCAAGGTGTAATTTCTTTAAAGTAATGAACATGTATTGAAATTTGTCCTTCATCTTCTAACCAATATCCCATTATGGTTACCAGATCTAAATATAGCTCTTGCCTCCAGTCAGGGAACATAGTAATTTTACAGGTTTTTATATATTTTCATTCTACTTTTCCAATTTGTTTCACCCTTTTCAGGCTTCTGACACCCACATTGCCAGACATGAAGCTTTGCACACATTTTTTCTGTGAAAGTAATAAGTGAGGTAAAATCCAGAAAAGTTACAGTTCACATTTAGTAAACTGCACAGATGTTAAATCTTTTTCTGGCATCTATACGTTCACCATTTTGCGGTCTGAAAGCTTAATTAGTATGTACACATTTATTATTTTATATATGGAATTTTTTTTACTTTTATCCAGTACATGGTATACAATTAGGATTTTCATAATTCTGTAAAACTTATGAGGCAAGATTTATACAGCTATATTCCCTCAATATTACTGAGTGTTTGGAAATCTTAGCAGTAAAGTGAATCTTCAGAAAACTTAGCTGATAAGACTTCAAAAAGTTGGAAAGATTTTCAATCTGGTAAAAAAAATTCCAGAAATTTAGTATCTCAAGGGTACAAGGTAACTTGTTTAAAGTGAGATCTGTCTGCCTCTGTTATCATTACTGTTTCCTGAGAGACAGTTTATGGAAGGTGGTTTTATGATACATTCCTGAAACACCTCCAGATTTCAAATATGCAATATAAACCACCTTATGAAAACTGCATAACTTGCCCTTGATTTATAAATAGTACCACACCTACTTTGGCCGTACAAAATTTTTAAATCCTAATGTATTCAGTTAGTAATAAAAACAAAGCTTAACACAGAAAGATTTGCAAAAGAACCAGATAATGAAGGGACAGGAAACCACCTTCTAGATTAAAGTGTGTTGCCTATTCCTAAGGTAATGGATGGAAGAACTTAGCACATTACCAAGAATGGTTGGAGAAAACCCAAGAAAAATTTCTCTTACCAAGGCATGTTGTGAACGGTTCCTTTAAAAACTTGTGCTTAAAAGGTGAAGATATTTGCAGTGTTCAACAGTATCAATGGTTTACTAGCAACAAATGAAATAGTTTCAATAAAGAATGGTCCTCTTTGATTCAGGTAGTCACAAGTATTTTTGCACATACAACCTGAACTGTGAAACCCTGGGACTATCTTCCACAGCACAGGAGATTTTTCAGTCCGTGTTCTGCAAATACGTTTTGTATGAGCGTCACAAAAAATATCACACAAGGCTGTCCAGACAACCCCCTCAAAAACTCAGTCTAACTTGGACCGTAGAGAAAAAAAGGCTGATTTTTCCAAGACGTACTTTCCCTAGATGTTCTGTTTCCTGGACCTATTATTTTCTGGTTCTGCTCACTTGCACTCTTTACTTTCATATTAAAACTCCTGCTATTTTTCATTCCATGCATGACATGCCGGTCTTTTTGTGGATTCACTGTTACGTTAGTATAAAAATGCCTTGAACATCTTTTTATGAGTCCCAAGATGCTCAGCAATTTAGAGGCAGTTATGCTGAGACAGCCTCAAGAGGTGCAGGTTTGACATGCAGTTCTTTTTTGTTTTCTTCCCTTTTAAAAATCCAAGTAATGCAAGCATATACTTACAAAGTTACTGTGTTTCATTGCCTTATTTTCAAACAGTACTTTCATAGAAATCTCACTTAAATCAGATCAGTGAACACAGACCAAGGGTTTTGAAGGGAGCGGTCAAAAGGAAGATTTTTCATCTCTTGCAGATTGTCTAACCTGCTTTCAGTGCATAAATACTGTCGAACATCTGACCCTACTACACACTCTGCCAGTCAGCACACCTTCGTTCCTGACACTATCCTTCTCCTCCTTTGAAACAATGGACTTGTTTCTCTGATCTTGTTCAACTCTGCTGAATGTATGGACTTAAGGTTGCTGCAAAAATATAAATGAAAATAGAAATAAGTGAAAATAGATTTGACTTCACAGTGTCTTCACAGGACTCTATGTGTCCTACTGGGGATGCCTGCATTGCTGTCAGAGTGCTCCAAAATTAGGCTAAAATCTCAAGGTTCTCTGTAAATATTTGCATATCTTTTACTCATTTCTTCATCACTGCAGTGCTACTGAGTACAGATTGAGAAGGACCTGAAGACATCCCTGGTTGAAATGTGACAAAATCAAAGCAAGTCCACCCTTCCTTGGGAGATCAAGTACTGTGAAAGGGGGTAGATCTTACCTAAGGGTAGCTGGATGCCTGAGCTAAGTCAGTGTTCTAGGATCTGCTTAGAGACAGTGGAAAAAGATAGGCACTGCCCAGTTCTTCACATCTAATTTAGGCTGTGGTTCCCTGAGAGGTAGTGAACATTATTACAGCTTATTGTTGCTGAAAAAGTAAGGTCCCTCCTTCCTCCACCCTCCTCTATCGCTCCTGGTCATCTTCTAGATGTTTACTTTGTGCTGTCTCATCAGGCCCTTCTGTGAACCAGCCATCCTGGTGGAAAGTAAGTCCAGTAAAACAAGGAAAGGGGGAGGAGTTTGAACAGAGAGGAAGCATGAAATGCCTTTTTTTTAGTGGAAATGAGATGTTGCACCAGGTCAGCTGCCCATGAAATTGTTGCCTGAAGCTTCTGCTGGGCTCAGAAATGGGATCACCTCTGGAAGCAGAAAGAGTATTTTGATCACAAAGAGAGTCTCAGGACTTATTTTTGAGTGTCCAGAAAAATGATTGAAGGGATTTCTTGGCATTTTTTATTACTGTAACTCACATATTTCTAATTCAAAAACTTCCCAGTTTGTGAAGAGACAAGTTCTCTCTGCTCTCTCTGACATTCAGAGCTACAAACTCAACAAGGGGAGTGAAAACTAAACTAGTCCTGTTGTCTTGACCCTCCTCAGCTCCAGGACAAATGTTGCTCAGGCAAAGCTCTCCTTTCAGATAATTAGGTTATGTCACCCCATTGTCTCCAGTTTGTACTTGTATCTTCCTACTCTGTGTGGGAGCTTGTGCTTGCCTTTGTAATGCTGTTAATGATGTATACCTATCTTACCAGTAACCTCTTCAGTGATAAAAGGAATAAAACATAGAAAAAAATCTCCCACTATCAGTAATTCAAGAAGAGAGGTCTCTGAATTTGTGCATGGGAAAGATAAACAGAGTGAAAAAGGTGTTGATTTTACAGTAATTTCTTGGAGTAGAAATCTACTTTAATGCATTTTCCTGCATAGTACAAAATTTAAAATGAGAATTCACAGGATTTTAGAGCACAAGTTTCTAACATGCCTAAGGAGCACTGATATCAACAAGGTAGCCTTACCTACAAAATATTTTCTGCATTTTGCATCAGTGGTGTGAGATCAAGGATGCATCTTTTTCTGTCTCATGAATTATACGTGTACTCACTAAGTGGTTTTCAATTCTTGATTTGGTCAGCCTCAGATAGATAGTTAAAAGCAAGCATTTCTAATTTCTGTGTCTTTGCTATTCCTTTTGTAACACTTATGAATCTGGAAGAACAATACCACAACAGCACTGAAGCAGCTAACAAATTGCTACACATTACCTATTCTGTTACCAGAGAAAAGATTGATGCAGAAAAAGAAGACAAAAAATAAAGATGGGTGTAACAGGTTTTTGAATAGAACATTCCCATCAGACTGTTGTGATGTGATAGTAATGAAGCAGGGGACTAAATCTAGTGGAGTTCCCTGCATGTATTGGATGTGCAAGCAGGAAAGCTGCGGCTCAAAATGGAAGAACAAATGCTGAACTGCATAGCTCTGTTAAGAAGCTTGCTTGACAGCTGAGATCATCAAGGGTTTATCAGAAGAGTGTAGTATGGTTCACATGAATTATACAGCAGGCAAGTAGTTGTAAGCGCAGAAATGTTGTGGTAGGGAAGTGCGCTGGTGCCTCATGGCTGCACTCAAGTTTTACTGTGGTACAGTAGCACTTTTTTCCATTTGCTTTCTAGGTAAGTAGGTTTTTCTGAGCCAGCAGTTGCCCAGGTGGCCAAGAAGGCCTGGATCAGCAATAGTGTGACTGTCCCCCTGTACTCAGAACTGATGAGGCCACACCTCCAATCCTGTGTTCAGTTCTGGGCCCCTCACTGCAAGAAAGACGTTGAGGGGCTGGAGCGTGTCCAGAGAAGGGCAACGGAGCTGGGGAAGGGTCTGGAGCACAAGTCCTGTGAGGAGCAGCTGAGGAAGCTGGGGGTGTTTGGTCTGAAGAAGAGGAAGTCTAAGGGGGATCTCATTGCAGTTTACAACTACATGAAAGGAGGCTTCAGTGAGGTGGGAGCTGGTCTCTTCTGACATGTCTCAAGTGGAAGGACAAGAGGAAATGACCTTATGCTGCCCCAGGGAAGGTTTAGATTAAATAACAGAAAAAATATTTTCACTGAAAGATCACCGAAAGAGTGGTTAGGCTTTGGAATAAGTTCCTCAGGGAGGTGGTGGATTTACCATCTCTAGAAGAGCTCAAGATCTGTCTGGATGTGGCACTTGGGGATATGTTTCAGGGGTGATTATGGTGGTGCTGGGTTAACCACTGGACTAGATCATCTTGAAGATCTCTTCCAACTTTGATGCTTCTGTGATTCTTTGATTGCATTTTGCTTGTTTTCAGTCTTCAGATGACCTTCGAATCTTTGAAAAATGGGATGAAATTCACCTACAGAAGTTAATTGGTTTTAATGTAATGTAACGGTATGGTAATCATAGGTAAGTTCAACTAAGGAGCTGGTCTGGGTCTGAGCTCTGACTGAAGCCCAAGTTCATCTCCTGCCCATGCTGAGTGGGTGTATGTCTGTGCTCAAATGTGAATTTTAGGTCAGATCAGGGGCCTGCTGCTCCTTGCAGGGATCCAAGGCAGGTCTGCTGTGTATACTCCTGTGCTTTTCAAAAGTGCAGGACTTTATAATGGGCTGTCCTCAGTTAAGGAAAGAGTTAAGAGAAATGCACTGTCCTGTAGTTTAGGATTTGAGAAGGGGAAAATAAACTTCCTAAATGAGTAAAAAATATTTACCATCTGAACCAGAAGACATCACGGCATTGATGTCACCATAGGCAAACTGATTGGAATTGAGAGATGATTGAATCAAAGGTTGTAGATATGACTTACATTTATGCACAGAGGACTTAGAAGCCCAGGTCCCTATTTGTTACGACTTAAGGATTAAGGAATGCATGCATCTTGGCAGCTAATACAGGTAAACCCAAAATTCAGAAAGGGTGCTCCATGGTGCTGCAGTCTTTGCTGAAAGAAAAGGTGTGATCTTCCTGGTAGAGGCCAATACTGTCTGATCACCTTCTCTTAGATATTCCACACATGAAGGGAATTATGCTTAATATCAAATTAGTTATTTTTGTATTACACAGGACTTCTGTTTTAGTAGAATGATACAAAATATTCTGAAAACACAGTATCTATGTAAGTCACACTTAGCAAATGATAGCAATTGCAATACAAAGTTCAGTTACAATACCAGTGTGATTCCCATCACTGGTCTCTATAATAGGCTCACCATAGTAGCTGTGTTGGGGAACGCTGGACATAAGGCAAAAAGTTCTCCATTGAGATGGTGGGCAGTCTCTGGAAGAGAATTTAAGGAGTGTCTGGACAGCACTCTTAATCATACGGTTTAGTTTTAGGTAGTTCTGCGAGGAGCAGGGAATTTGGCTCGATGATCTTTATCTCATATTTTTAACTTGAGATATTCTGATTATGTGACTTTATGACTCACTGTCATGACTCTGGGCATCCCCAGCTTCTAGGAAGGGATGAGTGTGTTGAAGCTACTTCAAGCCCACTGTTACCTTCAAAATTCTTTTGTTAGTTGTTTAGTTTTTATACTCTGTATTGGGTGACTCCCCTTATAATCATCTGGATAACTCAGGGAGACATTTACACCACTGGCTGATCCACTCAGCTGCTAATAGCTGTTTATTGAAGACAAAGAACCCCTCCAGCCCTCTTTGTGTTGACATAAAGTCAACTGCTTTGCATTATTCTCTGAGTTTCATGGGCACATGGCTCTTGCCCATTTTCTCTGAGCCTTATTCCTGGAAGGGCTTATTGGTCAGTTACATCCACCAGCTCTCAAACATACCCTCAGAAAAAAAAAAAANCCACTTTTGAACACATCTTCCTGAATTCCTCAGACTGTGACTGTGCTCAGAGCTGCCCTCTTGGCCTGAGGACACCTGTCACCAAAGGGCAGGTGCAGATGTGATTCTGTTCTCTTCTCCTCCATGCCATGAGAGCTGCTTTCTTGCTTCCTCCTGCATATGGTCCCTGACTCACATTCACTCCCAAAAGCAGGGTATTTTTGGGGACAGCTAGGATGGATCCATATGAGAGACCTTGCTAACAATTTAGCAGATTGGAAAACTGAATTTTGGTGCCCAAGGATGTGCCTCTGGCCTGTTTCAGATACTGGTGATGGGGCCCTTATAGGCTCACAAACTTATTTCGATGCCTCGCAAATCAGTGAAAAATATGTTGCTGAATATCTTCAGACATATCCGAACTTGGGACACTTCTTATTTCCAGCTGCAACCTGATCCCATGCTGAGATGAGCCCTACATGGAGCTTCTTTCCATTATCCTTGGATATTGTTTTTTCACAGACAAGAACAAGAGTGAGTGCCTCAGAGACAAAGCTCTGTGCTCCAGCAGGTCCAGGTGACCAGGAGATGGACTGGTACAAGGCACAGCCACAATGTCAGCTAAATGGGATTGCTGCCTGCATCAGATTTGACCTTTAGAAATGTTTGAATGAACACAAGAAAACAGGAACGAAATTATATAAACCATTTAATATCTGTTATATTTTTTTGGCTTTTAAAAAGTAAAAGATATGTTCTTCTACCATTCACAGGTCAACTCATTTTGCATGAAAATCTATCGAAATAAAAAAAACGTCCAAACAATAGATCTCTGATAATGGCATCATGTGGGCCACATTTATTTCATTACAGACAGAATAAATTTTCTCCTTTTCTCCCCATTGTATGTTATTAATTCTATAAGAATGCTAAATAGAAAGTGAAGGATTTTTGTTTGACAACATGCTGGATCACCTCTTTCTAGATAAAGTAAAATTATGGCAGTTGGGCTAGCTGAAGCTACTTTGCCATGGAGTATTTTCTATCATGATTCACTTGTTAGAAATGAAAGTGCAACATCACAGCAACATCACAGCAACATTTCCTTTTCACATTACTGTCACATAAAAATAATATGGTAGAAAAAATGTTAATGGAGTAATTCTAACACTATCTCTGTGTAATGTAGAAACATGGTGCCTGCCTCTTCACACTCACTTGTAGTGTGTATAGGCAAAAGAACAGCTCATATTTTTAAGTTTATGAATAGAAAAAATTAGAGATATTGCACATGAGGACATGCCCAGTATTATTTTATAGTCTGGAAGGGGGTTTCTGTGCCCATATGTATTATAATGTGCACCTGCCTTCAATAAGCTGACATCAGGATACGCAACTGAACTGTATGCCAAATTTGCCTTGTAAAGCAAGCATAAAAAGAGCAGACTTGTGCTCAGAAAAAAAAAAGAAAATAAGTAAGTATTATTAAACGAAAAGCAATTTTAGTTGAGATTTGGAGAAGAAAGTGTTTGAGTGAGGCCAATGGAACAATGGAACCAAAACCCCAATAATCAGAATTTTAATGGACTTTTCTAACTTCTCTTTTTGGAAAATCACAGCAAATGTTTTAAGACAGCTCAGCTTGTTGTGGGCTTTTGTGCAGATCCTTCCAGTTTTTCAGATATGTCTTCTCTTCTGGAGTGACTGACCATGTTTGCTTAGACCATGTTTGTGAGGAGGGCTGCGCCCACCTAGTGCCTACTTTTAAGGGCTGCATTTTGAGCTACTCTGCCTTGCTTCTTTGCAGGGACCAGAGATGCAGGGAGTCTGAGGTCTGAGACTGGCCAACAAGATTGCCATTACAACAGGAACCACAGCCCTCATCATCTTGTTCACTGCTTATCTCTTACTGTCATAATCTACAGTACTCCAACTGAGAGGATGATTTGGTCTCACATGAACATGCAGAAGGGATCTTCAGATAAATGAACTAATAACACTGCATTCTGGCTGAAGCAAAACACTGGAGGCTGTCCAGCAGACTTTGATGCACCACAGGCCATTTCTTGCTTGGATACTGTCAGCCACCCTACATAGAGCCGCACGTAGCAAACCAGCAAAGGCCATAATCCTCCCAAAAAGAGCAATGCAGGCTGTGTGCAGGAGCTGAGCAGAGCCGAAGCGTCCCTGCTATGAGTTATCCATGGGAGTTGGAAGAAAATATCCCTGAGTAGTTGCAAGCTGTGGGGTGTTACATGTTCATTTGTGGTTTTTGTGCTGCAGTGTTTGTTTGTAGGCCTGATGCCCCGTAGGCTGAAGGAGAAGTGAGTGAAGGGGGAGCAAAGGGGAGGAGGGAAATACAGGGCTCTCAGGGAAATACAGGGCTCACAGAGAGTGTGTGGGGTCCATGGGCCCAAATGCTGATGTCTGCATCTGAGTCTTGATTCTCTATCTGGGTGAGAGAGAAACAAGTCTGGGCAGTTTCAGATGCCACGTGTGAGAGGACTGGCTTTCTGACGGTGCCTTTGTTTCTCCCATGACTGTAGCAGGTAGGACTGGCCAAGATGGAGAGACCAGCACCATGACAGGAGATGAATCCAGCTACATATGGCCTCTTACCTTTCTTGCAGAGTATGTGATGGTTTTGCAAATTTCTGAACTGCTGTGGCATGTGGAGGAAAAAAAAAGGACCCTTGTGTTATCTCTGGGTTCATACCAAATTAGTAGGCAATTCCAGAGGCCTGGTATCTCAAAGGTGATCCTGGTTACGTGAAACAACCTCAGGTTAAAGAGAACAGTGTTATGTATTGAAATCTGTCATGTGTGATCTCTTCACCTGCTTTCAGGATTAGAGGGCCAATATTAAAGTTGATTGCACGTAGAATAATCCAGTGTCCATTATGCTAAGCATTTATGTGAACAAAACAAACTTCTGAAATTTGAGGACTGCAAACACCAGAGACTAATTCCTGTGATCCAAAGGCTAGATGCTGCTTTTAATTACAAATCAAGAGAATATTCATAATGACTCTGGTCTATGGAATTTATGGAGCCACCTCTGCCTGCTGCTCCCTCCGCCTTGGTGTAAGCGGGAGGAAGGCTGAGAGTGGGATAATCAGAGTGTGAGCTTGGAAGAGCTGTGCTCCAGACTGCCTGACCCTCCACTTGCACAAGCTCCAGTGGAAAGTAGAGGAGTCCTGCAGTACTTTTAAACGCCGTTCATCAGCAGAGGTGGACAGTCCATGTCCCAGGGCCTTTGAGGTTCACTGAAGAATGTGATTTGCTGGAGTAAGTACTGTGTCTTTGGATTACCTCAGAAGTCTTCCTTCAGCCTTTTGTGATTTTACTTACAGACATCTGATCCATTTTTTGTCTCCTGTTTGCTCGACAGAAGAGTTAAACACTACTTTTGAAAGCTTCTGTCTTCTGACACGTATCTGACAATTCTGTACAGAAAAGGATCTGTGCCTTTCGGGACCCTCAAAATGAGTTTCTGTTACAAGACTATCTGGAGCATATTTTGATACAGATTCTGCTCTTTTGGAAACTTGTGAAATGATTATAAAAAGAGAAGGAAATTGATTCTGAATTTTTCATTAACAAAATAGCCTATTAACACTTGGGTGGTTTAAACCTGTGTGGCAGTTCAGTTTGTGGTGCATTTTTGAATGGTTTAAACCTGGTTTTGTGTTTAAAGATCCCAGTTTCATCTGGAGCAGTTTTGGAATGACAGGTGCCTTGGAGCTCTATGGCAGTGGAGGGTGAGCTGTCACGGGAGAAGGAGCACTGGGGATTTGCAGGTGAAGGGTCAGGCTGACTCTTTCCAACCAGGGACCAGCAGGGACTATCAGTGCAAGTGGTGGGCTGGAGGTGTGGCTCCAAATCTGAAAAGTTGCCCTCCAAGTCCATGTAGTAATTCACGGCTTACAGTTTGTGTGCAGAAACATGGTGTACCTAAATCCTGACTCCAGCTCTGGTTCTCACTGCAGTCTTGGGTAAGTAAACTGCAAGGACCAGGGGATGAAAGGGTTCAAAAACACTGCCTTTGCTCTCTTGGGGTCAGCATTCAACCTCTGAGGCTCGCTGAGCCTTATGGCCTCTGCCTCAGTTCCTCTGTCCATAGAGTTAAATTTATGAACTGGGGTAACTCCTGTAAGAAATGCAATGTGCACAATGCTGTTAGAGCAAATTTCCCATCTCTGTGAACCCCTCATGTGAGTTTACGTTTGGTTTTAGTGCAGTCAAACACACACCAGTGTGCTTTTATGCTTACATGCGAGAGGAACTGAAGAAATACATACTTACCTGGGCAGGTGCAGTGTAAGCTCTGTCAAGAACAACTGCACCACATCATGCAGTGGGAATTACACAAACAGCTCCCAGTGGAAAAGTAAAATTGCAGTTAAACTCTGTCATAAGTAGCTCTAGTATCCTAATGCAGCAGGAGAGTAGCAGAGCAGTGGTATGGTAAGAGACGCAGAATATTTTGTATGTCAGGCAGAAAGGTTGCAAAGGAATAAAAAATCTGCAGGTTTTAAAAAGTACCTGAATTTTTTTCTCTGTACTGTTTTACTTGCTTGCAAATGGTCTTTACCATTGTAAAGTATGTTATAGAGAATAGTGGCCAGACTCCAGGTTCTGAAACTGATGATATCAGCTCTTCAAAGCTGCCAGATCAGAAACATAATGGTATACATAAAAGGTTCATTTCAGTGAGAGCTTACTCGTTATTTTCAAAGCAAAGGAACATTTTTCCCCTCCTACAAAAATTTCTCTTTCATTAAAGTGTTTGTGCTGTGGTGTGTATATGAGGGGCTGTCCTTTGAACGCATTTCTTGTGGCCTACAGCATAGAAGAATTAAACTGGCATTTAACCAGTAGATTAAATGTGGGCAGGACCCCTCTGTAATGTGGTAGATAAGCAGGTGGATGCAAGACAGGAATTAATATCTGTCTGCTATAAGAATAACAAGTAGAGCAATATTGCCCTAGAAGAGTTCACTGAAGACTCAAGAAAGACAACAAATGACATAAGCCTTATCCCTTCCTTTATCTCTGCCTTCCCCAAATGAATGTTGTACTTCATGTAGAAGGAACACAATATTTCATATCTGAAGATCTGAAATAACCTTGCAAATCAGTTATTTAGAAGAGATTAAACATTGCCTCTCTCTCTCCCAATGTGTATTTTGAACATATGGAAAATAAGAATGTATATAATTACTACATGTGAGTAATTGTAAACAGCAAATTTTAATAGCACTATCACCAGCAATAATTAATTAATTGTAGCGCCTGGGGATTTCTCTCAGGAGCCTGATAGCAACTGTGTGAACAAAGGGAAGAAAAGGCAGCTTCACCCCAGAGAACTCATTGCATGTTGGACAGGAATGGAGCTGGTGGACAAACACAGACAAGGAGTTGAGAGGGAAATGGGACAGCAGCGAGTGCTGACCATGGAGCTATCAAACGCTCTCATGGCGCATCAGACAACTCTCTGCCTTCCTTTGGGAAGCCTGAGGACCAGATAGTGGCTCACAGGCCCTGCAGGGGATGCTTTGGATTCCATACTTTGTTTTTCAGACTTCTTTTGGAAAGGGTTGAAAAAGTCAGAGAAGACGTTACTCTTCCATGAACAAGGGAGTCCATAACAGTATCTACATCGTATACAGACATACCAGAGAAAAAATGCCAAGAAATGGGCCAGTTAACAGTAGCATGAGATCAGATACTCACAGATAAAGCAGAAGATACAAATTCCATGCAAATAGCTACTGTCAAAACCTGATACAAAATCCCAGGCAGTGAGGTTGTAGTAGATGTCAGCAAATCAGTTAGTCCATTCCCTTGCTCAAAGTCAGCACTAATTCATTTATTTTTTTCCTGCAAATGCTTCTTCCACAAGCTGAGTAATTCCAGTGATAGGATAATGCAACCTTTCAAAGTAATCTATTGTAGCTATTAATGATCTGTAACAAGACTTTTTTCAGAATTTCCTCTGTGGAAATTTACGATGCCTCATGTTCTCCTTCAGAAAAAGTAGCACAAATTTTTCCACTTCTGTGGAGGGAAAGAACTCCAATCATAATCTAACCAAAAGCTCTTGTTTTCCTTGAGAAGTGATTCCCCAAAGTGGATATAAACTCAGACTCCTCTTGGCCTTTCCAATGCCAAGAAGTGTGGGAGAAAGACTTCAGATGCCTTAGAGTGACCTCTTCAGCCAGTATGTCCAGAATGAGGTTTGGATTTTGGTAGAAATTCAGTGAGATGACTCGTGGACTGCTTTTAATTTCCCATAACCATGCTTTCCTTTCATTCTCTATTGGTACTTTGTAACTGGTTATTTCTACATCTACCTCTAAAGCTTATTTAATCTCATGCTGATCTTTTGCAATCTGTATCGAGTTTCTGAAAAAATCATTCTGGACTTTAGTCCTATTCCTGATTGAGCTTCTGACTTTTCACAACTGTTGTTACCAGCAGTTAATTCAGATACACAAGACACATATTAATATATCAATATATCTCTTTGTTGTCTGTGTATCTGTATATAGCAATGTATGTTTACTCCATCACACAAGTAATTCAGGAAGATACTTGATAATAGTGGACACCTCTTTTTTGACAGTGAACCACCAAAAATTGCTCTGTGTATGGTTCTGCATCTGGTTGTGAACTACAGCATGTACAACAGTTCTGAGCTTACTTACGAGAATGTCATAATAAGCAGTGTCAAAAGCTTTACTAAGATCAAACGATATGTTATTTAATGTTAAGCTGTATGATATTTACTATTTGTCTTCTTTCCCCATGATCCTTCCCTCATCCACAAAACAGGTTTGCCAGTTCTCACAGGAAATTAGATTACTTTTGCAGAATTGGAAGTTTACAAATACACTTGCTGCTACCATGTGCTCCACTTTTTTTTAACTGTTTTTTTCTTTCTTTGGTGTATTTTTAGGAAATTATTTCGTCCATTACTTCAAGAGGACTTAAAAGTTGAATTGGCATATTATTTCCAAGGTTCATTTTTACATCTGTTTGAAAAATAAGCATCTCTTTTGCCCTTTTCCAGTCACCTGCTATGCACCAGTCCTCTACATCTTTCCAAAGATAACTGATAATGTTTCAGAATTTGTACGAGCCAGTTTTCCAGACATGTCTTGGTAACTTTCACAGGGCCCATTGATTTACAAGTTACCTGAATACTTTTCATTCTTTATTTTAATATTTTTTTAAATTTTGTTTTTTTAGTTGTGCTGGTTGCCATTTTAGTGAAAACAAAAAGCAAAAAGGCATGAAACACTTGGCCCGCCTTGACATCTGTTGAATGTTTTCCTTCTTTGATGAACCATCTCTTCCAAGTTCTTCCTCTTACATTAAGGTACCTATAACATCATTTCCTGTTGTTTTTAAAATTTTCCTTGTTTTCACATTCAAATGTATCAAACACATATTCCTGCAAACCACAAATCTACACATATTTTTACAAGATGTGGTATGTCCATGGGTTCTCATCTGTAATTACTATTGCTTCATGTATACCTGTTTCAGATGGTTCCAAGAGCAAATTGTCTTTCTGACATATCTGAGGGGATTGCTGAAGCTCTGGGTTATGGTGCAACTTGGTGTATGCCGGGCCTTCGGGAACCGTAAGTTCTTTTGCTGTATTTAGACAATCGTTGCCTCATCCTTCCATGTAACGCCTGTCTTTGCTAAAACCACATCCTCTGGGTTTTGCTCATATTACAGCTAAACATGGATTCGGTGCCACTTGCACCTTCCTGCTTAGGGACAATTTTTAACATCTTTCCTCAGAATTTTTTTCTTTCTGCTACTGGATGATCACTGAGCCCATACTTTTCTCTTCACGGATTTGCTTTCTGCTACTCTTTTCTGGGTTATCTGTCAGGCTGATGAAGTACAGTGTGTGCTCTCTCCCTTGCTGCCTGTGCGCTGCTTTCTGATGAGGCATCCCAGCACCGCTGCAGTGACCTGCAATGGCAGCTCCTCTCATTGGGGGAGACCTGACATTTTGGACCTCCTGGCACTTTTGGCCTTGGCCACTGTGAAGACTCATCTGGGTGTCTTGGATTATTTCTTGATAACCTAGTTTAGTTGAATTATCAGCAATTAAAAATGTTGGTCTGAATGTTTGGAGGCTGCTACTTCAGCACACCTCAGTTCATTACATAAACCTTTGGGAAGTTCAGTTTCTGTATGTCAGATAGTCAGCAGGTGAGTTTTGAAATCACATTAGGGTCATCTGATATGAGAATCCTTGGCTCTGGAATGAGATTTATGAACGAAATCCAATATTGCAGAAAGCTTTCCAACATTTAATACAGTAAAAGAGACACGGATAACATTTCTTAGCATTTATGTCCTCTGAGTATATAAAACTTAGAGGCCCCTTCTTAAATAAAAGCAGTTTCACATTTTGCACTGGAAGTGCTTGTCATGGCATTAGTTTTCTTCTTAATGCATGGAAGACTTTGTGCTAATAGTCTTGCAGTGCAAGCTGTCAACTCTGCTGTGTGGCATCCTGGGCAATGAGCTGAGGCAGCAAAATGTTACATGAAGAGGTGCAAGAGAAACAGGGAGGTGGGAAGTGAAGAGTGGGAGAGGAAGAATTTGTCCTAGAAAATCTATTTTTTTTCTTTTTAAAGACTTATGTACAATATCCATGTCCACCAGCAGCATGGAAATAGTGAGCAAGCAAGGTAAAGGAATTCTACTGGGGCTGAGGAAATACTGCATTTATAGGGAAAAGAAAGCATAGAATTTTCCAATTTGCCTTTAAAGGAAGAATTTGTCTATAAACTATGAAAGGTATGGCTCACCAGATGTTTTGTAACAATTGGTTATGTATTAAAAAGTAAGCTACTGTTTTAGTCTTAGAAATAAGAAATCAAATGACTTCTGATTGTTTCTAATGTGCAACAGCATCAACATATGTTTTCAATGAATAGGAAATAAAGGGCTCTGCAGTTTTACTGAAATTGTTACTTTGTTGCAACTTTCAAAGACATTTGTTGCCCTGTTCATGAAATATTTGTATTTCTCCTTATGTCAAAGGCACAGTATTCAGCCTTTGTCCTGCTTTCCCCATTCAACAGGATTTACACGAGCTAAGTGAAAGGGGAATTTGTCCTCTAGTGGCTTTCCTGCTATTTTTTTCACTTGACCCAAAAGCTAAAAAGTAGCATTGAATTAAGCAAATCCTGTGAAAAGTTCTGTATAAAGAAAGCACTGCAGACCACCTACAGTGTGACACTTAGTGAGATGAAAGGATATTAACTTAGGAGCGCCTTGTGCTTTCAACAGAAATCTTGTTCCTTGTATTACAAACAAAGATAACTAACATAATTTAATTACACCCTAATAGTGGTTGAAATGTATATGTCTTTTGGCATAATGCAATTTTTGTTTAGAAAATAAAGTATCTGCACATAGCCTACAATTTTGCAGGAATTCCCTCCTGTGGGAAAAATGTTACCAAGGGGCTGTTGTCTTATGCATATTTGCACATACTATTTATGTTAACAAGCCTGGGATTTTTTTTTCTCTTTTGAATTGAAATGAGGTTCAAGGGGTAATTTTATTCCTTTCTCCTTTATTGTAAGACTCTCAGTATCACAATGTCACGGCTACTCAGGTCCTGTAATATGTTTGTGGTTTCTAGCATTCGAATGACAACAAATTTCCAGAAAAAGAACCATTTAAATTAATTCTGCTCTTAAATTATAGAAAAAAATATACATTAAAGCTTCAAAAAAATCAGGAAATATTCCAGCTAAAGGCAAGAGGGAGGTTAACGGTACCTCTTTAATCTTTGCAGAGTCTCAAACATTTACTTGTACCGCGGCATTAGCTCTACATGGATATATTTACATGAAACTGGAATGTATGAAAACCAGTTAAAGAATGTCACACAAATGCAGTGAAATATCTCCTGGCAGCTCCTAACTAAAGTTTTTATGCTAAACCTACTGGGCTGCCCTGGTGTGACTGAAACCAGTTTGTTGAATATTCCACTGTGCTTCCTATTTTTATATAACAAACAATAGCTGGTTGTTTGTTTGTTTGGTTTTTTCCTGAAGAGAGACTTAGTAAAAGCACTTTTGGCTAGGTAAATATTTACATTTTTGTACCTAAGGATTTTACAAGTTGAAATAAATTATAAATTAACAAAACAATTTTCTCTGTAGAAATATTAATTTTTGTACAAAGATTTGAAAAATAATAATTGATCTGCTTTCTTTAAGAGTTGTTAAATATGTTAAAGATGGATTTATCATTGATGATCCTAATGCCAACACCAGTCACCAGTCTCACAGTAACACTGCACGATTTTGTTTAATCTCTTGTTACAAACTTTGGACTTTGGAATTGATTTTCTCAGCCAAAGAGCCCACTGTGGAAAAATCCTGTAGACTTTAGTAAGCGGTAATCACCTCTACATACTTGTAAAAATAATTCTAGAATGCTGTCATCTTTGCATAATGTTAAATGCTTAAAAACTATCATACCAGGAATGTTTCCCTCTTACTATAGTTTCTGGATTTCAGGTGTTTTAAAGTTTTAAAAGTTGTACAAATATGTTTAGGGCTAGGAAGGAATGTTCTCTTTGGCATTTTGCTTCATAGCTACTTAAAGCAAGATTAATTGGACCTGCCTGTGATGTATTTGCTACTGCCTCTCTCCAGGCTGTGGCTGCTGGGTTAGGTACATGGCAGAACAGGGCATTTACCCAACCCAGGATTAAATGGGGTTCCTATGCTTCCAGTAGAAGCTCATTAAATTTCTATATTATCCCATCCCATGAAATTAATATACTATGGGGTTTCCCTGAGTTAGAGTTCACAGTTTGCTCTCAGATGTCTTGTATATCCATGTACACATACTGTACCACATGACACTTTGGGGATTTACCAAAGGATAATGGCTCTTGGTATCTTAGCTTTCAGGAACTACATGCATTGCATCTGAATGGGGAGGAGAGAACAACTCAGGACTCTGTAAAAAAACTGGTTTAGCAGCAGCAATTTTTTTTTTTTTGGCATAAATTTGGTTTTGCTAAGCAGTTCATACAACACGCAATATATTGTTTATGGCCTTTGAAAATTAGCCTACACTTAGTGTTAACTGCAGGGCAGACAACCACTTAGATTTTAGGCTTTTGGTGCCTTATCTCACATAAACACCCTTTTCTTGTGGTTCTTAGAAAAAAAAAAGAGTACAAAAGACACTGAGCTATGAATGGTGGAAATCCAGAGTCTGGAAAGTGTCTCAGAATGGAGCTCACATTATCTCTTGTAAACTTCAGCAGCTTCAAATAAAACTTATTTCTACTTATGAATAATTTATGAGCTGATTCTCTTTTCCAATTAGTTATTAATGGCTTGTGTTAACAGACTATTTAGACATTATTTGCTACCTGGCACTAATGTTTCCAGCATGGGACAGCTGAGTATTGATTATCCATATCAGCTGATTCTCTTCTGCCGCCAACAAGACAACTTCCTCCTGCTGTGCTGGCAGCTGCCAATGAACTGAAGTAGGAACAGGTGTATTCCCCTACCCTGGACAGAAAGTGCATCTCATGTCAGTGTATCCTTCTTCACAGCAGAATTCCAAATGGGTAGGAGTTTCTACCTCTTTGGGAATTGAGCTATACTCTCACAAGAACATTTTTTTCCCAAGGACTGCAGAAAATCAATTAAGGTTTTACACAAAATTTTACTATGTGTTTCAGTGGTTTTGTTGGTTTTTTTTTTACATCAGCATGTTAATGTTCACCTTGTGATCTACTGTAGGCTGCAGATATTCTTCTGAGTAACCTTTGCCCATCAGGCTCTTGTACTTGAGGGATTTGCCATTGGTCCCTAACTTTATAACTTTGTACCTTCTGGAACCTTGCACCCTATTCTTTTAAGATCACTTTTTCCCTATTATTGAAGATATTTTTGAATGCTTACTCTTTAACAGACATGCAGCCACTGTCAGCTGGAGATTATCTGCAAACTCAAATGCACATTATATTGAGTTGCCTGCATCTCTCATGGTAACATGCAGGAGTACCAGCCCTTGCTTTAGAATGTCCTCCAATTTTGATAAAGCAGTACTGAAAACTGCTTTCAGAGGGAAGAGTTTCCAATAAAATTTGCAACATCTTCTGATAGGTTCCTCTGGCATTTTTCCAGTTTGTTTGTGATCCTCCCCTGAAGCAGCTGCAAAGCCTCGCCAGTGACACCTGTGAGTGGCAACTGCTTCTTCCCCACCACGAGCCCTGTCACTCTTTCACAACTTGTGGAATACTGGGACTACACACAGGTATCCACACTTTTCCAAAGCTAGATGTTGACTCTAGCTAATGCACTGGTGGCCTCCAGCAAGGGCTAGGTAATCTTTAATTAACCAAAAAGCCCCTAGACAGGGAAATCGGGAAGGCTGATGTTGAAATCCTTCCAAATTACTAGTTTAAGTTTGTATCTGGCACCATGAGGGTGCTGTGGGCAGCCCACTACACAAACCTGCATGAATGCAGACCATTTGTATTGGTGGCTCTAACTAATTTTAGCTTGAAAAAACAAACAGCCTATCTGTGGTTTTATTCAAAAATTGTAGTGGAATTCAATTATGAATGCCTGCTCAGAGCCATTTAAATCAGAAGTTGCTGTTTTTCAGAGATACAAAAATGGAGTTGAAAATTGGGGTCTGTAAAACGCAAAAAATTCAGTTTATGCTTGCTTGAAAGAATAGCAAAGCAAAAGATCCCAGGGAGACTAGTGAGGAGATGAAGTTAAGATGAGTCTTTAACAGTCTTCTAACTGGTGTAACCGTTTACTGCAGCTGCAATAGCTTCTCATAGTAATAATCATACTTGTATAATTTCTTTTTCTGTAGTGTGGTGGAACACTGTATTGCAGCCTAAGTGGAGACTTCTACAATTATCTGTATCTCTGTGTGCTGATAACTGCACTTTTGGGCTGAAAATTATCTGCCTGATTTCAGTCCTAAACTTTTTTTTTAGTTTCTATATGATTTATGTGTGAATTCTGCTTACAAGGAAGAAAATAAGAATCCTTTCTGCTGTGAAATGATTGGTCTTGTTTACAGAAGTGTCAAGTAGTCAGAAGTACCAGTCAAGTCAACGGGAGCTGCAGGTGCTGAACACTTCAAATCAAGCTGCTCCTTTTCTTGTCTTCATGTGTGTAACCAAAATGACAAAATTACAAGCTGAAACTTTCCTCTTAACTAGTCTCTGAGGAGGATTAGTCTGAAGGCTGGTTTTCTGACTGAATGAGACGATTGTGGTGTTGAACAATTGAATTTCACTCCCACATATTTGCTGGCACTGTGTAGGCTGCAAGGCAAACCCAGGCCCCTGAGCTGGGGGTGTGTGTGTGCACCCTCCTCTTCTGAGCACTCAGGGCTGCAGTTTTCCTAAAGAAAGTGTTTTGGCCAATACTTCCTCAAATCTGCAGGCTTGGAGTAGCTGTTTGGCTTTATGATTCAACAACTGACCATTTCACTCCCCCACACCTAATTCCCTACTGTAACACTGAGCCGGGAGAAGGGATCTGCCTGCCTGATGCTAACAGCTAGTGACACCAATGCAGTGGTGCTTGTGTAGAGACACTAGCCAAACCTGAAGAACCTACTTCACTGTGCTGCTCAGTGTTGTGGACACTGTCATGGCCAACCTAAGCACAGGCAATTGCCCAGTGGTTTGGTGCATCACTAAACTCACACATGGCCCACGTGTGTGCCTACATCACCATGTAGCCTTCAGATGGGCCCTTTGGCACGTCCTCTTCATTGCCCGCAGGACGATGGTGCCTGCAAGATCTTGCCACGGCACTGCATGTAGGAAGGGCTGGCCACTGCGCAGATGGATCTGCTGCTGAGTGAACAAAACAAGCAGAGAGCAGAAGAGAAAAAAGCAGAGCTTAACTCAAGTGCAGTGGTACTTGCAGTGTGTGTATGAGCTGCCGGGCAACCAGGTGCTGATGGAAGACTGCAGACCACCTTGTGCTCATCCCTTCCCTGCGAACTCCTGATGGGTTATCTTGATGTCATGTCCAGAAACTGGAGCACAGGAAATTATGTGATTTATCTGATGTCACAGAAGACACCTGTGGCAAAGTCAGGATCTGAATCCATTTCTCCTGATCTCAGGCTGACTGTATCTCTAAACCTTTCCTCTGCTTTCAGAGTATTTGGCTTTTCCCACGCGTCATCCCACACCATGGGACAAGTGCTGTACAGATACAGTCACCCAACTCTTGTTTATTGCTGGCTGGCCATTTTAGTTTGCTCTAGGAGAGGTTAAAGGAGTCTAGTGATTGTCTTTTTATTAGCTCAGTTTATTTGCTTCTGTACTTGTTCTCACAGGGAAGAAATGAAATGTTTGGAGGTGCAGGGCTATACAGCTAAAGCATAACACCAGGCACCTCAGGGACATATCTCACTGTCTTAAGGCGATGTGCTCTCAACAGGAGCAACAAGCCTAGTCCAGTTGCATTTTTCTAAAGCGCCTGCTGTTAACAAGAAGCTTCACTGAAATTAGTGAGAATTTTTCATAAAAGCTGAGGGACAGACTGTCTTCTTTATAGTGTGATTCATGCACTGAGTCAGCCTGTGCATCTCCAAATGGCCATGGCTGACCTCCCTCATCATGCACAAGATCAGCACAATACCTGACCTCAGAAGAGGTGAAGCCAAGTAGAGAAAAGAACAACCAGAAGCTATTTATATCAAATGAGGAAACACATGCGACGCCATATGAGGCAGCTTATATGTAAAGCCTTTCAAGTCTTCCACTCCAGGGTACTTAGATTGATGACTGTAAACATGGTAAACATAAAGTGCTATTTTGTGTTCCCAACCTGAAAAATGACAGCCCTTCCATGATTATAAAATGTTATTGCCACTAAAAGGACTTCTTGTTTTGCAAGTTACTTCTTCAAAACAAACATATTAGAGAAATCTTTGGTTTGCTGCGTGGTAGGTGAGTCAATGTTATCATCAAATCTAAATAAACAAGGGTTTATTTTTAGATATTAAAAATGTAGCATAATAAAAAGAGTATTTTGCAGACATGTTTTATTCTCCTTTTGCAATACAATCACATTTACTTAATGTATCTTTATAATTTATTTTGTTCTTTGTGGCCTAACATAGAAATCAGAACAAAATTTTAAGAATATTTCCAGAGTCTGGTTGTCCCCCAAATGTTTGAACAATGGCTTTTGGCTTCTTTGTCATTTTAGGTGGCTTTACCAGTTCTTGTTTAGGTAACAATGTGAATGCACATTTGTGGGTTCCAGTTTGATTTACAGGAATGCAAACAATTAGCAGCTATCTCAGCAAGATTTACGAAGGTATAACAGAGCAGAGTACAGCTGAAAAGAAACCCAGTGTAAAAGACTTCTGGATTTTTCCAGCAGGCTTCCAAACTAGGGGTGGCAACTAGGTAGATGTTTTTATTGCCACCATTCTGTATTCCTCATGTGACTGTCAGTTGCCTTTTTCACCTTCTCAAGGCTGACAAAGAGTAATATCATCAACATTTAATCTTACTAATGTGTTAGGTGACTGCAGCATCACCTTCTTCCACACAAAGATTAAAATAGTACTTCCTTTCCCTTGGGGAAAAAATGTGGTTTTTCTTGCCTCATTTTGCAATTCTAATGACTTTTACTGCTTTCTTTTGTTTTAGGAGCTGTGAATACGCATTACTTACTTTCCATCTTCTATTGTAGCGACTGAAGTGTCAAAGCATACTACATGAAGTGGATGAAATTTAATCCTCTTCAAAACGTGCAAAGGAAGCAGGTTACAACAGGATCCTAAAATCCATGAGGAGTGAGTGGAAGCGGTTTAGAGAGTGGGAGAGCACATATAAAGGAAAGAAAAAGGTTGACTAAAAAATATTACAGATATATCCTGAGTTTAGGATTGTTTTTATAAATGTTTACCATCAATTATATCACTATATATATTAAAACACTAATCAGCATATCTGAGCCCTTCTGCTGATGCAAATTGTCTGCCTGCTACTGTAATGAAGCAGTGTTTAGAGGTGTTGATTTTTAGTGGCATATACCTTCATACTGGGTCTTGTGTGATGGCAGGAATAAGTAGATACTCAAGAGAAAGAAAAGGGAAACTCAGTTTGAAACAGAACGGTTTTATACTGCCTGCTCCATGCTGGAGCCAGACAAAACGCTCTAAAGAAAAACCAGCTACTGAATTCTATTCTGCCAAATTCAAGACATGCTTTGTCTTGCATCTGGAAAAGGTAGACAATTACAAGGACATTAAAAGTGTGGGACTGAAGAATGGTGAGGAAGCCTTGAAAAGGACCAGTATTAATGTCTCTCCGGACACCAAATGCCAAGAACAGAGCTGAACAGAATGCATCCAAACCTATTTGAACATGGCCTGATCCTCTACCCGAGGGCCTTAACTGTGGCTTTTGCTGAGCCTGTTGGTTGTGGCAGCCTTTAGAAACCTACTTCAGAATATAACGAAAAAGTAATAGAGAGAAAGAACCCTATTTCTTGGGGGTTTCCAGAGGCCCCTGTTTTAACTTTGTTTTATTCATGTGCATGGATTCATATTTTTCCTTAATTTCATCTTTTCTGAAGTACCTATACATGACACCTTCATATACTTCACATATAAACCACTTCTAAAGGTGGAAATTTTTGAGTAATTCATACACAGGATATACTTGATAGATCAGTTTCACACCACAGAAAATGGCTGCCTTTTGATCACATCGAGAAATTAGATTTGGGTTTTATTTTTTTTTACATTTACATAGCTAGTGAGAATAGCCTGATCATCCTGGGGAAATGCTGCCAGTCCAGCCAAGCCCATCTGCACAGAGCAGCATCACAGCACACACACTTTTGCCTTTATGTATTGACAATTCAACTTGCTGCTCACAGGACATGAGCACTGCTCATCTGAACTGTCAATAAAATACACTTCAGGTGGTAAAATTCCAGAGTCAGATCCAACATAAAAGGTACAAAACAAATGCCACTTCATCCATACATCAGCCGTGCTGTGATCCACACAGGTAATCCCACAGAATGCTGTATATCAGACAGAGCCTTACACTTAAATGGATGTTCAAGGTTTCGTGACAGGAATGCAAACACCCTGCTAAGTCCTAAAGCCAGTGTATTTCTCAGGTGGTAGGACTGCAATTTAAAACTCTTACTTCTTCATTCATGACAACCTTGCTGATCTGCACATGATGGATGGTTCTGAGATATGTTCCAATGAGATGCATAGGAAGAATGAACTCCTCTGGCTCTTCAAAAAACATACAGTCAAAAGAGTTGTAGTACAATATCAGTTATCTAACATATACAGTGTGAAGAGTTCATTTCAGGAAGCTTTAAAAAGCACATTATATAGAAGATCCATTGTTGAAAAGTTGCTAAGAGGTTTCATGGTGCAGGCAGAAGATATAGTTACAAAATGTAAATAAAAGATACTTAATAAAATGGCAAAGAAACTCTGTGAATGAAATTCCTCCTGTGTAGCAGCCCATTCAAAGTTTATGACCACTCCAGTTCCTCCTAAACCCCCAGCAGAGAATTTCAGTCTTTGAGATTTCATCTAGATTTTGCTGACATGCAAAGACGTGTCCTGGATGGAATCTGGAGACCAGAGGAATGAAAAAAGACACTTCAAGTGCAGAGAACAGCTTTTAAAAATGCCTTTTTCATCCACTCCCCTTGGCTAGCTTGACTGAATTGTTTAAAATTGCTTATTTTGTTAACATGCCTAGTTGCTACTGCCTGGCTGTGCACTGCCAGTTTTTTGCTGAGAAATTAAGCTTTCTGAACCAGAGAAACCAATGAAAAAACCCTCAAATCTTTGCCCTGCTGGGGCCCCTTTCAAGAGTTCACCTATTTGCTTATGTCACTTTTGTTTGTTTTGCAGTAAATTTAGTGCCTGGATAGTCCCTTTAGCAACTTACTTGTATGTTTTGCCACTATCTGAAGTAGTACTTAGCCAAGGTCTCTTGGGGGAAGGCAAAGCACAGAACATTTTTTAATTCCATTACCAATTTTGTAGGTAAAATGATTTTTAAAAAGTGCCTTGCTTAACTGCAGAAAAAGAATATTTTTTTGAACCTTAGCAAGGAATAATAATACTTCGCCATGTATTCTGTTGCTACGAAAAAGAAATAATTTTGAAAGCCTAATTATCCAAGCCCTTAGTCTTAACAGACTAGCTTGCCCTTAGTTTCTAGGAGACAAAATGAAAAGAAGTAAAAACTGAATAAGCAACTCCAGATTTTATTTACCAGCTTGTCTTACTCTGTCGCAGCTTCAAAATGGAATGAAACAAAGTTGCAAACAAAGAATTAAACTCTGACTCAGCGGGAGAGACTGCTCCCCCTGGCCAGGTATTTTAGCACCAGGGCTGGACAGCAAAGGTCCTGGTCTCACTCTGGCCCTGGGCTGGCAGCAGCCAGAGGTATTGCCACCACAGAGGGGGTCTCACTTCCCTTCTCTCCCTCCTACCCTGAAAACTGCTGTGCAAGACACTCCCTAGAGGGCGGTGAAACCCCCGAACAACTTCCTCGAAACCTGCTCATAAACTCAGCCCACACACAGCACAACCAAGCCACTCTCATGGGGTTCTCCACAGAGGCCGGATTTATTTGATCATATGGGTGTCATACAGGCTATTAATAGCCAAGACGAACAAAATACAGAAAAAATAGATCTTGGGGTATTGCCCTGAATATGAAGTTTAGTAAATATTATGATTCCAGCAGTACTTGGGTTCAGGACTCAGACAGTCTTTGCCAAATTACATGTGCTCCTTCATATCCTATTCCTACGGCATTTGTTTCTCTTACCTTTCTCATGAGTGAATAAAAACAGAGAGAACAACCTTCCAGGAAGAAAAAACCCCAAGAAAATAAGTACAGCTTGAGATATTCTTGTAAGGAAGCAAGGCCATTCCAGGAATGTAAAGTTTCTCCTGCCCTTTCCCTAGTGAGATGCCAAAGGCTGTGTCTACACAGCTTGGTGGCTGAGCTCCCTCTCTTGAGAAGAGTCCTGGCATGCCTGGTAGCATGCCTATGCACATGGCCATGGCCAGGCACCCAGGCTGAGCTGGAAGCTTGTAAATGAGACCTGAAAGGTGGCAAAGATAAAAAACAGATTCACAAACTATTTCTCAGCCACAACTTACTCTGAGATTAATGGGAGTTCATTTCAGGGCAAAGACAAACAAGCTGGCTGAAAAAACAGGAATGTGAGTTTCTCCTGTCCAGGGATGGATGGGTTTCATCTTGACAGACTTTAGCCATCTAAAAGTCAGAGGTGTTTCCTGAAATAGTTGTCTTCAGTCTCTGCACAAGGAACAGTGAATAGGCATTTCCAGAAGGTGATTCATCCCATTCCAGCCTATCCCATCCAGGATTTGTAACCCCAGAGCAGAGCTTGTCTCCCTCTATTGTCTCTGGGGAGGGTCTAGAGACTAGGTCCCGAGCTCACTCCCTCCTCAGTCTTTGTTCACTTGTGCTCCATTGTGGGCAAGTTTAGGGGTGACTGGAAGGTCTGCTATGGCACTCCTGTGGTCTAAGGACTAGGGTGAACTGTCCTGCCAGACACATCCTACAGTTTGAATGCTGTGTGTATGTTAATCCTGCAGTGAGCTGGTGTTTGGCAGGGACTGAAAAGAGTGTATTCAGTCTACAGCTTTTAAATTGCACCAGAGCTTAGAGTTCATCTGCAAGCTTACTGGAATACTCATGCACGGAAAAAAATAATCTGACTTCATGCTCACCAGACGTACCTCAATGGCAGGGCTGATTTTGCAAAAGGTCCAATTTAAAGATCAGTTTGTTTGGATTGGGATATTGTTTAAGAATCAGATGGCTTTCAAGTCAGTGAGTACTCTCTTTTTAGTAGAAATTTTGTAGATATGACTTGCATGAAAACAGGCTGAGCTGACCTTCTCTTTCAAAAATTTGTTGGCTGTATGCTCCTTTTACTAAAGGTCAGGAGTAACCTCAATGCCTCAGGTAATATCAGTGAAGGTGTTAGAGTTACTCTCATGTAAATTTTGTATAAAAATAGACTAAAAAGAGAACATGGATTTACAAATTGCCTCAAGACCACTTTAAGCATGGTTCAATAGGCAGATGCTTCTGCTGCCACACTGGTCTACAGTGCCATGACATCTCAAAAAATGTAGGTACAGTCTGCTCTGGCCAGTATACAGTGGTCAGGACACTCCAGAAGAAATGGAGCCGGAGCAGCTGGAGGCTGCCTGAAGACCACACAAGTCAGGGAGATGGGATCCACTTACTCTAGCATTAGGTGCCAAAAAGCTGAAGCATGGTTTAAGCTAGTGGTGTAGCCTGCTTTATAACCAGTGCAAACATGGAGGTCACCCTGGAGCTGAGCCAGCTTCATTTTTTAGGTTGCAGAGGGGTGAACCCTGTGTGCCTGGGCCACGTGTTTGGATGAGGTGCCTAACTTTTAGACGATTAACAGAAATCTTCCCACCAAGATAAAAGAGAATTGATTCTGGGCCAGACACTCAAGAGGTTTTACCTGCAAGTGAAAAATGTGAGTGAGTGCAATCATTGATACAAATGGTCACCAGACTGGTAACAGGGTGCCAAGACAGCTCCCAGTTGGGAAAAGCATGGTTTTCTCCTTAGAGCAGAGTGTAACTCCTGTACATCAGCTGAAGGGTTAAAAGTTTAAATCTTGGCAGAGACAAGTATAGTGGGTTTTTCATGAGGCTTAGGCACATGGAAAGGGCAGATTACCCTGTTGTCACCTTTTGCCTACTCCCTTCACCAACTGCTGACATGAAGTAGAATTTTTCTGAAGATGAGGATTAATGTAATGGCTGCTTTTATTCCTCAGTATTTTTTCTGATGAAATTTGATCACTCTTCTCCACATTCCTATTCCTCACCTGCTCTGAGAAGCAAACACAATTATTTGAAAACAAAAGCAGTCCAGGCCAAAAATCTCAGACTATATCTCACTTGAACTCTCACCAGTATTTCTCTTTTCAAATGCAGTTAATTCCTTTACAGTCTGATCACTGTGAAAAGAGACTAGCTCCAAATTTCTTCAGTGCAGGATTTCTAAACACCTTCATTGCTCTATTATTTACAGATATGCACTGCCCAAGACGATATGAATAATATGTAAGATGTCTCTTGTTCTGGACCTATAAGGATGGCAAAATTAAAATGTTACAGTACTGCAGCATCTTTGGAGGATTAATGTCACGATGTCATTGAGGACATTGACAGAAAGCCTAATCAAGAATGGATAGACTGACCTGAGGCCTGGATCTCAGTTGTTCAGGTCTGGTAAGAATATGGTCTTGTTAGTGTCTTCCGACCTTTGGCAGGGTGGCTTATGCAGCTTGGGCAACATTGAGAACTGTTCTTAAAAATATTGTATATTCCTGAAATATTGTATATTACAGAAGTCTTTCACAATTCCTGCACAGGCTCTCATCTAACCCTGTATTTTACTTTCTGTTTGCAGAAGGTTTTTGTTTGTTTTTTGCTTAAAGATGATTTTGGAAGGTATCAGTTGCCTCAAAGATGCCATTAAGGCCCAGAGCTGTAATGTAAACATCAAATAAAGATGAAGGAGTGAGTTTTCCTTAATATTTTGGTCAGAAGGCCTTCACTTGAGTGGCTAGAATCAGTGTCTTTAACACTTAAGAATGAATGTATTTTGGAAGTGTGTTGCTGAGCAAAATCTGAAATGAAGAATCCACACTTTCACAAGCTAGAGAGTTTTATAGTTGTGAGGAATGTAATGTCTTGCTTGTTTATTTTCCCATCTATTTTATTCAGAAATTCAAAGTAAACAAAATAATAAAAAATATCTGTGTCAAGAGCAGATGCAACTCACTCCATTAAATGCTGAAAAGCCTCTTAATATCTAAATTAAAACACATGTCTAATTCATTCCCTTTAACTGCAAATAATACCTACACATTTTTTAATCACATGAAACATCTATTTTCCTAACTGTTACAATAAAGAAAGTGCAAGAAAAATACTTAAGAACATTGTTAATATGGTAATTCAGTGTTATCTCTGTTAGCAAGTCAATTAAGCAGATCAAGGCCAGAAGATCTTATGCTTCTTTGACTTGACTCCTGCTGAGTTGAATATGACTTTTGCTATTCAGAGATCAAGTAACCACACTGTTAATTGTACTAGAGGTACACAAAGGGCATTAGAGGGAAACATAATCTGACAGGAAAATCAGAGAAGCCATAGGATGGAAAAAACTGCCAGCCTTTATACAGGATAATAACCTGCTATGCAAATGAGAGTGGTAGCTAGGAGGAAGTTTCAGTTCTGTCCAAACATTTTATTTTTATAGTGCTGTAATAATGAGCCAGCACAAGGATGACTGTGGTTGAAAACTGAGTTAGAATGAGGCACTAAGTCAGGCCAAGAATGCACCAAAGTACATCCCTGGAGCCTGTTCACAGCAGCAGCTGCTTGGTGTGTGCTGGAGAATTCCCAGCTTTATCTGTGATTGCAGTTAGGGATCGAAGGATCCTTTTTACCTCATATTTATATCACTCTGCTTTTAGTGCTTGGCAGCAGTACCAAAAACACCTGAACCCTCCATTACATGAGAGCGTGAAAAGCAAAGCACATATGGGGTCCAGTGGCAGAAGCAATAAAGCCAGTGCTTACATTTAGTGATGGACTCAGCTTTCTTCCTGCTTTATTGTAGAAAGTCTTCTGTTTTGCAATAAATATGAAGGGAGAGAACCTGGGGAAGGGCAGGGAGGAGAAAAATAACAAAACAAATTCAGTGGGATTGAGGAAAGTGCACACATAGTATTGGGAGGGGTTCTGGAGCTGCAATGTTCCCCTGGGTGCTGATTGCACACCTAGAGTGGAGTTGCTTTGATAGCCACATTTACAGAAGGAGAGGAAGATCAAAAATGAGGTGATGGAGGCTGAAGAGAAAGAACTTGTGATCTTTTGAGACTGGGGAGGAGATGCAGCTTCATGGGAGCAGAGATATAGGAAGTATAGCTAGTGGCAAAAAACACACTTGATACTAAAAAGATCTGTAGTACTCAAGCCCATGGCTACTTAACTGGGAGATTTTATCTGGTATAAATAGAATTTGTTTGTTTTTTTTTTCCTTTTTCCCTGTAGCATCTTAGGTGAGCTGGTGTAACCTATGAAAAAGTTTCCTTTAAAATCTCTCAGTGAATCGGGCACCAGCCAGCCTGCTCTCCCACAAGGAAGCTGCTTCACTGGTGTCAGGCTGGTGGGTGTGCTGTGGAGCAGAATCTGACCTTTTGACCTTCACGTATTCCAGAAATAATTTGGGAAATGTGGAAGTTTTTCTTAGCCTTCAGCTCTGCGGTGGTTTGTAATCAAAGCCAATACATAGCAGCAACAAAAGGAAGCTGTCACATTGATAACTCTGCACTGAATGCAAGTGTAAATGCTCTCTTTCCACAAACAGCTAGCTTTTGGTGTCATTCATCTTCTGAATGCGTGCTCGGATTTTACTTTGGCTCTTTTGTAGATGTTTGTTTTTGCAATTTGGACAGGTGAAACCAGCAAGTATGCAATTTGTGTAAACTAAGTGGTCTGTTAAGTGAAAAAAGCTTTAAAGTATACTGGCTGCAGCTCTGATTTCCACTCCAGCAACTCCAGCACAAGGACAGGACATGTGGATGAATTCTTTATTTTGAAAGCAAGTTCCTTTAGAACAACAGAGTGATTTTTGAAAGGTGTGGATATATATGAATTATGAGCTTTCTAAAAAAGCCTCACAAATAAAAAAACAACCCAATGACCCAAAACCTCAGAGGCAAAAAAAAGTAACCTGTGAGTGAACTTAAAGGCTGTTATACTATTTTTTTTAAAAGTAAGCTGACAATCTGTGATTCAAAATGAAGACTGTTCCATGGAAGAGATCTATGGCTGGACTATTTTGCTATGGCTTAGTATTAAAAAACAACCCATCTGAAAATTTTCCCACTAGATATCCTGATGAAAACCAGAGTAGTGGCACAGATCCAAAGGAATTAATGGAGATATATCAATTTGTACCTACTGCAGGTTTAACTCTTGATTTGTATTCAAGAGCTTCAGCTCTTAGGAATACAACTAAACACTGACTTTCTCTGCGGTATGACTTAGCAATGGATGCAGTAAAATACCTGTAAGTTGAGAAAAGGAACAAAGAAGATTTAGGGGAGAACTGAACACAAGAAGAAAGGTCTAAGTGGCTTCTGCATTTATCATTGGACAATCTCATGTAACTGAGAGCTGAACTTTGTTTTCTCAGGTATCTCTACAGCTCTCTCTGCTGTGGGAAAGGAGCTGTGTGGCACCATCAGTGACAGCAGTGATGCCTGTGCTGGGCAGGTCACCAGCTCAGGAGGAGGTGTTTTGTCCTGTGAGTAGCCCTTGTCAGTCCTGATGTCTTCTGGATCAAAGGTGGTGAGCTAATGAAATAGATAGTGGAGTGGCTTGCATATTTTGCCTGAGAAAAATAAACAAATATTCTAAGAGTGCAGGACAAATAAGCTAATATCATCCCACATAGGATTTCTAAGAAATTCCAGAAACTTAAGAGATAAAAATAACATTAATTGGAGCACTACAAGCTAAAGTAAACCCAGTTCCTAGTAGGGGAAAGACTTATGTAATCTTGGTGGTTATACTGACAAAATGGGAAATGGGTGAAATAGCAACTGCACCAAAAGAATAAATTCATCCCGCCACCTCCCATCTAATGTGATGCTTCATACATCCACCCTTACAAGAATGTATCTTTAAACCAGTTATTTCTCTACTAGTGGGCCATTAAAGCGGCCTGTAAAGAGGTAATACTTTGATTTTGTAATAACTTTTACTTTACCAGCAGGTGAGGCAAATTTTGAAGAGATGAAGCACCAAATTTGATTTAGTTATCTTTACACTATGAACAAGATCTTTATTCAGAGTTTCATACTCTCCCATGTTTTAAGGGTTACTGGTGAGACCTCTGTGGAAATAACAGTACACTGGGAGCTGGATGGGCTGAAAGAAAATAAAGTCTTACTTCACAAGAAGGTTTTCAAAGACTAAAGCAGCACTTGATCTCATGCATCTGTGACCATGTGATGACCATGGACTGGTCTAATAGGAAAAATACTTCAAATGTTAGTAACTGCAATACGTTAAAAAATACAGAAATGGCCTAATTTTTGTATTGTGCATAAAATATCATGAATAGTTTCGAGAAACTGACCCTGGACCTGGTATTAATCTAGCAGGAACTAATTTTGGTCTCAAGTATGAAACGGAAGAAATGATCAAATAGCTGTTCAAGTTAGCTTATTACAGCCACACTTTCATTTACTAGCAGTTCAATGGTATTATGCTCATCTTTGTACATTTTTTATGTTAGCTGTTCAATTTTTTTGCTTCCTATTTTGTTGAGCTCTGTAAGGTCATCCAGAATCATTCACATGAATCTAAACTATGGCATGATATTGACTAACTGTCAGTTATTTCTTTGCCAAAATAGAAAATAGCTGCAGACTTAAAATAGATCCTTGCATTATTCCCCATGGTCTATTCAAACTCGAGAATTTGGAACCACTAATAGAGCTAAATTAAAATGCATGTGGCTGATAAAATTTAACACATACAACAGAAGTTGAGAGATACTCAGAGCCTGTAGTTTTTATTGACAAAACAAACCAATAAATCATATCAAATGGTTCATATAAACATGTAATAAGAGCATCTATTTACTTGTCCAAACCTTGAGAAAAGTATTTGTTAGTTTGAGCAGTGCAGTAGTTGCTGAGTGCTTTGCTCTGCCTTCAGATTGTGATGTATGAACCAGATTCACTGGAAACGAATTGGATGTTGTAAACTTGTCTTTTGGAATTTGATTTCCTTTGGTCTCCCAGACTGCTTGCAGAGATATTATGATCATTAAATATGGCTATTTCTTTAGACACTTAAGAGAAACTCAGTTCAGCTGGTACTCCCGGTTGTTGGGAAGGAACTCTCTGCCCTCCAGCCATCAGTTCTCATGTAGTGACTGCCTGCTTTGCCGCAGCTGAAGCCTGGTACAAAACCCACTTCGGAGCACAGGTGTTGCCTGTAAGATGTAGACACAGTAAACATGTTCTCTCTCTCCCATATGACTTCAGTCCTGATGTACCACTGGAGCTTTGGCAGGAGCAATGAACTTCTGCTCCATCATAACAATAGACAAAAGAGAAAAACAAGGGTACAGGGCTGCTTTATTTAGGTACATACTTTAGCCAGAACTTTGTGTGCTGTGAAAGAACTGAGGGAAAAATCTCTCTGCTTCATCTGTTAGTGGCAGAGAGAACCACAGCTATAGAGAGAACTTCATATAAACTCACCACTCCAAAATTACCTAGGGATACTTTGGGAGTCTCTGTAAACTGATACAAAGCAAAAATCTAACAGATATTAGAAACAAAATAATATTTGTTTAGAAAAGGACACTTGCACTGTAGAAAAGAATGCTGAATACTTTCTTAGAGGGTCTTAGGGACTGTCTTCTCTTTCCTTAGGAACCTCTGCTGCTAAAGTGCCTTTCATAAGTAGCAAGTGTTAAGCAAGATGTAACATCTCTGTGTTTTTGGCCTCTGGCAGTAACTGTACCAGACTTGACGAGGCTGACTGAAATCCCACAAAGCACTTGCTTCTGCCTGACCATGCTGTGTTTTCCCCAGGCAGGGCCACACCTGCTACTGAAATGGCTGTGGGATGCTATCTGCGAAGACAAATCCCACAACCTATATGGTAGAGAAGAAGGGATGATTTCAGGATGCTGTCAGAGTTCATACTGATGGGTGAGGCACAGGACACCAGACTACTAAGCAAAGGTGAGCTGAGCATTTGATTTTGTTATTGTTCATATGGGCATACTGCTGCTGTGATCTTCAAAGCTGTGGTCTCCTTTTCAGTGAAGATGGAGCTGCCTTTCATCACAGATAGAGAAAGCATATATTAGTTTCAGAAAGTGCAAGTGTAGGCTTAAGTCAGGAGTGTTTGCTAGCTAGGGGTTGTCTCTTAAATCCCTTTGGTACTTGTGGTACTGATGATACTTCATGAAAGATGAGTTACATGTGTCTTTAAAATGTCAATTTTATCATGTCCATTAACATAGAAAGACTTGTATTGCTTGAGGATATGAACAGCAGCTTACTACCACAGAAGAAATTAATGGGATCCTCTGAATTGTCCTATGCTGGGGAATACATGAAGGACTGTGTGACAGGAGGAAGTGCAGCTGGCTCTGCCGGACAACTCCTACTTTTTTTTTTTAACATGCCTATTTTTGTTGGATTTTATTCTTGACAATATCCCTGAAGTATTTATGACCAAAATTCTTTGCACATGATTACTAACTCTTGAAAAGAGTCTCTTTCTCAAGAGACCTTTAGATGGCTGGCATGGTTGACCACAAAGGCAAGGCAGAATTTCATTCAGAAATCAAAGAAAAAAGACATGAAAGAGAGAGCTAAAAGGAAAGGGAAAAGGGAGTTTGAATATGCTTTACATAGGCCTATTGAGTTCACATTTTATTTGTACTTGGTAACATGAGGAACAGTACTGAACACTGCAGTGGAGCTCCAGGGAGCTTTTTAGTTCTTTCCTTGCATCCCAGAATTGATTGTTTTCTGAAAACAGGTACCTCAGGACTCTCTGAGTAGCTCCTAGCTTTTTACCATGTCTTCCTTTGTTTTCACACTGTTGACTCTCTCGTTCCCAGACCCAGAAAAGCCATGTGACTCTCATCCCCTAGTGCATGAACTGACAACTAAACTGCCCCAAATTTTAGCCTGCATGAATAGTAGGAGCTGATTTTGTCTCCTGTCGTGTGCTGCTGTGTTCTTATTTACCTGTGTATGAGCTGATTTTGCTGGAGGGACAGGATTTTGTGAAATCTTAAAATTTACAGGCTGAGGAAACAAGAGGCTCTGTCCCGGAGTCCTTTTTCTTAGTCTGTGGTTTCACTGCTCAACCTCCCAACTTCTCCTAAACAAACTCATTGCTTCCATAAATGTGCACCAGGCAGGATCTATTGATTGGCCTCACGCTTTGTCTTTTTAAAATGAAATATTGACTTCTCACAGTAAAATGGCACTTTCTTCCTCCCTTCCATACTCAAAGCAAAAAGGCACGGATGCCTTGCCTTAAGCTTTTGGAGGTTAGGGTAAGAGAAAGGCAGACACTCTTGAAATCTTGTTGTATCATGTTATGTTGAATGAAAGGACAATGAGAGTTTGGCCACTGCAGGATGTCTCCCTGTGCTGGGATGAGAAGAGGCTCCATAAGTGCACTTCTAAATGGCTGATGCAGAGAGAGGCTAGAAAGGATGGATTTGATGGCAGGCATGGACTTGTTCACTTTCTTTACCTGCATTCTGACACCTGCACGAGCTTAAAGACAAAATCTGTTAAATCACTCTGTCATGACTCGAGACAACCATGTAGTAGCAGTTGCCCTGAAAGGCATCTATCAGAGACTCTCTGGATGTCAATATGAATGGCCAGAGCCATCTCCTTTACATACCGGTGGGGTGTTGAACAACACTGGGCACTGCTTGCAAGAGATGCAGAGTCTGGTTCTAATCTCATTTGCATCAAAGTAACTCCACTGAATTTGCATAGTCTATATTTGATTTACACCACTTGAAGACCCAGGAGGAGGTGCCTTAGGCTGCTTATTTCTATTACATAAATTCACCAAATTCAAACTTATGTGGAACAGTCAGTGTCTATTGTCACCTATTCAATTTGCATTGTCAGAAATTTCCGCCTTTTTACCGGAACAGTAACCCCCAAAACCTTTGTGTTTGCTGGAAACTGTAACATTAAACCCTGGATCAAATACCCAAGACTTATATTAGTTCTGTACAACTCTTTATAGTGGTCCCTGGTGAGTTCAACTGAAGTTAGTAAATGCTGAAGTCCATCTAGCGACTTTCTGGGCATTGTATACAACTTCTGCCTGGCAGATGGACTCTATGGCATTGAAGCAGAAGGAGAGTTTAAAAAAGGCAGCTGGGCATTAACTGGGAGGCAGTATGACCTGAACTCAGCTGGTCAACAGCAGAGAAGTTTCTAGACTAAACTTACAGTTTTTTTATTTTTTATCTTTTCCAGATTAAAGACAGGGTAGAAAATGAGTAAGCCCCCTTAATGATAGGATATATGCAGAACAAATAATGTCTCCCAAACAGTCTTAGTGTGCTTCTATTTATAGTGACCTGAAGATCCAGAAAACCCTGGAGTAAATCTGTTTTTCTGAGGACTGTCATGGTACTCTACACTACAACCTGATTTGTACTATAAAAACCAAACCTGAGGTGGTACTGTCCCGACAGAGCAGACTCGTTGTTTCTTCATGTCCTATCTTTTCTGTTGCAGAGCTAATGGTTGTTTTACTCTCTGATATAAGTTAAGATCACTACTGTTGTGGCTTTCAAGTTATTAACAAGTAGTAAAACACATAAGGAAATTAATTTATGTTCAGTTTATGCATATTAGTAAGTCATATGCAAGGAAAATTTTACAAGTAATGCATAAAATATGCTGAGAGTAATTAATAAAATTAATAACTGGATTTTGTTATTTTATGAAGTGGTGATTTGAACTTGTGGGCTAGATTTTGTCATCAATTCTCACGGAGTTCAATTTTCTCCAATTTAGGATGGTGTAACTGAGCAGAATTCGCTCACTATGTTTAAAATAGAGACAGAAATTACTCATAACCAAGGCACTTCTTCACTACTATTCACACTTGTTCCCTTAGCACTGTTGTTGCTGTTGTTTTTTTTTCTATGGCAGCAAATAAACAAATTAACATAAATATTATTTGGTAGGTTGTTCTATTTAAAGGTGTTGAGACCATGGAGAGAAAAAACATTAATGATGAAAGCTGCATGAAGATCCACCTCCTGCAGACTTTGTGTCTCTGATTTAAGCAACCACTCTAAATTATTCTCAAGGTTTCCAGACTGATTTTGCTCAACCTTTAGTTAAGGATTGCTTCTAGCAGGCAACCAGTTTTATTAATCGCTTGGGTGGTCATATAAGCCAGTGTGCTCTGTACACATATGTCTTGTAATAACTCTACAGTGACTATAAAACTGCTGCACGTTTTATTATATGGTGACATATAGCCAGGAGAGAAGACGTTATAGCTGGAGGTGAAGCATATTTCTTGTAGCCTGGAGTAGTGAATGAAACTGATATTCAGGATTTAGAAAGAAAACCCCATCACTAGAGACAAAATTACAGTGTGGTGCTGCTTTTCCTTCCCACCAGTTTCTGCAGGGAGATCCGCAGTGCAGCCTGCAATTCCAGTCCACAAGGGCTAAAAATAGGTGCCCAGCGCTTGCTGGTTGCAGCACTTCACATCACACAAGCATGAGGTTGCTGGGGGGCTGTGGTGAGGCCCCCTATGATCAGCAAGCTGCACTAAGATGCTGGCACTCTTGCAGGAAAAAAATAATCTTGTTTGTGCATTTCCAGAGTGAGGATGATCCTCCAGGCACCCCTTTGTCTTTCTGCTGCCACCAGTGAGGATGGGGACTTGGGGGGCATCTGGGGTGGGCACAGGGGTATTGGGGTGTTGTGTTTGTCTGCACCTCTCTCCACCTGTGCCTGCCCTGGTGCTGGTACTGCTGCCTAGGGAGCAAATTGTTGGGTGCATTCAGTGCAGCTGGCCCTCGCCTGATGTCAACCCGTGTGTACTGGCTATAGATGGGTGAAGTAAAAACAGCCCCTGCTTTCCTGTTTACGCACTCAGGCTTCCTCTGAGAAGTTCTTGAATAAAAACAGCTGGGCTTGACAAAATAGCCTTTCTATTTATTGCATTGGGAGCAAGCATAGTGATGGTGGAAAGGGGTTGGGTTGACCTAAATCGCCTGCTCGCGGCTGTGGGTGGTGTGACACTGGGTAGCTTCACAGAAGGGGGCTGCTTGTGGCCGGGTTGGTGTGCTAGGCCCTGGGTCCAGGGGCAGCCCATGCTTACCACACTCCACCACACTTACAATACCTTTTGTGAGAGACCAGGAAAGAGGAAAAAAGGTCATTTTAGTGGCTTAGTGGCATCCCAGGCTCCTTTCTTCTACCCTGATGAATTCTTTCTTCCAGTTCTTCCCAGTTAGGCAGTTAAAACTGGATTTTAAGTTTTCCAAGAGCAGTAAAGGAGGTGTATTTTCAAATATGACTAGAGAAGCATTTCTATAGATAGGAAGATGTTAGATCCTGTGTCTTAATAGTCTTTGGGGGTAGTGGCTGTGACAACTGCTGCTCCTTAGTTCACTGTGAGAAACATGACCTAAATTATTCTTAGAGACATGGACACAAGATAACTGCAGTTGAAAGGGACCTTGGAGGTCATCCAGGCAAAACTTCTGCTCAAGTCAGGGCTAACAAGGATATGAGGAAATGGAATGAATCTGTGTCAAGGGAAGTTCAGTTTGAATATTAGGAAAGGGTTCTTCACACAGAGGGTGGTCAGGCACTGGAACAGGCTTCCTAGGGAAGCAGTCACAGTACCAAGACTATCAGAGTACAAAGAGTGTCTGGACAGTGCTATTAATCAGGTGGTTTACTTCTAGGTAGTTCTAAGAGGAGGAGGGAATTGGACTGGATAATCCTTACGGGTCCCTTCCCAACTGAGGTATTCTAAGATTCAATGATGCTAACTCACAGATAGGTTTGATTGCTAAGTCCAGATGCATTTTGAATACCTTAAAGGATGGAGATGCCACCAGCACCTCTGAGCCCCTGTCCCAGTTTTGCACCACCGTCACCAGATCTGATCAGATTTTCCCTTGTTGCAGCCTTGTACTGCTGCTTCTTGTCCCTTGCTGTATTCCTCTGAGAAGACTGTGAGTCTTCTCTACAACCCCCCACTATGTAGTTCAAGACAGCAATTAGACCCCTCCTTAGTTTTCTCCAGGTTGAAAGACTCACCTCATCAAATATCAGCTGCTCCAGTCCCCACACCTCTGCTGGAGACATTCCTAGCTGGACAAAATCTCTCTCATACTGGGGAGTTCCCAAATGGGGTCAGTTAAATTACTCAGTTAAATGGACTCAGTACTCCAGATGGAAACACCTAAGTGCCAAATAGAGTGGGCAGCCTCTGCCTTCAGTCTTCTTGCTACCACCTTGCTAATGCAGCCAATGCATGGTTAGTCTTTGAAGGATGCACTGCTTGTTCATATTTAACTTGTTGTCCAAGACCAGCCCAGCACTTCCTCGCAGAGTTGGTGTCCTCAGTCTGTTATCCTGCATCAGGTCAGTGTCAGCTCTAGTACATATCTCTGAGGAACATTGCTCTGCAATGTCATTCCTTCAAAGTGTTGACTGTTGCTCTCTTAGCCTGCCAGCCTACCAAATCTTTCACCCCTCTTGGAATCTGCCCAGGGTCCGTCTCCCCAGTTTGTCTCCAGGCTTGGTGCTACGAGGGACTACGTTAGCAGCCCTGCTGATGTTGAGGCAAATGACATGCACCGCTTTGTTTCTCCACAAAACCAGTCCTCCTATTGTAGAGGGCAACTGGGTTGGCCAGGCAGTTTGTCATTGGTAAATCTATGCTGGTTGCTCCCAGCCACCTTCCTCTCCTTCCTAAAAGTGACTCCTGTGAGGATTTCTCCATAATCTTTACCGGAACCAAGGTGATTCTGACTATTCTGTAGTACTCCATCCCCGTGATTTTTTGAAGTTATTTTTGACAGACTGTAATATTCTTCATATATGCGAATTCTCAATTGGTAGTAGTCTGGACTAAGATGTAAATACAAGGGCTAGAACTTAACAGGCCCATCAACTATTCTTCAGAGTCATCCACATTCACTAAAAACTAGTGTTCCTAATTTTTGGATGTTTGGCAAGATACAGCTATATGTGGAAGACGGATAGCTTTCCTTTTCTTTATTTACCAGAGACAGCATAGCATCATAGAAATAGAAAAAATTTGAAAATAATAATACAGGTAAAAATTAGTAAGTATGTCTGAAAATCACAATACAGTTGTAAATCTGTACATCCCAAATGAGGTATCTAACTATTAAAGCATTTAAGTGTGTTTTCAAGTGTAAGAGTTTGTACACTGCAGCTCATTTAAAATTAAAGATTTTGATGGCATTTTGATGGACTGTAAACTAAAAATGTGTGTCTAATTTTATAAATTAGAGCCTCTCACTTGAGAGACAGCCAAAAACCCCGGACTCTATCATTTGAACAGGAACAGTACTATTGAAAGAACCTAGTAATAGGTCGATGTTAGTGTGTATAGGCCAAGCAGCAAAGGGCAAAAACATACTCACTCATTTACAGGAAGTCAGGTGACCTGTTCAAAGAAACAAAATTTTTTGGTATATCTGGATTGAGGAAAAAAAAGGAAAAAAAATTCATCTGCCTCTTCTGTCTTAGGTTAAATTGTGAAAATTTTTCTGCAGGGCTGCCAGTTTTGACAATTTAATTTCAAACGTGTATAAGGTGGTATTGGACATTGTGCCCGTACATGATCAGATGGCCATCCAATGGGCCAAAACTAATTGCACAGTTGAGTCAAATCAATTAAGAAGTGAGAAACATTTCTATATTAAAAAAAAATCCTTTTTTATTTCATCTCATTGCTGGATTTCATTGTTCATTTGCTGTTGTTCCAGGCATAAGCCATTTGGCTTATACACGCGTCTGGCCAACATTCCTGCAAGAGGACTGCATTTACTACGGTGAGAGAGTCCATCAAAGAAAAAGAGAGATGTGAAGAGAAGATTCTTGGACATTTGATGACTGGAAAAATGATAGTTCTTGCCAAGGATTTTTCTGAAGACTGGAAAAAACAACAGGACTGGAACCAGCTATCTGTGGGGTAAGGGAACTTTTAGCGTTGACGTCTTCCATTCCTCAGAAAGACACAAATTCCAACCCATTAATCTCTGGTGGGGTCAGCAAGGTCTCCTGCTGTTCATAGTGCATCGGCAGTCAAAACTATTCTCAAAACATTTCAATAGGATTTGAGACCTCTATCCAAAACATTTTTAAAAATGTCATCTGACAAATAGTATTTTTAGCACAGCCTGATATTTATTAAAAACTTAAGAAGTTTTGAACAAGGTATCATGAGTTAAGAGTTTACAAAAGCTGAAAATCTTTCTAGTTGTAACAGATGAAGCCACTGACATTGCTACTAAATTTTACAGGGTATTTATTAGCAAAAACGATAATAACTTTATAAAGCTAGACAGTGTGTGACAACAGACACTGATTTAAGGAAAAAATTACTTTGAGCTATGGTGAGAAGACGTTTTTCAACACCTAGGCCTCCTTGTTTCATGTATAAAATGTCACCTCTGCTGGTAAAGAACACCCTTTCTCTGACTGTCAAAAAAAAAAAGAAGACAGAGGCCTTGCTCAGATGGTTGAGCCCTACAATGGCAAATATGGATGATTTCTCTTCCATGCCTGAGAGGAAGAACTGTGAGGAACGCTGCTGGTCTCATGTTCAAATGATATGAATTAGTCTATCTGAAATCTTCAATAACATGGGCTACCTTTGCCACTTACACTCTTGAACTTTCAGAAAAGTTTTCAAGTTTCTCCCAGCAGTTGCAAAGTATGGATACCTTCAGTGAGGTTTTCATGCATTCACAGCATTCTTAGTATTTTAGGAGCGGCAGTAGCTTTGAGGGATAACACCAAATATTGCAGAATTTCTGATGAAAGTGTGTCAGTTGGCACAACTGGGCCCTGTCAGCCTCAAGCAGCACAGTGTCATCACCAAGATGCTCTCTGCCACTAATACCACAGTGCAGGTGATAATTAGTTTTGCCCATTGGTTCTGTCAGTTTAGCAAATGTTTATTCACACTGAAATATGTTTTACTGGCAGAGAGTTCCAAATTCAGACTAATCTCAATTTTCTATTATTTTTAGTGAGTTTTGAGTAATTGTTTTCTGAGAACCACAATTATTCCTTTAAAAAGTCATATATGTATGGCTCCAACAGAAAACAAGATATCCTAAGACAGGAGTCCAGAAGGTGCCTGCTAATCTTTTCCTGTAATTTTCTTGATCCTACAGTGCCTTGTACTGCTGAGGAAATGAGATAGTGAGCCAAAACCAGCTCCCCAGGGAGTTGCCAAAAAAGATGCTTTGTCCCTGAACCGTGAAGATGATTTTTCATTTCTTGCTCCTGTTAAGAAAGTGATATCTCTGCACAGACTTGTTGGGCCTTCTCTATTTTGTGCAATGATCACAACATGAACAAATCAGACATGCACAATAAGGGGTAGACAATCCCCTTATTATAGTGTGTGATTACTGTTTGCACCATTGTAGGAATAGCTTTAGGCTGTCAATGCTTGTCTTGCAGGGTTTGGGTGGACTCAGCAGTGCAGAAGGCAATGAGGGACATCTGAAGACTAAGTTGTTTGACACAGAATCACAGATTTGTACATTCACAGAACAGTTGATCTTGGGTGGGATCTCTGGAGATCACCTAGTCTGACTCCTCTGCTCAGGACAGGGTCAAGTACAGGAGGCTGTCCAGGACTCTGTCCAGTTGGGTTTTGAATATTTCCAAGGATGGAGATTCTATAGCCCTTCTGGGAAACCGGTCTGGACAAATGTTTGACCACACTTACAACAAAATGTTTTTAAAATTTTTAAGTGAAATTTCTTGTATTTCATTTTGTGCCCATTGCCCGTGTCCTTTTACTGGGTACTGCTGAGAAGAGCCTGGCCCTATCTTCTTCACCTCGCCCCACTGATAAGCTCCACCAAGCCTGCTCTTTCCTAGGCTAAACAGTCCCAGATCTCCCATCCTCTCCTTGTATGACAGATGCTCCTGTGCCTTAATCATCTCAGTAGTCCTTCCCTGGAGTCACTCCAGTATCTAAGGAACTCTTTTGTACTGGGAGCCCAGGCTTGGATCCAGCATTCCTGCTGAGTCTCACCCATGCTGAGGGAAGGGAAAGGGTGACCTCCCTCAGACTGCTGACAGCATTTTCCTAAGGCAAAGCAAGATGCTGCTGGCTTCAAGGACACATTGCTGGCTCATGTTCAACTTGGTGCCACCAGGGTGCCCAGATCTTTTTCTATAAAACTGCTTTCCAGATGGTCAGACCCCACTTGTATTGGGGCCAGGACTTGGGATTTCTCGTCGTTGAACTTCATGATACTCCTGTTGGTGCATTTCTCCACCCTGCAAGATCTCTTTAAATGGCAGCATATCATGCTCATCTGGTGCATCAGCCACTCCTCCTAGCTTAGTATTGTCTGAAAACTTAGTGACTGTGCATTGTGTCCCATGATCTAGGTCATAAATGAAGGCACTAAATACTATGGGCCTCAGTACCAACCCCTGAGGTGCTCCACTAGTGACCAGTCTCCATCTGAACTTCATGCCACTTATCCCAAGTGCTTGAACATGGCAGTTCAGCCAGTTTTCCGCCCATCTCGCTATCCACTCATCTAGCCAGTATTTCACTTTGTCAATGAAGATGTTATGTGAGACTATGTTGAAACCCTTGGTAAAATCAAGATCAAAAACCTTCACTGCTTTCCCCTCATCCACGAAGCCAATCATTTCATCATACAAGGCTATCAGGTTGGTCAGGCATGTCTTCCCCTTTGTAAATGTATGCTGGCTGCTTCTAATCACCATTTTGTCCTTCATGTTTGTAAGCGGCTTCCAGAAGGATTTGATCCCTCATCTTCCCAGGGACTGAGGTGAGACTGGCTGACTACGGTATCATAGATCTCCTTGTCCTTCTTGAAGATAGGAGTGACATGAGATCTCTTCAGTTGTCAGGATCTCTTGCTGCTTGTCATGACCTTTCAAAGATGTTTGAGATTGACCTTCCAATGACATTGGACAGGTCCCTCTGCACTTGAGTGTTTATCCTATCAAGTCTCATGGTCTTGTTTATATTCCCCTATCTGATCTTCCTCTATTGCGGGTAAGTCTTCCTTGCTCCAGATTGTCCTTCTTGTCTCATGGCCTGGAATTGCTGAAGGCTGCTCTAATTGGCAAAAAACAAGGTGGAGAAGTCGTTGAGAACTTCCAGGTCCTTTCTCTCCAGGTCTCCTGCCCCCTTCAGCAGCAGAGCTATGTTTTTCCTAGTTTTCCTTTAGCTGCTCATACACCTGTAGAAGCTCTTTTAGTCACCCTTTATGTCTCTCCTCAAGTTCAACTTCTCATTGTCTTTGGCTTCCAAAACCCTGTTCCTGCACATGCAGACAGTGTCTCTGTAATCTTGAGTCACCTGCCACTGCTCCCATCTTGTGTAAGCTTATGCACAGTGACAATTCATGTCTCCACCCCTCCCTTCTCCTCTCCTGCTGCTTGGCAGGCAGACAGCTAGGCCACTGCCAGAATTGCTCAAAGATGTAAATGGTTTGGCTGTCGTATAAGGCACTTATCTTTAGGTGACTACCCCACACTGCAGCAGCGGAAGTTGCAGCCAGCAATTGAGTTTCGCAGTCTTGAGTAAAATGCCTGCAGTTCCCATCAGTGACTAAGCACTGGATTTTGTTTTCACTAGCTCAAAGTCAGAATCTCAATTATTGTGTACAGTGCTGTGCTCTTTTCCCCTGCTGATGGCTTGATATCCAGATTTAAGCCCCAAACACATTTTCAGAACTTGGCAGGTGTAATGAAGCACTGAGACAGCTTTAACTGTGGCAAAGATATCAAACAAAACTGGCATGTGGAGGACAGGAAGTGCATGAATATTTCAAAGGCAATACTAATGCTGTTGCTGGTCACTGTCTTTTGATACATCTTTGTTAAACTTTGGCTAGCCTGTGATTTTGCTGGCAGTGAAGTTTTGTCTTAATAAAGCAAGAGGAACATATGCTGTACTGGCATTGTTCATGTGTTGGGGAGTCTCAGCTTTTCCCTCCATTGGTTTCTTTCAGAAGTTAATTGTCAGAACAGCAGTTATGACATTATCCATCTATTACCGTGCTTGTTGACTCTGTTTTTCTTACTAACAAGGTCATTCTTGTGAGTATTTCCATTATGCCATGCAACACCTAACCCATTTGACTCCAAAGAAGCAAACATAACAAGACTGGTTAATACCTTCAATCATATTACTCTATAAAAAATTGCCATTTAAATGCAGGCTAAGAGGCCTCAGACACAAAATGGGCCAACCAGATATGGGCAAGTCAGTGAAGAGAAAAGAAACAGAATCACAGAATCACAGAATAATTTGGGTTGGAAAGGACCTTTGAAACTCAACTAGTCCAACTGCCCTGCAATGAGCAGGGACATCTTCAACTAGATCAGGTATAATAAGTAGGACAGTCAAGGCACAGGTGACTTCATTTTTGTGACTTGCCTGAGTACTGTGGATACCTCTGTGGCAGTAGGTAGGGACAGAAGAGGTGACTATCAGGTGTTCCCCATCTTTTGACTACCTGGTTGCTGGAGTGCCTTCTGGGCCAGCAAGATCTGCAGCTCCTGCTGCTACTTCAGTTGCTGCCATCTAGTGTCACCTTGTGGGAGGACAAACAGCAAAGGTTGTGCCTGTTCTCATTGTGACGAGACCAGGGAAGATGCTCCCCTTTTGCCTTCAGAAGCAAATTGACTAGCAAGCGTGATTTCAGCCATGGGACAGGCTAGCTTCACATGGCTTTTATCTCTACTTTACCTGCTAGCTCAAGGCTAGAGCAGTTATCCAGGAACCCTGGGTTATAGACACTCCTTTCTGATAAAGGGATTTGAACATGCATCATCTATTTCCCGTGAAAGTGCCTCAATAGTAGCATAACCACTTTCTGCTTCTAACCTATTTCTTGTCCTGCCATATGTGATCACCCCCTTGCCACTTCTAGGGACCACCACAGTGGCTTGGATTGCTGTCTTGGTTCTGCGTTGTGCCAGTAATTTGGATCATGACTAAAGTGAGTCTTTTTATGAGTTTCCTGAGGCAGGCAGGACTTCTGGTGTCCTCTCTCTCCTGCAGTGCTCCAAAACTGGGACAGGATCAATCTACTTCTTGGAGTATTGATAGGGCAACTGATTTGCTAAATCTGGGTATGTAATTACTAACAACATGCAGGAACATATTAAAATGAAAGATTATCTGAAACTATCAGATGAGATTCTGTATGTGTTGTAATTATCTTTAGAAACAGCCCACTCATTTGATAGTATTTTCTTTCCATTAGAATGTGATTTTCAAAAACTTTTTTTTTCCTGACCACAGTATCCTAACTGATGAAGAAGATCCACTTACAGGGAAAATTTGAAGGGTTTTTGCTAATGGATACAGTGGGGTTTTAGGGTAAAGCCGTAGGTCCTCAGGCTTTGACTGGAATTTTTTAGGAGCAGGGATCCTGTGTGTGCAGTAAATACATTTATATGTGTATTGTCTAGGGTATTAGCAGAACTATTCAAGCGCAAGTAAATATGGGAATGTTATGTTGAAAATCTCAGTTATTTCTAATTGATGAAAATACCCTGGTGTTTATACAAACCTACACAGTGACTCACAATGAAATGAAGTCAGCAAAATACCAGACGTTTTTACATCCAAAACAGAGACAAGTGCCATATGTTCATAAAATACTTTTCTCCTTAGTAAATGTTTATGAAGAAAATGAATGGATAATTTCCAAAAAGAGAAACTTGTGTAATACTATTTTCAGATAACAGTGTTTTTCATTTAAGATTTTTTCTTTTCATTTACTTATTTTCTTTGCAAATCACATGACACACAGAGGTATCTACTATAACACTCATAGATATTACTTTATTGTGGTCCCTGACTACCAGTACAGCAAAAAAGTACAAGAAAAAAATTTTCCCTGCAGACCAGAACCCCCTCACTGTTGCTGCTTGACGGTCCAGGATCTAGTGCCCATGGTCAGACACAATTGTACCTAGTAGATGTTGAGCCTGGCGGAACCCGATGTGGAAGACACTTCTCACCTCAAAGCTTAGGCTTGGGAGTTGCTGAGTTCAACAGCAACTGAGCCCTCCAAGGTCATGGTAAGAGTTACTGCTTCTCCCTCAGTTATGGGGGAATTGAGTGGATGCAAACTTAGTTTCAGTCCTGACCTCATACTAAATAGACTCTTACTGAGCTTTTCTGCATTAACCGGAGTTTTATCTTCTCTTCAATTGCTTATGGATGTTTTAGTAATGAGGATACTAAGCTACTGATCAATGTTGAAAGTATGAGCAGGCAAGCAGATTCTACAGGTAAGTAGCAAGTGTTTGCTTTCTTTTACAATATAAGGACAAGGAATCATTAAATGAAACTAGAAGGGGCAGTTTCAAAGCAAACAAAGGGACAAGGTTTCATTGAGAAACAGTTAGGCTATGGAATGCCTTGATGAAAAATACTATGGCTGTTAAAGGTTTACATGGGTTCAAACACAACTGAGCGGATGTGTTCGAGTAAAAGGTCTACCAAGAGCTGTTAAAGGGATAGATACTTTCCCAGCCAAGGAAATCCCAAGTTGCTTAGAGTTGCTAGAGAGTATGAGGTCTTACTCTAGGCTTGCCTTGTTTTCATACTCTTCCCTCTGCATCAGTTCCTGGAGCTGAGCAATAGGCTGGATTGACCTGTGGTGTGAACCAGTCTATTTATTCTTAGTGTAGTTACATGTTTGAACTTTGTCTTCCTGCCAATAAAGATGGCACAAAGCAGCTCTCACATTCAATTCTGAGCAGTCTTCAGTAGCCCATAGTGGATTCCAGGTAGCAGGAGAGTTGCAGAATATAAAGAATACAATATGGTGTGCAATATGAGTGCATTATGATAGCCATCCCAGGAAATAAAAGAATGGGAACAAGCAGTGTTTTTACTTCATCTATCTGGGAGAAGAATTATTTGACTGAGTTGCAGACCTTCATAATCTGCGATAATATACTCTCTATTTTTGTATGCAAAAAGAAACTCACAGAAAAAACCCGCACAGACATGGGGATTCATCCAGACTCTGTGCTGGTGTTGAGAACTAATTTTACCTGGTACCTAGATTCAAGACAAGCTATTGTAGCTAATCATACATTTTAATTTGCTTTGAGGGTACTCAACCAACCACTAAGCTTATTTGTTTTCTTTGACTTGGCTACATTTTTGACACATGCAACATGATAGTTTTCGTGTGTCACTGTTCACTTGGGCCAGTATAAAGCATCTCAGTTATTTTGTAATATTTGAATAATTGTGTGTGAGGGTAAGGGATGGGTTTACCACCCTTTCCTGTTGTACTGGAGAATTTGATATCCTGTGGCCTGTACACAACATCACATCTAATATTCAGAGCTCCTTCCTTAGTCATAATGGGTCAGGAAGTGTGCCTTGTGGGTTGCCCTACACAAATTGTCTGACAATTTAGCATGGTCTTAGTGGTAGTTCTGGAAACCGCAACCCATGTTTTGTTTGCAAACAGGTTTTTCTTAATCAGATGTGGAGGTATACAGTCTACCTGGAGCTTTGTGTCACAAACTTAAGGGACCATGTCTGCAATCAGTAGATCTTTCAGGTTTTTATTATTTTTGTATATTTGTAAGCTGAAAGTTGATTTCCATGTTTGTGAGACACAGGAAAAGGCAATGTTTATCAAGCCCGTTTTGTTAGCTACAGCTGTTGATAAGGTGTTTATAACTGGCTGACATTCTCTCTACCAAGCCAATATCTTGAAACCTCTACATGAATCCAGCATTCAACAACTGAGCAAACTGGCATTTACATTTCCAGGTGTCAAACTTTATAAGCTTATCCCCAGTCTTTACTGGTCAAGACCTAGGTCTGTTCTGGAGTAGTTTTTGAGGCTACTGTGTTGGTCCTTCAAGCCTGGAGATTCTTTATCTCTTGCTGTCCTGGGTTACAATGTATTCTATTACCATGAGCTGTTGAGAGCCGGTATAGCAATGTTCCTGGCCTCCTCCCTCTGGACTATCTCCTGTTAATGGGCCCAACAATGCCTTGCTGTATGACTCAGAGGTAACCCGAACCTGGGCTATCTCCTGTTAATGGGCCCATCAATGCCTTGCCCTATGACTGACCATCCCATTGTGAGATGCTCCGCCCAGGGGGGAAGGAACCAAGCATTCCCACCAGGATAAAAAATCTGGGGCCTAAAACAGCAGGGACAGACTTACCTACTGGGACCCCAGAGGACAAGAGCTACACCGCTGGATTTTCCGAGGAAGACCAGACCCTCCTACAACACTGCTGGACCTTCATAGGAAGACCAGACTTTTCAACAGAACCATCACTCCAGGAGGACTGCAGTCACCATCTCATTGGACTGTTACCAACCCCCCGATTATCAGGGGGTCAGGTTTGGGCTCTGACCTTGTCAGTGGGTTGTTTTTTTTTGTTTGTGCTACTGCATTTATTTTATTTTTCCTATTAAATTGTATTTCTGACTTAGACTCTCTCACTAGTTTGCTTTCAAACTAGTACACTTGCAAATTCCCAAAGTTGTTTTGCATCCACTGGGCTGCTGGCAGGACAGCCCTAGCAGGATGCTGGTCCTTGCTGCTGGATGAAGCTCTCTCTCCCAGTGACTGCTTCAGACTTCCATTCTCTGATGATCACAATCCTCTTTGCAATCAGACTGTAGCCTTGTTCAGTGTGCACTGCAGGGAGCAAGGGCCATTCTCTCTTCTTGTAGTTTTCCTTTTGGTCTGTCTTTTCTAATGTATTTACATAAATCTTTAATTCATATATTCTCACAATGCAGAGTAGCTCACTATTGCAAGCTTTGAATTTCACCTATTTAACTTCTGGGGTTTTTTTTCAAAGGTAGTGAAATGGTTTCTGGCATCTTTTTAGCATGTGCACCTTTTCAAAGCTTGGTTTTAATGAAAGTAAATTTTTTATTGTAGTTTTTGCCATTTTTCATGCTGGTAGTTCTGTTGTTATTGTCTTGTATCCATAAGTGTTAACGTACATGTTAACCTGGGACTGTATGTGTGTAGAGATCTATAAACTTTTGCTATTCTTGCAGGTTGCTCCAAATGCCAAGCCTTAATTTCCTATATTTGTTACCATGACCAATTCCACATACACCATTTTTTTTTTTTTTGGTGGGCTCAGAGAGTGCAAGAACTGCTGTTTCAGCATGTCACAGTACATAAACTACTCTTCAGCAGGTGTTTCTGCACAGGTTCCTATCCTGTGGAGAACAGAAACTAACCCAAGAGTGTTTACTCTGTGCAGCCAAATGCAGCCTTTGCATGCCCCGTGGCACAGCTGCTGCTCAGCCAGTGGTGGGGCTGGGTATGCTCTCTTGCAAAGCCTCCTGAAAATGGGACCACTCCAAAGAAATTTCTTAAGCTATGTACAGACTTGTTTTGTCTCCTCTCTGGTCAGAAAAGGAAGTAACGTCCGACTCCAAATGTGGCTCCTAACCCGGGCTTCATTTCGAGCACAATGGAAACAAGACAAACCAGGCTGAGGAAGAAAAAGCCTATGCCTTCCCTCAGGTTGCAGCAGTAACCACCACCCACATTTAACATGGGAGAGAGAGCTGTTCCATCCCAAGATAACCCCATGGTACCCACACTATGCACATACAGCTCCTGCTACTCCATCTGCACCCCACTTAAATATATTGGTGAGGACCACGTCCAGCTCATTACAAACTGGGGTCAGCGGGCCAACCAGGCCCAAGGGCTGGCCTCCCACCATACATTTGTACTATCTTGATATACATTAAGCTAATCAAAGCCTTGTAAAAGCAAATGCATCACAAATAAATGGAGAAAAAGAGAAACTGTTTTCATATGGGTTCTGCAAACTATGGTTGAATTCACTGTGTACTACCTGAATAGAAGGCCATGTGCAGCTAAAGGGAATATGAGAAAGGAAAACAGTCCCCTGATTTGTTTTCAATTTAGTATCTGCCTTCCTGCCTTTTTTTATGGGAATATGTGGTGCTGTGGGTTGGGAAATAAACAGATTTAGCCGGAAGCAACAGATCTGCTTCTTTAGTCTCACAGCACAGCAACACTTGAATAAACACGAAATGTCCCTGGGAAGAGCCCTCCTGAAGCTACTGCCAAGTGACAGACGGATGAGTTGAAAGGTTGCAACGAGGGAGTCAAACAGAAGGGCACGTTCATTAATGCAGGATACAAGGAGAGAGCAGGGAGAACCAGTCCTTGAGGAGGCAGGAGACTTGATGCTTTCTCAGCAATGAAGTACTGCCACTGGGAAATATGGTAGCATGCTAACAGAATTTTTTTGAGGTTTTTTTTGTTGCCTTCTTTTTAGAGAAAAATTAGAGAAATTTCCCTTAAAATGGGAAGAAGAAGCTTGGTAGAGGAGGGAATATTCATAGCTTTGGTAGGTCTGTATATAATTACATAATATTATTATGTAGCTATATAATGATATTATATTATGATATAATATTATCATATAATACTATCATATAATACTTTCCCTGTATGTTGTACTGAGAGGAGGGGAATTTTAAAAGCCTACTACGTTACTACATCCTTTCTACGTGTGTTCTTGCTGTAGGGATGAGGTAGGAAATACCTCACCCAGGTATGTTATACAGCATCAGGTCTTTTTCATCACAATTCTTGCTAATTCCCATCATTAATTAGTAAAGTAATTTCAAGTCTTAGAAGGAAACTAGAGGGAGGGTATGCAAAGTAACTGAAAGTAAGTCTGGTTAATTTCAGAGAGACCTGGGGTGAGGCCAGATCCTGTGTAGCAGGTAGTGTTCTCAAAACAAGTGAGAGAGCTTTCAAGGCAAGAGCTGGTGAAATAGAATGAAACTTCTTTTCAGTTCCATTGCTAGTTTTATATACATCTAATAGGCAAAAGTTGTTCAGCTGTCATATTCTGTGTCATATTGCAGTTCTTTGCTCTGAAAAGCAAGATGTCCTTATGTTGCAGGTCCAAGTCTTGCACAGCAGTTATATGCTTGGCAAAATGAAGGTATTGTAAGCGTCTCTGTGTTTGAGAGATCTTGGACTGCTCCAGGTCATGGAAAGCCCATAATTTCAAATGTAAGCAAACCCAGATGGCCTGGATGTGTCACCAGTCAGCATGGGCTCTGAAGCTACTTGTTTTTCTGAGTTGAGTACTACACATCTTCCTTTCCTTCAGTATGTACCTCCTCCTCTCACTAGCCCCATCCTCTGATCTTCTTCATCTGGGGGCTTCTGAAAGAATCAATAGGAGGCAAGCATGTTCCTGTTCCTATGGTGTCTGCTCAGGGTGATATTTCTCTGCTTGATGCTTTAGAGGCTTCTCCATGTTCCAATTTTTTTTTCTATGTTTTAAATAGGCTGAAGAGGATCTCATCACAAATTAACAACAGAGTTCCCTGTTGACCCTTACAGGATATACCCAGGATATACTCTTACAAGATATAGTCTGTCTGGAGAATGCAAGGAGTGAAGGCAGAATCTAGAACCTCCATGGTCATGGCTTTAGCCCTGTTCAGTTAATCTACACCAATTTGTATAAATCTGTGAATTTATGGCAAAGCTCTGATTTTTTGCTTCTGGAGGTTAAGCATTTGATACTTCTGAGGATACTGAATGACCGATATATTTGCAGATTTCTGACATTTGCTTGCCCTTACAAGTTTTTTTCCCAAATATAAATCTACTGTCTTACTATATATAGATATTCTACTGGAATCTTGCAACATATATGTGTCTATGAGCTGGAAAACAAGGAAGAAAATCTTGCTTAAAGAGAAGAGGATGAAATAGACACTTTACTTTTTCAGTAATTCATGACCATGTCCAGAAAACTTGCTTTAACCCGAAAGGTGCCCATGATTTCACAGTGCATTATGCATCTTCTGCATTACTGAAGGTCGTTTTCTAAGACACAACATTTAATAAATAAAGTGGCTCATTGAGAGAGAAGATGGATGTGACCTGCAAGTGCTAAAGAATCTCAGTGGACACCAGCAGATATTACTGACCTTGCAGGGAGAGTTTGGAAACAGTTTGCCTCTGCAATATAGTCTTGCCCGTGCTGCTATTTAACATAAGAAAAGATTTATAGCTGCAAAATGCTTAGGGAGTTTCACTGAGTCACGTACAGGAGAGAACTCTCAATACAAGATGTCCTAAGCTCAAGTCTTACACAACTGACATGCAAGTGCAAGTGCAAGGGTGGGTTATGAGGCAAGTATTGTTGCTAAGGGTGGGTTATGAGGCAAGTATTGTTGCTAGCAGGAAAACATGTTACGCTGCAACAGCAGGAACTTCCAAAAAAAATCATCTCCTATCAAAAAGTAATTTGTTATGATGCAAGCAGCTGATAAATCTTAGACAACATTAATATAGGACTAAAGATGTATGGCCAGGAATTAGACACAGTTCCCTGTGCAAATGGATCAAACTCTGCAGCATTAGCATGCAGATAAGGCACAATACTGACTTGAGAGAGAATTCCAGAGGAGTGGTATGAAATCATGCAAACTTCCAGGTCTTTGCTTATGAATAAAATATGAAAAATTGCTCACCAAGCAAAGATAGCCATTATGTTGAAAATTTTAACGGCAATTGGATTGCTTGCAATCGAGGAGAGCATGTGGAGGTAGAAGATATTATATTATTCTACCCATTTGGGACACTCAGATACATAATATTTAAGCCTTTCAGGTATTGAGAACACTGAGAAAACTTACTTATAGAGAAAAGTAACATGAGGTCTTGAAAACTTGAGATCATGTCCAGAAAAGACAGCATGTTCTCTAGTAGCATGTTCCTTAAAATGTTTGTTTAAAGCTTATTTTAATTTTAAACCCTCCTATCCTAGCAAAGATTTATTTACACATCTGGAATTAGATACTTTGGCATTTTTAAAAGAAGTATGTAGCTCCTTCTCATCCTCTCTGCCAGTCCTATGACATTTTGCATCCAGATGTTGGTAAAGAGTTTGGCTTCTGAACTTTATGCTATTGAACATAGGAAACCAAACAACAGCAAAATTCTCTAAGTGTCCTATTATAAAGCACCTATATTCTGTCTATCTCATGCCAGAACTTCCTCTGTGAAATGCTTCCACAGAAATACCAGGAGCTTGATCCACTTCAAGAAGGACTGGCAATTAAAAGGCCTCATTCCACCCCAAACCCTGGTTCTGTAGTAAAGGCAAACCTTTCCAGCTGAAGAAAATTCCTTTACTCATAGTTGGAGATCTGACTGCCTCACTCAGACTGAGATCAAAATATGAAATACTTGCCTGAACTTTCTGCATCACCTTGTTAGGTACTTGAGTTCTAGGAGCAGATTGCATAAAAAGCCTTGGAGTCCAGGGTGAATCAAACTCCAAAATGGCTTGATTCCATGCCCTTTGATTCCACTGAGATGGGTTGTGCTGGCAGGGCAGTTATGTTCTGCTTCAAGACTGTTGGCTGCCGAAGTATCCTTCAGATGGAGGCTTGATTTCCTTGAGTTCATCCTACTTTGTAACTACAGAGGGACATGTGGGTTTGAGTTTTGATGACAGATTGTAGCTCTAAGCATGTTAAGCATAACTTTAGGTAAAACGAAGTTTTTACTTAGTCTTCAAGGGATATTCTGCAACATGGCAAGAAAACAGATTTAATTTCATTTCACTTTTTCCTTCAGGGCGTGACTTGCTCACAAAGGAATATTGAGAGGAAAGGAATGGCTTGGCAGAGCAACCACTTCTGCAATGCTTAGATCAAAATTCTGGCATGATGTTGGACAGAAATGAAGTCTCTTGTGGTGATATACATTGTATGCTGCCTGGCATGCTGTTCCTTTTTGTTGGGCAAAACATACACAAAAAGCAAAGGCCATACTTTGTCTGATAACACTTCTGCGAAGGAGCCCAACTTAAGCAAACAGCCTTGCTAGGGCCTGATCAAAAGCCTGCAGAAGTCAGTGACAGGCTTTAGCCCCTTGCAGAGACCTTGCTGCCATGCCCAGCTCCGTGCTGGAAAGGTGCAGTTCCTTGCTCAGGTGTGCACCTGCTGCATCCTGGCCAGTCGCTCCCCACAGAAATCCACTTACTCGTGTTTACTGCCTTGCTGTGGGACAAGCTCTAACAAGCCTTCAACAATAACTGGCTTTTCATGGCCAGAGTTCAAACATACAAAATGAAGCATACCCCATGTATTCAGGCTCTTTCTACTCTTTAATCTGTATCTTTCTTTACTCCCCTGTCTAATTTCATCCTTTTTAATTTTCTGTGTAAAACAATTACACATTTTTCCTTTATCTAGTGTACAGACATACATTTCCTCTAATTACAGCCCCCCAATATCTTAAGAAAGATTCCATGTAATTTTTTCAATGACTGTAACCATTCTTTAGCTTGGGAATGGAGTTTCAGCTGTGACCCTGCATGTGGACTGTTCCTAATATTAGGGGTCTGGTCTTCTTTACAGTGTGACCACTTAGCTAGTAAAAAGGGGGTTTAGAAGAAAGAGCAATTATACCCTAATGAAGGATTGCCAATTCTCACACTATTATTATGAGTCTCACAATATTTTGCTTGAAGTCTTAACTCCTGAAGGCAGGTGATTGAGTGAAGGTCTCCGCTGTCTTTCTTTCCCCCCTTTTTTTTAATTTCAAGGGAATATTTCTAGCTCCTAAATTCATAAAAAGAATCTTTAAAATTTCATCCTGATCTAGCAGGATCAAGAGGCAAAGAAAAGCACTTCAGAAAATAAATTAAAAACCATGATTTTCTAACCAAGCTTATGAACTTGTCCCATTTCCAGAATAAAGAACTGATCATGTCAAGAGACAGAGTAGTCTACCAAGCTTCTAAAGACAAAAAATTGTTGTGAGTTTATTGACTGTTATTAGCACAGGTAACTATTTTAATATCCTTCATCTCAGTCCTTCACTGAGTTCTCAGGATGATGACCTTGGCTAGATCTTTGGGTTGATACTGTAATAAAAATTACGTGTGGAGCTTGGTAACACCACCTGTAATTAAGGTTTCCTAACCTTCTGTATTTTAAGATCCTTTTTTTTGTTGCATATAATTTGCCAGATTAACTATACAGACTGTAATTACTCAGGTGTTTGCCTGGGATGGAGGGAACCTTTTTCTGAGTAAAGTTTTGTCTGAAGTGTTTCTTTGCTTCCTAGAACAGGTCTAGGGGAAAAAGCTCGTGTGAAAACAGTTTGCATGAAAAAAGTTGAATGGTTTCACTGACAATTGCTGGCATTTGCCTGCTTTGCACCAGAGGCCAGGGCTTTGTCAGGAAACAGGCACTGCTGCCAGGGGTGTGCCTTGTGCTATCCCTGAGAAACTCTCTTCAAATTTGCCTCGGTTGGGAGCCCCTGAAAATCACAAGGTCACAGATGTTTGCCTAACCTTTGGTTAAAACCTCTGCTGCTATTCTGCAGCCTCTGAAAGTAGATTGTCCTAGTACTTAACTCTTGTTAGAGAGGTTTTCCTCATATCTAGCTTAAATCTTCCTTGCTGTAAAGTAAGCTAAATTCTTCTTGTACAACAGTGAGCGGACATAAAGAACAACTGATCCCTGTCCTCTTCAGAATAACCTTTTATGTATTGTAAGACTGTTATCATGTCCCTGCTCAGCCTTCTCGTTTCTAGACTAAACAAACCCCATTCCTTCAAACCTTTTCTCATAGTTCCAGTTTTCTAAACCTCTTATCATTCTCATTGCTCCCCCTTTGGCTGCTTTCCAGTATATCTGCGTGGGCTTTTTTGCTGTGCAGTGCCCCAAAACGGACACAGTTGCAGTAACACAGAGTAATGCTGAATAAGTACTGCTCCTGCATCACATACAACATTTCTTTCAATATCACACAGAATTAAATTATCCCTGTTTTTTAATCAGCATCAGTTTATAAATGCATATTTGATTTGTCCTGCACTGTGACCTTCCGCCTGGTATTGTTGCCTGCTCCTTTACTCCTAGTTTTACTAGCATTTTACTTCTCTTTCCTAAGTATAGGGCAACACATTTATCTTCACCAAATTTCATTTGGATAATTTTAGACAATGCCTCCAATTTATCAAGGTCAGTTTCAATTCTAATCCTAACCTCTTAAAAGCTTTCAGCTCCCTCCAGCTTGACATCATCTGCAAATTCTACACATTTTCTCTCTTTTCCATTATCCAAATCATTAACAAAAATATCAGATAGACTAAACATTACAGAACCTGGTTGGACCACACTTGAAATTCCTTCCCAGCAGAATATCAAGTAGCAAAATTACTTTCTACACACCCTTGGCGGGGGCGTGACCTCACGTATTTACATGCTCCTGTTTTCAGTAGCAACAAGAATATCAAAAGCAGAGGGCAGGAGGCAAAATTCCTGGCCCAGGAATCCACCTGTCTGCTGCTGCTGGGATTGTGTTGCGAAGCCCCCCAGGAAGAGAAGTGCAGCTATTGCGGGTATGTGGAAGGAAACAAAGGGAGTATGGAAGACCAGGCAGCAGAGACAACCTGTGAGAGGCAGAAAGGCTGGTTTGCAACCATGGCACACTTCAGTGTCTGTGCAGATGCTCCAGGGAGCAGGACCCAAACATCTGCTCTGGCAAGCACACCTGCAACCTGCCACAGAAGAGAACAGGTTCTTGAGGCTGCTGCTGTTAGCTCAGCATCAGGGGTCGAAGGGGTGCTGGAGCTGTAGTCTCAGGCTGCTGTTATGCATTTAAGAATGGGAAGCTAGAGAGGTTCTTGTATAGTAAAAACTGTTAAAAAATATATATACGCAAATCTGTGAATGTTGCAAAGGCGAACATTCAGTACTCATAAACCACAGAAATGGAGGCTGCTGATGGAGATTTAATTTATTCCCTTTTTGGGTATGCTTTGCAAAAACTTATAATAGCCTGATTTTCCAGTAGGACTCAAGGAAAATGGTATCAAGGAGCAAGTATTTAGGTAATGCTACTGCTTGTCTTCATAATTCAGTGTGTTTCAACATGCTGTATTTGCCACACAGTTGGGGTTCATGTAACACAGGCTGACAGTGGATTGAACTTAACTTTATAAAATTATTTTAAAGTATTCTTATCAGATTAAATATAATTCTGACAAAAACAAGGTGATAAGGAAAAAAATGAATCATCTGGAAAATGATGTTCAAGGACTGTGCAGAGTCTGTGCATTTTTATTTATAGATTAAGATGGTTCTTCTGGAAGAGGCTGGATATAGGGAAAAGAGGAAGATTTTTATTATGAATTTTGATCAAACAGTAATGGAGAAATCACCATTATTGACTGACACAGGACATGTCTTAAAGACATCACCTGTCAGGCCAACCAGATGATGGACTTATGGTCATTACTCAACAGACCAGGCTCCTGGAAGACAGAAAGAAATATGCAGATACTGTGCACCAGGTGAACTAGGATTACAGGTAAACATGAAATAAAATGATTTTTCATACTTTTTAATATGAAAACATCCCATTTCTAGCAGGTTTTTTTTCCCCACTGTGCAAATAATCCTGAAATATTTATGATTGTCAAGAAAATAATGTACTTTAGGAGACGGCTATTGATTATTTAGTCTACTGGTCCTTCTGAGACTGGAGCTTTCTTGGATCAAGAAAAACCCGAAGAACGTGGAATTGCTGCTCCTCTGGTTTTAGTTTTTTTTTTTTTTTAATTGATGATATGGAAGATAAAATCATTCATCCGCCAGTATCAAGGACATACTTTTACAAGCTACAGAGACTTTTTTAGCACTATGGTAAACCCAGTGTGCTCTTGCTAATGGCATAAATCCACCCCAGGCAGAGGCATGGACACTGGCATCATATCATGAGTTACAGAAGCTTTGAAACAGGTCCAGTGCTTAAACAAACTTTTGCAGTTAAGCAGGCTTTGGGATTGGATCAATTTACACTGCTTTTATGCTGTTTGCTTCACTGGTACTTTTAATGGCACTGTTAATAATGGACATATTATGCAAAGGTGTTGCTCCCCTCAGATTCATGGTGGATGTTGTCCACTTTACTGAAAGCAAGAACTGATTCTGAATAAATTTTAGGCACACAGTGAAGCAGTTATCCTGAAGTTTACTGAATTCTGAATTCTTATCCTGAAGTCTGAATTCTCCCATGGGTCAATGGAAAGAGTACGAAAGCCTGCAAAATTTCCAGGTGGAGGCAGACACATTTGCCCTCTGGAAGCATTCACAAACACATACTTCTCTCCCCTGACTATAAGGGAAATTTGGCACTTTCTTTCAGGGCACGGGTTACTTATACACCTAAAGTTTAGGTACAGGTTAGGAGGTGTTGTGCACAGTACATATTTAGTTTCTGCTTTGCAAACAAGAGAGAGGCCCTGTGTGCTCTAACACATGCCATGAGTTGGAGAAAACCTGAGGGCAGTGGGCCTTAATCTCATTTTAGCCAGGTGTTAGCCTGGGGTAACTTGCTAATGACAGTGGAGTCTTGCCAACTTTGCACCTGTGCAGTGAGATCAAAACTAAGTCCATTAATGATGCATTTAGAGCTGGCTGGAGAACAGCAGTTCCACTTCATGATAACTTTGAACGTTGCAGAATTGATATTTTTCCTATATTGGAATGAAAACAAAACTTTCCAAGCACTTAGTCAGAATGTATTTGAATGGAAAAATGCATTTTTGGATCAAAACCCCATCACATTTCTGTCTGCTCTCTCTCTTTCTCTTTTCCTCTAATCTTAGAAACCTCCTCTTCCACAAGTTAACATGGTCACTTTTCCATAAAACCTGTCAGCCTCAGCACAGAATATTGGTTTGGCAAGAAACTTCAGGAAAATAACTTTCCAGACAAGGCCATGGGTCCATTCCATGCAAAGATATAACAATTAGAGAACAGAGAATAGATAAGAGAAAAAAGTTACCAAAACAATAGATTCACTTTAATCAAATCCTTTCTTGATGTTTGAGAATGCTTCTATAAGTTTGTGCACTGTTTTTGGTTTTGTTTTTTAATCTTAATTTCCATTGGCTTGTCCACTTGTGACTTGCAGCTGAGACTACAAGCAGTAGTGCCAAAACACCACTGGAAATACCATACTTTCTTTTGTTCTGGCCATACAGTATGGTTGGTACATGTAGTTGGTATCCTATAGAGGAAAGAATCCTGTTCTCATTTCCAGCTGAGGCCAGGCTGGATCACCCAGTAGTTTGCAGTGTTGCCAGCACAACCTAAAGGTGACAAAATATATGACCTTCTGCAGGGCAAGGAGGAATTTGAAGCTGTTCCTCATATTTTTTGTATGTCCATAAAGGTAACCGGTCACCTTTGCTTCTGGGTGCAGCTTACATTGAGTGCTGAATAACCTTCAGACATGGTACTCTGGGCAGTACTCCTGGTTACTGAATATTAACAAATCCATCTTTTCTTCCCTTTTGCTCAGAAGAAAAGGTCAGAAAATTGTACCAGCTCTGAAAGCCTTAATTCAAGCCTCTTAAATTGCTGTTCTGTACTTTTCATGTCAGAAGTATTTTCCAAAAGTGCATATGTCACCTAATGTGTTACTTTTTTAGAGACAAACAAATATTTCCTGGAGATTGCTGAATGTCAATTATTTCAAATGCTGTATTTACCCCTGTTTGAGTCCTGCTCCAGGAGACAGAAAAGAAGGTTCTTATACCTACATTTAAGTGCAGCTACCATGGCCCATTAAATACTGTCAAATTTTGTTATCATTCTTCCTCTTATCCTGCCTCCCTCTATTTTTTCCCACTTAAATAGATTGGACATTCAGAGCATCTCATGCATGTTGGAGGAATTTCTTGATGTTGGCAACAAGCTGATATAGCGGCAATCCCCCACAAGCAGTGCAGCAGAGAAGAAAAGAGAAGATTTTGGACTTGCCCTCTTTACAGAATATTTCTGGCAACTCAGGCAATACCAAAAAAGCACACATTAGAGACAGCAGAATAACCAGTGATGCACTAATTCTCTGTAGGGAATACTGAGATAGCAACTAATAATGAAAACCAGCAATTACACAAAATCAAAACCTAAACTAGCAAGTGAGGAATGTGAGCTACAAATAGATGTTCACTGATCCTCATTCTTACAAGTCCATCAGCCCACAGGAAACCTTGCAAAGCAGGAACATCCTTCTTCCCCAGCATGAGCCTCTGGGAGCACATGGATCCCTTTCCCGCACTGTACATACAATTTTTAGAGAACAGCAGGTTAAGCTGAGGGTCTTGGCTGTACCTTCAAGAGGCTCAGTGGACTTAGGCCAACTCATCCAAGAATCAGCTGGTGAAGGGTAAAGATTGGAATCAGAACTTCATTCCTGTGGCACAATGAGAGAAACATTCATAGCACAAAACCTTTTCTAGGCAGGAGAGAAAAGCAGGCCTCTCAGGAACCTCCTGGATGCTGTCAAAAGGATCATCTTTGGTATCAGGGACTATGGCAAATTGCACTCGTGTTCCTGTACTGGGTATGTTTTCTAACCTTGTCTTCTTCATATATACCGAAGGGTGGACTCAGTACAGATATCTGTGTCTGCTACTGAACTGGTCACACTTCTAGTCAATAGAGAGAGTGGTCAATGAAATTTTAAGGTAAAATTCCTCTATAGGTACTCAACATAGGTAGGACAACTTGTGTCCCTGAATTGCATCCTTTTTTTCACAGCCCAGTACAGGAACCTTGGCTTACTATCTCCCATGTAAATACCTATGTTGCAAGCCTGAACTTAGGTTACATGAATCCCACCCAAAATAACATTCACCTTAGGAAATGAAAAGCCAAGTCAAACAAAAATTTGAGCAGAGCATCATGACTGAAAGAGACTTCTCCCACCAGACAGTTTCCTCCTGGGAAGACGAAGAGGATGAACCATACACAAGGGTATTAATTTGCTTTGACTAACATATAATTAGGAAGTGAACAGATGCACTACAGGTGCAAGGCAGTATAAGAGCCTGTGTGAGATCAGCATACAGTAGAGCAAAGTTGGTTTAACTAGAGAGTGCATTGCACACAATTACATTGTTGAAAGCCTTGATATGTACAGTTACTGTTTAATGATGGAAGAAGAATATTTAGAAATACAACACAATGGGGAAAATGCATCATATTTCTAAAAAGGAAATCCAGATGAATGTTTGTATTATTTTAAAAATAAATGCATGGCCTAGCATGATTTTAGCTGAGATAGAGTTAATTTTCTTCTAAGTAGCTGGCACATTTCTGTGTTTTGGATTTAGTATGAGAATGATGTTGATAACACACTGATGCTGTAGTTGTTGCTAAGTAGAGCTTACTCTAAATCAAGGACATTTCAGTTTGCCGGAGAGCAGGTGCACAAGAAACTGGGAAGGAGCATGTCCAGGACAGCTCACTCAAACTGGCCAAAGGGATATTCCATACCATAACACCATGTTCAATATATAAATGGAGGTGAATTGCCCATGAGGGGCCAATTGCTGCCTGGGAACAGGCTGGGGACTGTCCAGTGGGTGACAAGTAATTGTGTTGTGCATTACTTGTCTTTCTGGGGTCTTATTCTTCTCTCTCTCTCTCCTTTTAATTAAAATTGTTATTACTATTATTTTGTTGTTGATATTGCTGTTGTTGTTAAACTGTTCTTATCACAACCTATGAGTTTTACTCCTTTTCCCAATTCTTATTCCCACTCTGGGGAGCAGGAGTGAGCGAGTGGCAACCTGATGCTTAGTTTCTGGCTGGTATTAAACCATGACATCCAATAATCGAGAGCTGAGCCACAGAAATATTTGGTATCTATACAACTGGGACATTTAACTGTTAAAATCAGAGCCAACACCTTCTGTTGCTGGTATAAACTACACCTCCAAAGCTCTTCTTGCTGCTGCATCTCAAGGCAGTTCCTTCTTTTACCTCCACCTCTTGAATCCAAACATTCCACAGGCTGTGCCCATGCACCCTCTAGCCTGGCCCCCTGAGCTGGTTGTCCACAGCCTACCAGCGCATCTGCTCTGCAGCTCCCTCTTCCATGGGGTAAAACTTTCCTCTGGAAATGCCTCCTGGAGAAGAAGATTGTTTTGAGTCTGGTGGGGGACATATCTGTGAAAGCTTCTCAAAGCTCTCTTTTTATGATATCTGTCTCATGTTTCAGTCCGTATATATTGTAGCCTGTGGTTTAACTAAACCCTTCTGTCTTTAATAATTTGAAATCTCCCATTATCTTTCTGATTGTCATGGTCAAGGCAGGGTGACTCTTAAGCTTTTTGGAGCAAACATTCTTCTTTGAAATGTTTGTTCTGAGTCAGAACTTTATTCCACCCTGGGTTTTAAGTGACCCATAAGTATCTGGTTAAACCCTATCAGGGCCCACAGAGCTTCTGGCCTGTGTTTCAAACTAAGCATGGGCTTAAATAATGAATTTAAATTAATGCTTCTTGTATCAGGGCCTTAGTAGATAGGTTTTTTTTCAGTAAGCTGGTATAACATTTCTTTCTAGTTGATGTACTGATGTCAAAGTGCCAGAATTGTTAGGCTGCCAGCCTCTAATTTCAGATCTTTCTTTTCCTCGCTGATCTGGGATAGCAGCCACTGTCTTGATTTTACACAAAGCGTTTGATCCTCCATGCATGTAAATAAAAGTCAAAGTTTCCATTCACTTCTGTTGTGCAGGAGTACTTCCACAATACACTGACAGTTCCCTTGGCTTGACACTGAGGCACTAAATTAAGAAACATACACTTTTATCTCCAAATCTCTGACTTTTTTCATTTAAAAATACCCTAAAAAGCAAGTACCATCATTTGCAGCTTAAAAAAAAAGGAAATAATTTTTACCTTACTGTTATAAACAAACATCCTGTTTTCTGCAAATTAGGCTGCAGAGCTTTGGTCTAAATATGAGACAGAAAATGGTTTTTGCCTAGCCTTATGATTCTATGTAATGGTAATTATATACATGAAAATTTGTTTTCCTTCAGTAATGTTTTTGTCAACAATAAACATTGCTATACACTATATCCTCTCTCTCTATTTTCTGTTCACTTTCTTTCACTTTCTCTCTATTTTGTGTTCACTTATGGTCTTTAATATGATCATCACTGATGAAGAGTTCTATATTATTTCTAAAATGAAATGTGAGGGTGCACAATGAACATAGTATTATAATGTCAAACAGCTCAGACATGAAGATAGGCAAATTCAAAATAGTGGTCAGATGGTATCTGGAGTCCTAGAAAATGTGAGGTGAAGACCAGGATCTTAAGAAAATGTTGGAACAATTCAGCAAAGTGTATGGCAGATATTCCATTTACAAAAGCCTTTAACTGACATATATTACTAAGAAGAAACTTGTGACCAATATAGAAATTATTTCATGATCTGTGTTTTTATGCAGGATATCAGTCCATCAAACGATTACAATGGTCACTTTTTACATTAAAACCTGTTATCTAGCAGTAGCACAACAGAGACATTAGTCAGGACTCTGAAATCCTGCTAAATTTTATAAATTACACGAAGATGTGGGATTCTTAATTATTTCAGATTGCAATCTCTTAGAGTGGCTTGATTAGTAAATCAAGAGTGGCTAGAATAGTAAATTAGAGACCTTCTCAAGTTTTGGTATGGTTGAGGGCAGGAGAATAAGGAGGGCAGGTGATACCTGCAGGAAGAAGATTATATCCTGACAGCCTGCCACCCCGGCTAGGATTTCTGGGCCAGATTGATGATTAAGCTGAAAATGAGCTCTAGCGTGGCGTAGTGTGGGTTTTCCCTCTATGAACAGCAATGTGATGATTGAGTAAAAAAGACAAGATGAATTTATTTCTTTACATGTTAAATAATCAGCTGCTGCTAATTGTACCATGTTGGCATGTCCACATTCAAAAAAGTGAGACTGCAGAGGCTGGAGCAAAGGGACAGGGGAAAAGAGCCTGCTGGTGAGAGATGGCAGCCGAAGCGTTTGCCGAAATAGTCATTGTGAGGTACCGCAATGGCAGTGCGCTAGCAGCCTCAGAGCAGGGAAATACTGCCTGCTTTTTTATGGAGAGGAAACAAGGACTCTCAGCTGGAGACTGAGAAAAACCAAAATAAGTGGGTTTAAAACTGGCTGTTTTCTTGAAAGATAAATATTAGTCAAGATATTAATCTCAACAGAGGGGTAGCTGATAGAAGACCAAATGAAATATTAAGATGTTTAGAGGATCTAGTAGTCTTCTTGCTCAGTTTTTTACTGAGCTGAAAGCAGCAGAATCAGGGACAGTATTATTAGAATACTGACCTAATCCATGCCACTCTTCTCTCATGTGCTACAAGATTTCACTCCAGGGATGCTGAGAAGAAGATAAGTTTCCATGGAAGCAAGAACAAAGGAGAATTTTCCAAGGAATAATATTTAAATCCTGAGCCCTGAATTTCTGCATGACCTGGAGCTTTTGTACACCTGGTTGATGGGAAAGATTTTGAATCTAAAAAATGACTGACTTGAACTTCAGTGAGAGTTCACTGCAAGAACCTGGACATTCAGTGGGAGTTCTGTGATGCAGTTGTGGAATGTAGATACATGGGATCCAGAGACATCTTTAAATTGAAAGGTCACTCTGTCAGATCTATTGCTTATACATATCACGGGTTAGAGTGCTACAAATGACATCAAAATAAAACCAAAAGACAAATTCATACATATCAAATTCCCCTGAAACTGGGGATTTGGGTAAATTGGGACATAGATAAAACCATTTGTGGTTTTAAGTACTTAACATTCAATTGAGGAACTTGCCAAACCAAAACTATTTCTCATCAAAAGTTTTACAGGAACAGTATAATTTTGTAAAGTTCAAACTTTATCTTCCTCATGTTTTCCTCACCTCTAGCTCACAGAACAGCAGTCCTTGCTAGTTCCCTTATCCTATGTTTCTCATACTAAGGGATAGGTGAACCCTGTGAACCTAATAACAACCCACTTCTAGTCACTCAAAACTCATGTGTGTCAGCCTCTTAATAACCACTGTACTGACAGACTTATTCCTGCTTACATCAGCATATGTAAGCAGGCCCAGTATTTTTTTATTCTGATGTTTTAGGACATTCTACTACATTTTTCCATAGAATATTCCATTCTGCTTCCTTTGTTTTGATATACGTCACATTCTCATGTTTTCTCCAAGGATTAATGATTATAACTTGTGGTCGCTCAGAAGCATGTATCCAGTCAGTATGGACAGTGGAGTTAAATCTTGTTAGAACTTTTGCTTTATTCCATTCTATTTGTATTAATTTAGTCTATTTGCACTTTTAATGCTCTAGCTGTAGGTACAGTTAAGTAAGTATTATGGAAAAGAAATTTTCTTGGTGAATCCATTAGTCATTTTAACTTGACTTCTTGCTGAAGAGCTGGATCAGAAACTATTCCACTCAACTGCCTTTGGGTTTGCTTTAAATAAAGAGATAATTGAATGGGCAAGAGATGCCATTCACAGCTCTCTGGATTCAGATAGACATCTACCGTGGGTGGCTGTGTAGTCATACAGGTGATGAGACTCAGACCTTAGGACTGCTCTTTAGTTTAGTACAGAGGAGGAAACATTATCTTGTGGGAGTAGTTAAAGGAAGGCATGGACATTGTCAATATCCACTGTCCAAAATCCAACACTGATACTTCTTCAGTAGGTCCATGTGTTGGTGAAAATGGAAGCAGCCTGGTGACACCTCTGAAGAGTCTCCTGCCATGTTTTCTGCAGAGCAGGGTGGTTGAGGGGCTGTTAGAACTGCTCTATCCGCTCTGAGGTATCATGGCACAGGCGTCTTCAGTGCAGGAGAGATCCTGCCAGTCCATTTCTCTGGAGGGTAAAAAAAAGTGCATTTATATTTCCGTTTTCTTGGTAGGAAGGAAATGAATTATATCCTCATAAGTGTGTCATGGGGGAGAAAATGAATAAGATCTATGCAAGCGGCTTTTCTTTAAGGAGTCAGTAAAGGAAGTCCAGTGCCAGCCATGGAAGATGTTGTTTAGGAACTGAAGCAGCCAAAACCCATGGTAGGTAAAATTCATGAAATCAGCATCTGCCATCTGAAAACTGTACAGATCCAGTGCTGGACACCATGAACTTTTATCAGATACAGCTTTGGGCAGCACAGTGGGACTTTTATAATTCCTGTGCTCCTGAGTGGTGTTCATTAAAAGAGTAAAAAGCAGCTGAATTTTAGAAAAGCTTTACTGATGGTATCAAAGTGTTAGGGTCCAGAGGGCACTGCCAGCTCTATGAGTCCTATCCAGCCACCCTCAGACCTTCCCCCACCTGTCCACAACACAGAACCCTATGTCAGCCCTCCTGGCTGCCCCACATCTGCCCTGGGCATGGCTGGAATGCTGGGATGGGCTCTGCCTCCACCCTGGGGAGCCCCCAGCTCTCATGAGCCTCAGGGAGTCCCTGGCCCCCATGGTGCCCTGAAACAGAGGATTCTCCTTAGGATCCTGGGAGCCAACTTCTTTCATAGTAATCCATCAGTGAGGCGATGGCATAGGTAATGAGTGATTACATACCTTGGCCTCATGTCAACGGAGACTTACATGAACCAGAATACCTAGTCTGGATCAGAAATGATATGCTGAGACTGATCTTAATTCAAACTTGTAAATCACAGATCATAAACTATAATGAGACTTCACTTTAAGTAAGGACGAGAAGAAAATCTGTGTCCAAAACACCTTGTATACAGTGCAGACTTGGCCATCAGACACGACGATGACATAATGTTGGTCTTTATTGAATCAGCCTTTTGCAAAAAGCCAAATTGACTGGACATTTCTTACTCTTTTTAAAAATATATTTTATAGTATAAGAAACTACCTTGATTTAGACTGCTTGTTGTACAAGGAAGAATCTGCTGATACCTATTTTTGAATGTTTCAATGAAATTTGGCAGCTGAAGTCAGGTTTTCTACCTTTTATTTTGAGAGAAATTAACAGAGGATGTTAGCTTATCTCTTATTTTGATAACCTATCACCAACTGAGCAGGATTTGTGAGAAACTGATGCCGGATTTCTGTGGATATGTCCCTTCCATATGGTTGGAAACTTCTGAATATAAGGAAAAATTTTTCTCTGGCCAGAAAGTTTGAATGGAAAAATCCAATTATTGTTTGATATGGAAAGAGAAGGTGAGTCATGCTCATTTCTTCCACAGTGAACAGCCTGGACTTTCTGCATCCAAAGACACAGAAGTAATTACTGCTAGCAAAAGTGGGAACAGACTGACCAGCACTGTCGGGATGTAAGGGCCCTAACGTGATGCAGCAAATGCCCTGATGCCCTTTTGATATGGTAACAAAAGTTTTTCCACTGAATAATTTCTTTACTCATATTTTGAGTAAGTTTGATAACTGCACATCTTACTGTCTGTAGGAAGCAGTTTGATTGAAAAAGGAAGGCAGCACTGTCACACAGAGAGATTGCTTTCCAACAGTTAATGCTCATCTGCTTCCATACAGTACACTGTAGCTGAAAGCAGGTAAGAGAAACCTCAGTGATCTTTTGGGATCTTGTAGCCAGTTTATATTTTTTTAGGAAAACTAGAAAGCCTCCAGGTTGCATATGTACACAGAGGTGTGTAAGTCATTTGTTCTATACTGAAGTAATTCTGGATCCTGAAGGCACAGGGAAAGAAAAAAAAGGCACTCAGGACTGCACCTGGGATGCTGTTCTTCTTTCCCTGTTTGGATCTTGGAACACACACCCAGTGAAAAGAGGCTGGGGCAGCTGAGTGTGTTCAGCCTGGAGGAGAGAGAGCTTCAGAGGGACTGAACAGCAGCTCCCAGTGCCTGTGGGAAGGTCAGTGAGGGTACAAAGCTGCGCTCTTCACAGGGATGCACAGAGGAGAAAGGAAAGATGTCTGGAACTGAAATTAAGTTGAAAGGTGGAGGGGGCAGGGGGTAGAGGCAGGGGATGGGAGATACATCACCTCATCTTCGGAGGTTTACAGACAGCAGACAAAGCCCTGAGCAGCCTGATCAGAATCGAGTCTAGACCCTGCTTTGAACAGGAGGTTGGACTAGAGACCTTCTCAAATCTCCTCCTACCTCAACAAATCTATGTCTTCTTCGGATAATAAAAGCAATGTAGCATGACCTCTTTAGCATTACAAAACATGATATGCTCTTTGTCATCTGATGTATTATTATCATGATTAGATCAATTATGACTAACTTTACCACTTATTATATGTATAAAAAAGAATATACTATTTCCTTCTTGACTCTAGTCATCTTGCTCTTTTAAAATCATATTTTCCCCATTGATCTTAGTCATAACATGAGCTGACTCATCTTAAAATAAATTATTTACATAATCTTCCCATGGTCTCTATGCTGAGAGTTTTTTACTGCAAATAACTTCATAATGTTTGATCATTGTGTGACAATTATGTCTTTCCTGAATGAACATTCTGCTTTTAATAAAATCCAAAGCCAAAGAGATTATCTTCATGGGCCCACAAGGACTCTGCTATGCAGAGAGTGCAGGTCAGCTTAAGTAGTGTGAGATGATAGGGTGGATTTCCTTGGAAGAGCACAAGCTGCAAAGGGTTTGCATTCTAGGCCATGAAAATTCAAATTTGGCTGTTCAGCAAAGATGGAGAAGAATACTTTCTGCCAAGGAAGCAACAGGATTTACTTACTAACAGTGTCAGAATTGTTCATTTTGAAGAAGAAGCCATTTCCCTCTGAAATACTTTCTTCTGAATGCTGTTTCTTTTGTTTTAAGATGACCTTGAACTAGAAAGGAAAAAAAAAAAGTTATTTGATTTTGTCATTTTTTGCCTTGATGCTGTACCATGATTTTTATTTGTTTACGTATAATTTGCATCAATATCAAGAAATAATTATAGGGACAACAAATAAAATGGTTCTGTAAATTTGCCACCTCTAATTTTTTTTTATACTATGATCTTTTCTTTAACCCTCATAGTGTTAATCTAGACCTCTCATTTTCCTCACATAGCATCAAAGAATAACTCAGGTTTCTCTTTGAGAGATACATGTAAAAGCATTTACTGTATCTTCCAGCATACATCAAGATATTCAAATGGAGAAAATTATTCAAATTTCACTTTAGTGCCTTTAAAAATATATTTTGCAAGCTTATTTAAACAATTTAGACTCATGAGAGTTAGTGTTTACTTCATTGAGCCTTCCTTTCTTTAATGTGCTAATACTGCTCCTCAGATGACATTCATGAGTGCCTGCAGGACTTCCTGGGTGACTCAGGCCATAGGATACTGCTGCTTGCTGTTAGTTTGGATGGGAGGTGCCTCATGTCTTTTGGAAATTTCATCACAAATGGTGTGCATTTTTCTTCCTATCTGCAAAGAGGTCCCCAGATTTGGCTGAATTATGTGCTTCTTGAAACCTTAGTTCTTATTTGCTCAGCAGTGACCTGGCAGAAATTGGCACTTAGGTTTCCGAAGATACCATCTGCACTGGGCATCCTCTGTCCCAAGGCTATAGGAGATAAACATAACTTTCCCTGTAATTTCTCCTCCTGTTACCATGTATGGCTATGGCACAGCATCTAATAGCAGGGTCTAATATCCTCTGCTCCTGCTGCTTTTCCTTCTGGTGCCCTAGCATTGAAGAGATGGAGGCAACCTGAGGGGAATGGGAAGGATGCAAAATCAAGGAACACAGGGTGAGGGAAAATCTGCTCAGAGCAACTAACTCAGCCTTACAGAAGAATTCAGTGGTACGCTCAAGCATAAAATTTGCTTTTCCTAGAACAGCATTATGGTTGCCAGATATGCTGTGTAACATGGGATTTCCTGAATTATAGTCTCAAATTCTGTGTCCTCTATTAAAACATACAGGTTATTGATTTCCCAGTATATTCCAGAACTACAGTCTTTGTAAAATCTGATAATCTGCTAACTTTGTTCTCCATCTTCTCCGTGGGTGTTTTCGTGTTTCATTCCTCACATTGTGTGGGTAAACTCACTTCTGAGGGTTATTAACAGGAGGTAACAAAACCCACACATTCACATGTAGGATTTATGCCACTGCTAGACTGAGGTATGCTTGGCTGACCTCAGGATGGGCTGCAAATGGACTTTCAGAAAAGCAGGTTATTGGGTAAGGAAGGAAGAGAGTAAGGCTGAGCACAAGCTGAAATATCAGTTTTAGTTCTGGATCTGAAAGTGATGAAAGGTTGGGGAAAAAGGCCTTCTGGTGGTAGCCCCAGGCCCCAGTACAGGGGGCAGGTGTGATAAAGCGGTCAGTGATGTCTCATGCTGCATAACTGGTTGTAAGACCATCAGAGTTTCCTGGCACCAGGTAGGTTCCTCGGAGCAGCCCAGTCTGGATGGAGTAACACTATTCACAGATTCTGGAGAACAAACTTTGTGATCAGGTCCAGTTTTGCTATCTTCACCTTTTTTGTTCTACAGTTGATATGCTGGGGTGTTTTTGAGGGTCCCTGTCCCACTCTGGAACCCATCTGAGAGCCTCCACTTGAGCTGATATTCAGTGCTATTCAATATGTGAAATAAATCCACAGTGAAAGCCATCAAGAACTGGTGGATATGAACAACCCTGAATATATCTTTCTTGTGCACGTGCCGGCACTTCACAGGCCCCAAACTTTGATTTCCAGGGACAAGTGGACTCTGTGGTGTGCCTGGCAAACACACAGCTGGCCTCAGCAGACCACATTATCTGTTGACAAAGGCTGCCCTGAAGGTACCTTGCCTATATCCTCAAGTGCACTCCCTCCTGTCACCTACTGAAGAGGAAGCTTAATGGAGGTTGTTGGAGAGAGCTGGATCCTCTGTTGCCTTCACTGCCTGCTGTTGTGTCTCACCTTCTCCCTTGCGTGTTCCTGGTGGCAGCGATGCCTAAACATTGCAAAATTTAGTTTTAAACAGCTCTGTTGTCCTGGACTTCCTCAGCATCCTTTCCCCTGGGGCACCACGTCTCCGGGCACAGCTCCTCTGTACTGTGGCTGTGGCTGCTGAAGATTGCCTGTGCTTGCTAGAGTTCCTCTCCCTATGCCCCTTTCCAGCACTCTCATTAGGAATGTGCATAATTCTGTGCTTGTAATTAGTATATGCTGTTTGAGGCCTAATTATACTGTATGTTCTGGTTTATCAAAAGCTGCTCATCTGTTGTGTGAAAAACAGTTTAGGAATCTCAGGCTGCCTTCTGCAGGAGTCCTCCTCCTTTGAAGTGGGAAGATCAGAGTCACGGCTGGGTCAGCACAGCACGAGTTCTGCCTCCGCTCAGGGTGCCGGGTGTCAGCAGCCGAGCAAGATGGGCTCCTGCTGTGCAATCGTGGCTGGAGTGCTTCATGTCCCACAGTGCAGCCCAGAGACAGCCATAATCCCCAGCTGAGACCTGTGAGCAAGTCATGTCAGAGCTAGCTGCATTCCTTCCGTCTTCCTTTTCTTTCCTCTCTTCTTCCAGTTAAATTTTCTTCTTGCTCTTAAGCATTTTCTTTTAGTAGTGACACCAGCTAACTTCTTTTTTAAGAACAGTTGATATTCACACAACCCTGGAAAAAAATACTTTGTACGTAGGGCATAGGTCAGTATTTTCAATGGAAATCATAGTGGGTGGTACCACAAGCTATTTTAAATCTAATGAGAAATGCAGGAAATCCTGCAGTGAAATGAAGCTGACCTTGGTGGCCATGACTGTCTCTCAGCATTGCATATACTAGTGCAGTGTAAATCATGTACAAGCCTGGTCTCAAATTGGGAGGCACAAATATTTATTGTACCTAATATTTTATAGAGAACTGGGAGTAAATAGCTTTTACAATCACCATCCCCAGTAACTATTCTTTTGAATGAAGGAATATATTTTACAAAAGAGTTGAACCTGTGTAATAATAAAAGGAAGGAGAAATATTTTCAGCATGTATTACAGGATAAACTGAACCAAATATATCCTGACACCTTATTTTATTGCATTCCATGTTTGACTGTATTATTATGAGTTTTGCGGGGTGGGAGGTGGAGATAGAATATCTGGGAGTTATCCAGTGTAACGGCAAGGATCAGAAGAAAGTGCTCTCACTCATTTGGGAAAGCTGGCACTTGCAGGCATTACTAACATAAATGATAGCATGTCCAGGGCAATCATCAGGTTGCTGGTTTTGGACAGTACCTCTTCTCTTCAATACGCAAAGATCTCTTTTCTTTACAAATGAAGAACCTCCCCTACACTCTTCTCAGTGTCATTAGCAGGACTTGGGCTATCTGGAGCAACATACAGTGATAATAAATGAGATTTGCCAAATGCAATGAGCTGCTGACTGAGAAGTGATCTATTGGTGAGGCAAGCTAACCTCATGCCACTGAGAGATGTATTACATCAGCTTATCCTAGGAAAAGAAAAATGTGATGTGGAACTTAATCTTTTGGGTGTGTTAACAACTCAAGACTGTGTCTAGAGAGTAACAGGACAGGAGTGAATGCCATCCTGCGTCTCCTACGCAGGCACCCAGCAGAAAATGAGGACAGTGCTCTCGTGTATCGCAGCACCTGCCAGCAGCGGGAAGGTGCAGAGACTTGCTGCAGACAGCACTTGCCACAGGACATCCAGACACACTCCATCCTGGAGACCTGACAGATTAAACACAGAAGGAGATGCATGGTGACATCAGATAAGTGTGACATCATGCTAACGGATCGTGTTAGTGGCACTCTTTTTTTGCGGGGCTTATGTGAACTCTTCTGTTTTCTAGAAGAAAGGACAAAGTTTAACAGGGTTTGCAATGAAGTGTCTGCTCATGCCAACAGAAAGCTGCATGTATCACATGCTGAGGATTTAAAGAGCATGTATAATATGTAAGATTAACCCATATATTTTTATATGCATGTATATGCACACACTTAGATAAAATACATCTTATTATGAAGCGTCAGATATGTGTGTGGCAGCAGGAACTATACACATTCCCTAACTATTCCCCACACCCTGATTCTGAAGAAAAAAAGCAAAAGACTGGTTGCTGCAGAAGTCTGAAGAAAGAGAAAAAGGTTCCTGATCTGAAAGTTAGATGATGTCACTTGTCCAATTTAAAATATGCTTGTGAGCCTCCCTGGGAAAGGTTTCAAAATACACACCCCAGTGCTTCAATTCTGTCATTCAGTCATACTGAGCTTGTAAAGCAAAATACAAAAGTGGTGTCAGAATCAAGATGCAGAAGTCTTATTTTGGAGAAAGTCAGACAATCCCAGAGGATACCTGCAACAAGTTCAGTGCCATAAGCACACGATATGCTCAGACTTTGTGAAAACCGCCTGACAGGTTTTCAGTAAGTCCTAGACTCGAAACACATATCAAGATACTTATTTTTAGAGTCAGCAACAGGCAGTAGGTCCATAGAAGGATATTTTGGCATCTGATCTGATAGATTCACTTATATAATTGAAGTAATATCTTGGCTTTCTCTACTGTTGGCTTCCTAATGGGGAAAAAACCCCTGAAAATATGAGGACCATGAATCATAACAAAACCTGAAAATTTTGCGGTATATATATAATCACTTGGCTTGTTTTAACCAAATAATTTTAGGGAACCATGTTCTATTCCTGCCAGAAGATTTAAATGTTCTCTGAAGTCAGTGATTCAGCAGTGTTTCTATGAGAAAGATTGTTTTGATGCTAACTCATTAGGGAGGATAAAGTCAACATGCACATTGGTTTTAAAATTCTCTCTCAAAATATATACAGCTGATTGTTTATTATCTTTGAATATGCAGGAACTGGCACATAATTTGTTTAACTCCTTAGAACTGGATTTAGAGGACTTAACAGGAAGCCTTTTCGAGAGATACTGGCTTTAGTCCCCATTCTGCATCTTGTGCAGCTGTCTTCTGGGTCAAGGTGATTATAGGAAAGGCGATGGATCATGTTCAAGTTCTCATACTCAATTACCCTTCACTAACATTACAGGAACAAACTGGGGTTAGTAAAAATTCTTATTAGGCTTTATAAGGTCTAGAAATCTTCATTATCCCCTTTTTCATCCCAGCTTGGTTTTCACACTCAAACCTAATCAATCCATGACAGTAAGCATGTATTAGGATGGTTTATCATAAGGAGACAAATTGCTTTCCATATTATGGTATATGACTTTTTGGTACTATGACACCAGCAGGAAACGGTCATTACAAATTGTTTGTTGAGAATCGGATTTCTTGTGGAGAAGCATAACTGTGCCTCAAATAAATCAGTTCTTGGTGTCTGTGATAGCTTAAAATACATGGAAATGTGTATGGGACAGTAATTCACAGAGAGTTCAAGAAGAAACAAGAAGTAGGAAATCAAATAGTTCCCAAAGAGACCAGACATCATGTGAAAGTGAATGAGAAGAGGGACGTTTCTGGTGACTGTGCTGAACTGACTTGGGCAAAGGGACCTGAAGGGTCCTTCCACCTTGCTGGGTACAATGAGCAACCGAAGTCTCATTCATAAACTCTGGAAATTCCACCACAATACTGCTTCCCTAGTATGTAACTAAAATAGGATCTTTCTTAGACTGAGAGTTATAGCCATAGACAAAAATATGCTTTCTTTTTCTCTTGTTTGCATGTGTCTGACTGAATAACAAGCTGAATAATGCAGCTCTGATTTTTTTCAGGTATCAGTTATACTTCATACATAACATTAAAAAATATAAACTATTGTAATCAGAAGTCATGATGCATTGGTGACATTTGCAATGCTTTACTTTTTCAGAGTCTGCTGCTGGCCACAGTGTGCAAAGGCTGCCTCTGTGTTCTGTCTTGTCTAAAGGCCACACTGCTGAGTCTAAAATACGTCTCAGTGCCCTGTGAAGAGTGTCTTGGCTGAGCTTTCCACTTGCTTTTGCAGCTGCATGGTCCAGGCACACAGATAAGTGAGTGGCTTGTGGCTGTGGCTCAGAAATCCTGAATGGACAGGAGGAACAGCAAATTTCATGCTGTCACCATGGGAAAGAACAGGGCTCTCCACAATGACCCTCCTTTGTGTTGGCCCCCTGTGTTAGATTATATTGCGTTCATTTTTGAAATGTCACTACTAGAAGATTTGAAAGCTGTTTTATAAAGTGTAGTATTTAACCCCTGCTTTGTTTTAAGGTGTGCCAATGTCATGCTGCTGTGCTAGGCTGGAGAACTGAGGGACCATTTTCAGTTTACTGCAAGCCACTGGAAATACTTTCAGGTTTGTAACCACAGCAAAAGCCTTCTATTTCAGATATGGTCAAATATAAATTCACTGGCAACAGAAAGCTCACTTGTTTGACATCAAGAATGTTTCCCCTCTCAGATAATATAAAATGCTTTGAGGTACTTTTCTTGAAACCTTGACATTTGCTTTATTCTCTATGATTTTATAGAGGTTTTGTGTACTTCTAAAGAGCACAGAGAATTTAAAGCTATAGCTTTGCGAAAAAGTGAGGTTCAGTGGTTAGCACATTAAGTGAGAGTCGGAACATCAGGATAGTTCTCCCAACAGTCTAGAGTAAGTTATCTCTATCACTGTTCCTTATTTTCTGCTGTAGTCAACATGGCTATATCATTGGTTATCTTTTCGTTGTTCTTGCACACCCAAGCGAAGCATGATAGCAATTGTGACTATTTTTGTGATTTTAAAAACATTAAGCTTTTTATGAATTTATTTTAAAATGATGCAAAGCTTCAGGTTTTGCAGGTTTAATTACTGAGTAAGTCTTAATCTTGAATGAAGGTCAAGAAAGCCCTTATTACGCTTAAATCTTTCTGTGTGGACTAGACCTACAATTTTGCAAAATATGTTTCTGGTTTTCTTCTGGTGTTTCTTTTTTTATTTTTATTTTCTTACTGTAGCAACAATAAAATAGCAGTTCCTATGGGGTCATATTCATATTCTCTCTGGTAATGGCTGGAGACAACATTGGGAGCTCAAAGCCTTAGAAGTTCTCACTGTGATAACACTGGTCCCCTTCCAAAACTGACAAAAGGCAATAGGAGTTTTTCCCTTGACTTAAAGGGGTTCTAGATTACATGGACTATGTATGTAGAACAATCTAGCAGTTAAGGGCTGGCTTTACAAAGAATGCATGTTAAACACACTACCAAGGACTTATTGGATATAAAATCACCCTTGCAAAAAATTGGTATCTTTTTCAGAAGAGTCAGCCAAGTGCCTAAAGTGACTTTCTGCAAATGAGAATATGTTTTGCAGGTATGTCAGCTCTGAGTTCATCCAAAACAGTAACAGATATTCAAAAATCTGTGGACGAAGTGTTGGTCATAAACCAAAGCATTCTGCTTTGTAATGGCACAGTCTTTTTGTTTCATTATCTCTGGGGCTCCAGAGGCTGTGCAGTGGAATAAGAGATAGATGAGGAAGTCAGACCCTCCTCATCTTCAACATGATCAGCTGAATTCATGCATGACCTTCAGGTTGAAGCTACAAGAGGGCCATTCAGCATTAGAACTTGAGATGTGAACAATCCAGAGAGTTTTTGGATGATTTTCTGGGCAATTAATTCCACAATCTGCCTAGGAATAATTATAGCTCATCCATGTGTCGTTCTGCATTTACCTTGTCAACATCACTCCTTAGGCACACCTGTGATGTTGTGAGGAGGAAATGGGGCTGGGGTTTAACCTCTCCTTCCTTTTTCCAGCAAAACACTGCAACCCTGCGGCCTCTTCTACATCTTGCTGCCCTAATGTCAATTTTAGAAAACTACACTGTTCCCTGCTGCTCTTTATGAGTGACCTGGGATCCCTAGAGCTGCTCACTTACTGCATCCTGTACTTCCAGTGACTTGAGACCCTGAATACTTCATTGTGCCAATTCCTTACCTTCTTTGTCCTCTCACCTCCTGCACATTCATGTCAGATTCTTTTCATTCCCAGATTTTGTCAGGACCTGGAAGGATCCAAGTCAGGGTTAACAAGAAACTATTTCTGTGGGCAATAGGAAAATTGGTGGTCAACTACCCGCTTCAGTGTTTCAAGTGTTTGATGCAGGATAACAACTCATGTGTTTTGAGAGTGGGAGGGCTCAGGGAATTGTATTACTTCCTCCTGTCTTGAATGTGGTTAGACTAAATCATAGGGTGTAGAGAATGAAATGCCAGCTGTGCTGCAGTACTGCACAATGGAAACAGCATCCACAGCTGCAGTCCTTGGTTTTGGTGACAATGTGAGGAGTATTGAGACAAGCAGATTTTGACTTGTTTTTCTAAGAATAGCCCTGCCCTGCTGATGTACTCTTGGACACAGCACTATTTCCAGAAAACTGAATTTGAACAAGAAAGTCCAGTGAAAGCTAAAATGCTCTTGGATAGGTCAGATCCCAAAAGACCTGGTTATTTAAAGATTGACCTTTACAGTTTCAGATCAGAGTCTGCACTATATTTCAATAACACTTATGTAAAACCCTTTCTCCTGGATCTGTGCCTCATTAGCTATAAGCAATTTTAGTGTTGAAAAATTGGAATTTTGATATAAATGAAGAGGATTGAAAATGCAAAAAAATAAAAGGGCTAATATGGAGGTACTCCCAGTGTCTTACTAAGGAGAGAGGAAAAAAAGATTTTCTTCACCAATATAGAAAGTTTTGACATACGATTCCCAGCCCTTTGGAAAGGAGCAACCTGGCATTAAAAAACCATTCATCTTTGCATCCCGTATTACAGGTGATTTTCACTTTCTGACAAAGAAGGCAGCAAAGCAGCACCCCACCAAGCATGAAAAAGGGCTGCTGTCCTGTTGATTCATATTCGGTGAGCTGCAATACGACAGTTGCCCATTGTGTAATGTCTGTGGCAGAACTGTTTTCAGAAATGGCTTCAGCAAACAACTTTGAGACAGGATATAGGCTGAATATCAGCCCTTCTGGATAGTATAACACTTCTGGATTGTGTAACATGCCTTTCTGAGAGAATGTCAGGAATCTCTTATATTTCAGATATCTGGGAATGTACTTCATTTTTTTAAAATTTATTTTAAGACTGAAGTTTCTGTTTATTTGCAGTTTAAGTTAACTGAAATGTTATCCTGCTAGTAGGAATGACATGGATATTTATAAATAACAGTAAAATTTGGAAGGTCAGAGATGGATTGTTGACATTTGAAGACCTGTTCTTCTTAATGGAATGTGCACTGAAACATATGATGGAAGAGTTGAGCCATCATTCTGGACTTTCACTGTCTTTAAAACTATGCCACTGATTTTCCCAAGATTCTTCAAGTAAAACAAGGGAAATATGGACCCTTCCCCCAGCTGTTAATGTGCTGCTTGCAAATTTGGGGGAAGATCCAGCCATGCAGGATCTCCCATGAGGGAGGGCAGATGCTACACCTAGTGCATAGTGTACTGCCAGAAATCAGGATTAAGGGAGTTGGAAAACAGGGAGTGTTGTTGGTCGTGTAGGCACTGCAGTTCTGGGCTTGTCTTTTGCCCCTGCAGGAGGAAGATCAGATAGATTTTGTATTATTGAATCAAGAGTGTGTTCCTGGTGAGTGTTTGTCCGGTCCATTTCCCTGTAGGATGTCGACAGAAAGGTGGGGAAGGCACTTCATGGTTTGACACAGCACATATACACTGGTATTTACATTCCATGTTGGAAAAGAGTCAGTGAACAATTTTGTCACAAAATGTGATAGATTTTGACTGTTGAAGACAATGTAGGACAGAAATTTAAACTATATTTTTAGCACCTCCACTTTCACTACAGCATTATTTTTTCAGTGCAGTTGCACATATTAACCCATTTTTATGGTCCAGTGTACACATTTACATCAGTACCTCTGCTTCCACTGGGTTAAGTGCAGTGCTGCTCAGCTCTGCCTCCCTACCTAGATCAATGAAAGGCAGATACAAATCTTCTGAGGGCATTAACGTTCTGCAAAATCACTTTGTTTCAATTAACAACACTTCTTTCATTATCTGAGGCGTGGCTGATAAACTGCATGTCTGTCAGGTCTGTCTTGCTTCATGAGGGAGTCACAACTAGTTCACTAAAACAATTAAAAAGAAAAAACTCCTAAACTGCTGTCTCCGTTCCTCATGCTCCCCTCCCCTCCTTCCAAAGTGGGGAATTCTTTATTTCAGAACAAAACCCTTCAAAAGCTAATTTTTTTTTTTTTTTTGTCTGAGATTCGTTCGGACTATCCATTCATTTCCAGACCCAGGTCATGAATTCATGCTTGCTTCTCACAGTTTGGGACAGCAGCAACAGCCAGAGGCACCCTCCAAGGGTTGAACCTCATCTGTGCAAACACACCGCTTGAAGCTGTACAGAGGCTACTGTCAGTCTGGGTGGAATAATGTTTGTGTACACGTTACAGATGAGAAGAGGAGAAGAGGTCATCCATGGTGTCTGCAACACAGCAGGGAGCTGAGCCCTTGCCTCTGAGTGTTACCCCTATGCCTCCAGAGAGAAATACTGTTATTGGGTTTATTTATGCTCCTTTGTGGTCTACGCGAAGTGTCTGAGGCTCCCCTGGGACCTTGTTCCCATTCTCTGCTCTGATAAGTCTTGTTTTGTTTGTTTGTTTATTTATTTATTTATTTTAATTGGATTAGAGCCAATAGGCTAGGTATATGAACAGCCAGAGAGCTGCTTCTCAGCCCCTGATTTTACAGCATGGATTTTGCAGGAGGCTGCTGAGGCAGTGATCTCTGAGTGTGAGGTGAATCCTGCTGGGATACTGTTGAAGGACTGACTCCTTCTGTACTGAGCAGGGAAAAGGAAGCTTGGCACAATGGTGTCTGTAGCGCTGGTAGTGAGCAACCCTGTAGCAAAGTAATCGCTCCTCCCTCCCATGGTTTTTGTGGCCAAAAGATCTAGTTGGTTACTGCAAACTGGAGCCTGGGAGGAGACTATCATATTTGCAGTGAAGAAAATTGAAAGGTCAGGATTTTTCAGCAAAACAGAGAATAAATCAAATTGACAGTATGGATGTCTTTACCAACATTATTACTGTCCCTGAAGAGGAGCTATTTAAGCTCAGATTAAACGTCTTACAGACCAAGATTAAACCTGCCTCATTGTGGAGGCAGGGATAAGGGAACTCTATTAGCCAGCACTTTGTCCCTCCTCTAATTAGTTTCTTGTATTTAGAAACATTTCCTTATTTTCCTTTGAAAATTTCCTTTCTGAATCTCATCAGAATTTTTACTCAGAAGTAAGAGGCCCTCATGCTGAAATTGCTAGTAGCTCATGGAGGCTGTAAAACCTACTTTCTGTGTACGAGGCAGGCCAGGGACATAAACCAAGTCTATCACACCTGGGACGGTGCTCCAACCAGCAGCCTGTGAATCAAGCAATCTCTCTGAGAAACAATTTCTTCTTAAGGTTCAAAAACGTCTATGCAGAAGTCTTGTGTTGAACATGGCAAGATGGTAAGGAAAATGTTGGTTATAACAAATAATTTTTTCCAAAAGATTCATGGAAAAATTCCTGAACTGCTTTATATTAGGTATTAAGCCTACTCTGGTCAGAGGTGCAGCTTTACCAACTAAAGAAGTAATATCTACAAAGTGTTGTCTGTAGTCTGTTGGACTAGTGACAGTAACAATGCAAAGTATTACTGGAGGCCCTGGCAAAAGAACAGGCACGATTTATTGGCTATGCAACTCAGGTTAGGGCAAGATGAAGAGAAATGATGGTCTAGTGAGTTGGTTACTGGATTGCAGTGTGACAGAACAGGGCTCAACTCTTGGCTTAGCTTCAGACTTTTTTGTTGCTTCAAAGAAGATGCTTAAATCTTTCCTGTGTTATGGTTCCCCATCCTAAAAGAAGGATAATGATAATTTCATACCTCCACAGGGATGCAGGCAAGGTAAATCCACCGATGACTGCAAAGCCTGGAGATACTGCAGGAGGGAAGGTCTAGACACAGAAATGTTCAATTCTGTATCTTTCAGTTAAGGAAAGAGAAGGCAGAAAATATTTTCTAAAGACATATTGCAAGGTTATTTTCCCCTCTCCCAAACGTGGCATGTAGAGACATATTTCAACTTTTTTTTTCTCTCCTCTATTCTTATTTAAGTACATTCCTTCCTTTCCTTGTAGGCAGAGACATATGTATAGCCAAGTGGATGATATTTAAGCCATACAATGTTCCTGTATTGCTTCAGGTCTGATTTGATGGTTTTCTGACACCAAAATAATCGGAAGTTTTATGTTTGATTTCATAGTACAGTTTCTGAGAATTTAATATTTCACTTTGACCCTCCAGATCCTTCAAAACAGCTTATAAAATCTGCATGGTGTGGGAGGGAGCATTTCTGGCAATCTTTGTCTTTCCAGAAGTCATTTTGTGTGAAGTTATGTTGATGGATTTGCTATCACATTAGTCAAAGATTTTCTCTACTAAAAATTTACACATTTGTTTTCATGTAGGAAAGCAAACAAAAATCACTCGTTTCTAGAAGATGAACATTTTACTCAAAAACTTTTGGAGGGTAGTTTCCTTTGAAACTCAGTTTAAAGAAATAGATGAGAGCTAAATGCAGGCAAAATAGATCCAGCTGTATAAAGTCAGGCACTTCTGGAGCATGAATCATTTCCCATGACAGAGGGCATTGCACTATAAAGGTATCTGTTGTTCATGGGTGACTGTAGAAGAAACCTGGATAACTTACTTAGGCTAGTTACCTGGTTTTGGAGAGGCAAAGTTGGGCAAAGAATCCATATAGTTGCCATCAATCTGTATACATTTTAAATCATTGCATAACCTTCTCCAAGTGTTTAGACATAGATTAAAATAGGCTTTCCAAAAGTCAGACACCTAAAATGCTGAGCATTTTTGGAACTGTAGGACTTCTTACATACAGGACTTAGGTATTTTCTGGGGAAGAGATTAGACTCTGGCTTTATTTGGGTAGCTGTGCTGCTGATGTGATCTGGCCTCAGTTGCTGCATGTCACACAGATCTCTCTGCCACATGTCACCTTTTTGGGTAAGAAAGCAGCATGACAAATGATCAATAACATTCAAACTAATCTTTTAGGTGAAGGCATGTGATATTTCTGTTATTATTATTTTATTTCACAAGGACCAGTCACCCTTTGCCTCCCCTGCCTCAATACTTGCAAAGCCTGAGAGAGGTTTCTGTGTTGACCCCGCTCAGAGGTTGTGTTGCCACATCCATGCAATGCAGGGTTTGTCCCTCCCGTGCTGGATGCACTGCTTACACTGGCTAGTGGGTGTGGCTGAGCTGCTGCTTTACCCCGCTTGGTCCCTCCGGGAATGAATGGAGATTTGAGCTGGGGAGTCTCACCGATTTTTTTTGCAGTGGAAGTGGGGAGGCATCTCAGGGGCTGGCAGTATCTTGTCCCGTCCTTCCCCAACATCATCACAGTGCTCATTTGAGGGGTGAACAGGCTGCAAGGCTTACACAAATCTGTCACTACCTCTCAGGGCCAGATCCCAACAAGACTTCCTAATGGCACCTTCTAAAGTCTCAAGTAGAAAGTAGAGTCATGGGAATAAAAGAAGACTGCACAGGATGGTGAGTTTTGCTGCTTTTAGAGATAAGATTTTAACTGATAGACGTAATGGGGCAAAAACATAGTATTCTGTTCACCTTGTTCAATTCAGTATTTGTAAGGCTCCAGTCACCGTGGTATCTAGGCATGAAAGATACCTTATGTCAGCAGGATATGCATCAAAGGAGTCCTTTTCTAATGGATAAACCTGATATCAAAGAACTGAAGAAACTGAACCAAAATTTACAGGTGTCCTTCGCTTTGATCATTAATTAAAATGTGACTTATACTCACAGTGTCCCTATTAGAGGACTTGACACAACAAAGCATCTGAGGTACCCGACTATTTCTTGTAATGCTGTGAAAGACAGGTGTTCATTCCTGGGAAAGCTTTGAAGCTAGAAATAAAATAAAACAAAATTAAAATTAAAGGATATTTCCAGGTACATAGTAATCATCTTAATACTTACATTTGAGGGGGTTTTGTGTGTGCGTTAAATACTGACAGAACTCCTGGCTGGAAAGGAATGCAGACGATGAGGTAAAGTAAAGCCTTGCATGTCATTTGAGATCAATTGTCAGAGAATTTGTCTCAGCCATGTCATTATCAGATTAATAGCTGAGTTCCAATTTAAGCTGGAGTTATTTGGATAACAGAAATCAAAAGGAAAGATTTTGCAAACAATTTGCCTTAGAGCAAAATAAAAGTGTTAGAGATAGGATTTTTTGTGATTTTCACCACACCCCTTGAAATCCTATGCGGACTAGATTGCTTCATAGGCAGACCACGACAGCCAACCCCAGCACCCTGGGTTATTCCAGCCTGGAGGTGTAAGATGGATCAGGGCATTTTATTTTCCCAGCAGTTAGCCCAGACACAAGAAACCCAGTCTATGGGTGCTAATGGGCTGTATGGCTGCCAAATATGTTGATGATCCCAAATAGCTAGCTTAGGTTACAGATTTGAAGATCATAGAATATCCTGAGTTGGAAGGGACCCACAAGGACCATTGAAGTCTAACTCCTGATGTCTTCTTACAACAGGTCATTTGGCAAGTGAGCATTCCTGCAGTTTTTCTCTGCTTTGCTCCCTATGGCAAACTTAGAAAAAAATCTTCCAACTTCGCCATTTTCTTTGGTCTGCTACTCACTTTGCTTTCCATCCCTTCGTCTTCCTCTCTTATTCATCTTTCTGAGGCTCACAACTTAATATTTATCTCTCATTTGAAATAACATTAAACATTCCTGGGGTTGAATCAGCTTTTACACACAGGGAATGGAAAGTGCCGAAAGAATCCTGCCACCCAACCCAAAGAGTTAACAACTTCCTAAGCACTAAACACATTTCACCTTCCCCTCTCCTGCTGTGACTCTATGAGTTTCACTAGCATTTCATAAGTGCATTGTACTATGCAAGTGGCTGTTGGACCATCTGATCGTTATAACACGCTGGGGTGCCGGGACCCAACATGCAGAAATTTCATTTGCAAGAGCATTGGATCTTTGTGACGTGTCACTGTAACCCTGAGATGGTAGTAGTTATCTGTGGGTGCAGCGTGGCTTACAGTGCCATGAGTAAGTATTCACCTTTGGTGACCATTCGTGTCCATCCCCAAATTAATGGTTTTCCAGAGTGAGCAAGTCTTCAGAAAAGAGTATCCTCCAGCTGTCAGTCCCTCCATAATCTACAGGTACTGGGGATACTAAAGACAACTTGTTTGATCCTCTCATCTCCCAATGTAGAAAAATGGAATAATTTCTGTAGCACTGGAGAGATGCTTTTGACTCTGTACTGTAGTGGGTACAGTGGCAGTGTGGGGGAAGACAGCACCATATCAGGTCTGGTTTGTTCCAGTTTAGACAAGAACCTCCTGGCTTTTGTTGCTTCCCATCAGTGGGACTTGGGTCCCCATTTGGTTTAAATCTTGCTATAACTAATGCCATCTGAAAATCTGGTCCTCTCATAGTATATAACATGTAACAATTAAACCAAGGGTTTAAAGACTAACCTTAGAGTTACATTAGCCTCTATGTAATTAATTTTATGAGTTTAGGTTCACCAGGCTGATTTGTGTAATTTAGGACTTCTATGAAACATCCTAGACTGAAAAAGATGACAATGTATGAGCAGATTCAGTAAAAGACTAGCAAAGCAAACTGCAGGTGTTTCTGGCAAGCTTTCTGTAAGAAGGGTGACAGTAGGAAGTCCTATGTCACTACAAGTGACATCTCTCTTGTTGCACACCCTTTAGTAAAGCCCATATCAAAGCCACAGAGGTGGAGCATTCTTTCTGGAGACCTGACAGCCCCATTACTTTTCAGAGACTTCTCCATCAGGGTTCAGGTTCTGGTTTAGCAGAGTAAGTGACTCCTAGAATATGAAGGCATTCTTCCCACCCCCAACCCCTTTTCCTTCTTGATGTAAAAGGACACAACATTTTATAATACTTTTAATATCAACTGCCAGTTTTTAATTCATCCTTGCCCTTGATGTTGCACCTACAGGTAGATGGATAATTGGTGTACGTATATATTAATTCTAGATTGCATTAAAAAAAAAAGTATGTTCAGAAAGGACTATTGACATTTCTAGCTGTAGCATATTTTCACCAGATGTGTTATGCCCATTCACAGATACTGTGTTCTCACTCCATTTTTAGTTAGCAGCTTAATTTATTCTTTGCCAGTAAGTACCCTTGAGGGATATTGCTGTGAAATACAAAAAGCTTGCAAGTATGCTTAAAACTATCAATTAGCTAGATGAATGGCACAAAGAATGAATCAACAAAGTCATCCAGAACATCAGACTACTGCAGACAAAACTTTTTATCCTTTCCAGGAAGACTCTGCTTGATTTCTATTATCATTAACATCTGCACTCTTCAATGCTGATCACATGCCTTTAAAGAAATGTAAATCAACTCCATATTCCTAGACATTATGTTCTAAACATGGACTGTAAAATTTTACCCTCTGCAGCAGAGGTGCAGTATCACCCTGTTTACTAATGACCTAAGAGTCTGGTATTTGAAAAAGAATAAAAATAGACAGTATCTATCTCCCTTTACTCATCCAAAGACTTGTAAAGAGAAGACAGTCACTTCCTGTTTACAAAGCTATTGATGTTGTGAGACTATTCCATGCCTTTTAGATTCTACTTTATTTTGGTAATCTTCATGGAAAAGGATCTTCCATGGAAAAAAATCTTTAAAAGAAATTATTTTGATATTACATTGTAAGGAAAATATAATTCTACCATTGAAAGGAGCTAGATAAAAGAAAACCATTGATTGTCAAGGACAGATGCAACCTTAGTTGTCAGGTGGAAAACGGAGGGGTAAAACTCCCTCCTCTCTGGTGATCTTTGGCTGCGGTGTACATGAACTTCTGGGACTGGCTGTTACAGCTGTGGCTTATTTCATTGTTGGCTGTTCTGTGAAATATTGATTATTCTGAAGGTCTGTGTCAGTAAATTTCCAAGAAGTCATTAACCAATAAAGATATGTGTTTTACTCTGGAATCATCACTATATCTTTGTGTGTGTTACTGATGACTTGATCTGTCTTTTCTTGGCAGGCATTGAGAGGAGGGCTGTATGTAACTTACACATTCCTCTTCCAAGAATTGTAAGAGAGGGAAAGTCTGCACAAGAAAGCCGAGAAAGAAAATTTCGTGTATGATTGAGAGTAAGTACATCCCTAAAATTGCAGAATTGGCCAGGGAAATAATTTGAGATGGATTGTTTATTTAATGAGGAGTTAAAGAAATGGCCTTTATTTAGATATGGTAAGTTTGTTGATGGGGCCAAGACTTGTTGGAAGAATTAAAAAAAAAAGTGAGGGATTTAGGTGAAATTCAGTCTTGAACTGAGCACCTGTCACCTACATCTGTGAGGCACAGGATCTGCCTGTACAGGAGCAGCAAAGCAGATTCATACACCATAAACACAGTTAAAGAGTGTGTGTGATTTTTTCCTGCATGACTGCTACAAGCATGGCTGTCCCAGGTAACCTCGTGAAATCTTCAGTAATTCAAACCTCTGCATAAGTGCGTTTGCACCATTCAGAACTAGTGTGGTACAAGAACTAAAACCACATAAAAGTGAAATAAAAAAACCCTGCAGTATCATCCAAAGGCCTTTAAGCTTGAGTATGAACAACAAGGATCACACACTTACTTGTCTATAGATCTTTAGCTAGATATTTCATTTGAGCATTTTATTGTTTTTCAGACAATTGTGATTCTGTGGATTACATTTGATAAGAAAATGTGGACATAGTGCCCTATGTCCTTCCTGTCACCCTCCAGATAACCATTTTTAAACAACCTTAATTTATATATAAATCCAAAGTGTAATATCTGGATCCTCAGTGATCAAAGAGTAGACGGTTGGATGTTTGTGATACTTTAATTATAATTTTTCCCTATTCGTTCATAAATTTCTGGGAAAAATACTTGCTTTTATACCCGTCATAGGATTCTTTGTGCAACACTTCTGGCATTTTTCTTCTGGAGATATATAGGTTGAGCAGAATGAAGTTGGTAAAATTACCATTGCTGTGAACAACAGACTTTTTTTCCCAGCATTTCCCTTGCATAATGACCAACCAAAATTCAGTTTCATCAAAGGGTACAATGAAAAAGTCATAGGTAAATGACTCGACTGGCAAAAATTACTACTTCTTCACAAATCAGGGCCCAGTATCTTTTCAGATGTTTCTTGGCAAGCCTAAGCATCTGATTTCTATACAGGAGTAACTGGATGAGATTCTATGGTTTGAATTAAAGAGGCAAACTAGATGATCTAATGTTTTCACTCTAACCTCTGCATCTCTGAGATGGGGATAAGTCATGTGAGTCAGGCTACTTCTACATAAGCATATTTAACCATAACATCGTGGGGTTTTATGGTGCTAGGCCTTCTCTGAGGAACTCTTGTATTCGTACACTGCTCTGCAAAGCCAAAATCTTACTTTCCAGATACTCAGTTGAGTAGAGCTGCTGGGAAGCTTACAGCTGATTTTGATAATAGCTGTTACGACTTTTTTGTATCGTTTGTAAACTGCGAAGCATAATAATTCCTGAAAGCAGTCAAGACTGTGGTAACTGAGAATATGAACATGTTTTTGGATTACGGCTGTGCTTCTCTAGTTTGAAGCTGTCTGTCAAAGACCGCAGAGAACATGAAAATGTGATCAACCAGAACCATAAACAAAAATCCCCGCCCAACAACTGCATGGAAAAATAGCCAAACGGAGTCTGGATTACCACAACTGTCAACAAGATTTCCATTCAGAAATCCTCTCTTTGGCCTGTCTTCTAATACTTTTGCTAATGGAAAGAATGCTGTTAAAGAAGGCAAACTCCTTTATATAGTTGCTTTTGATCACATACCAAGTAGAATTTCAACCAGAGAAAATGAATAAACATCTGTAGGAATTTGCAAACAATTACAGCATGTTTTTTCTTCTTCTCCCTCTCTCTGCCTATCTTAAAACAAGTGTACATGGACATGCATAACTTTTTCAAATTTGTTTAATATTCAAATATTCTCCAGTGACATTTTGCAGTTGTGGAATTTTTCAATTTGCGTTGCAAATTTTCTCCAGGGATTCAAAACTATGCAGCCAAATTGTGTTTCTTCATTCCGACTTGTCAAATGGGATGTTGAGTTTTCTTATAACATCTTTTGCAGGAGAAGTTGCTGCAGTAGCAATAGTTGCAGGAAGAGGTGACAGGACATATATCTGGTTTATTAGGGCTCTGTTTGGGGTATTGGTAGAGAGGATTACTGAGTACTTTCTCAACACATAGCTTTAGAGATACTACTTTAGAGATACTGCAAGGAAAGCTCTTGACTTTTATTCAGTATACCAAATAAAACTTCAGTTGCTGAGATCCTGGCTTTGAACTTCCAAAGTGACATTTGTGGCAGTGGAACAACAGAGATAAATTCAAATTCACTATTCCAGGGTTTGACTGGTTCTTCTTGATTTGGTGAAGAACAAGAAATAAAACTATAAAGTTAGAAAGAAACCCATGTGCAGAAAATGCATAAAACCCTGTTCCAAAACGGAGAGTGTTATTGATTATCTAGTTCAAAGCACAGGTGCTTTTGTTAATGGCAAGTTATGACAGCTGGAACATACTTCTTTTATTTAGTGGGTAAAATGAATCACTGACTCTCTCATTACCCTGGTCTGTCTATAAATTCAAAGATGTGAAACAATGCTGCTATGGTTAGTGCTCTGACTGTGGCCTGATAAATCCTGTGTTGTCTATCTTTTATAGTTGTTTGTACATAGAGAACTGCTGTGAAATCCATCACCTCCATTTATGTGCAACATAACACTCCTGGTTTTATATAACAGCTGCTGTTTGAAAAATACTGGTATGTGGACAACAAGGTTTGTAACCTGCAATGGAAATGTGAGGCTGTCTGGCAGTTTTTATTCGCTGACCCAGCATTAAACTAGTGAGAGTTTCTACAAGGGATTTTTTCAGTTCTGGAAATACAGCTTGAAAAATGGACCAGATTCTACAACAGCTCTCTCTGTGAAGAGCACGCACTTGCATGCTAATAATCCGGATCAAGGATATGAATCTGATAAACTTGTTCTACAGTAGCTTCAGGAATGATTTTAAATGACTCATCCTAGTACTGACAGTAGAAATGGCCTTCTCTGCACTGATTTTAAATAATGATCTCTCCTGATGCTCAGTGCCTAGCCTGCCCACAGAAACATCAGTCATTTGGAAACTGCTGCAATTCTCAGTCCACTAAAATTGTGATGAAAGACTTCCTTCTCCTCAAGGATCTCTTTGCCAGGAGCAAATAGCTATGGCAGGCAGATAACGGGAAAAGTACCTCCCAAGAGCAAAATGAAGTTTTATTTAATGCGCTCTGGGATAAACACTGCATTAAAACCTAAGTATGAGAAAATTTCTCCAAACAGTTGTTAAGACAGAGACAGAGATACATAGCAGTCCCTTTTGCCACATCACCCCAAATGCAAAAAACCCCCAGAGGAATTCCTCCCTCCATTTCCCTGTCACCCACAAATTGCTAGGGTAGGTCATGCATTTCTAATGTTAGCCTATCTCTAGACACTTTGAGTTCATTTTCTAGACACTAACCTGTGTTTTTTCTTAGGAGTCTTAAGTTTTGCTGAACTATTGCCAGAATGAACATTGATACCAGGTGCCTGCTCTGGCAGAATCCAGTATCACACCTACAGATAAAGTGTAAAATTACATGTGTCATGCCCAAGCACCACAAATTACTCTGCCCTTCATCTCAAATAACATGATAACTCCTGCTTTGAGACTTCAGACAATGCAACTTTGGCAAAACGCAAGTTTTTCATAGCCAAGAACATCAAACTTCATGTCTTTTACTGCACCAAAGGAGTTGACTTTTAAAGAAAATGTATGGCCAAATTGAACCTACCTTTGGTCTATAAAATAAAGCGTACTATCCTGGGCAAGTAAAGTGATAAACAGTCTTTGACTGGTTTGGAAGGAACCACGATATACTGCAGTGCTGACCGCTGGAGGCTCAGGTATGAAGGTGATGCAGATAAAAACACATGAGCGTTCATGATAAGAGAAACAGATGGTCAGGAATGACAGTCATCTCCTGTGAGATTTCTGACTCTTGCTAACGTGTCTGAGGTGTCCATACTTCATGCTTATTGCTTGAAGGCTGTTGAGAATTTGAGAGGAGCAGAGGTCATGGCTGGTGGCACTGAACAGGCACTGGGGAGGAGGGTGAGGACTACTGGGACCCTGAAGGCCACCACTGCTGTCCCAAAACCACTGACACTGTGTGGGCTGGTGAGAGCTTTCTTGGCATATTCCCAGATTAACCATTCACATTCAACTAGTAATAAAACAAATTTGTGACTTGAATTACATACCTTACTGTCTCTGTTCACTAGGACATTTTTGAAATTTTGAATCCTTTTAATGCATGGCTGATCTAATTAACCTGAAACAAAAAGGGTGACTGATTAGCAATTAAAATTTGAATTTGAAAGTGAGACCTGATTCAGCAGATTGTAATTTTTTCTTGCAGGATCAGGTCAAAAGCACCAAACCCCTTCTGCTACTAGAGTGAAGTGACTGGTCCAAAAGGACTACACTTGTAAACAGTCTCTAAAAACACAACTGCAATATTTCCTCAAAAACTTTTGCATGAGGAAGTTCTTAAGGCTGTACAGAACAATGTCTTTTTTCATACAGAACTGCAGGAGTTTGAACTGAGGAACAGAATAGACTGCAGAGAACTTTTAACAGGGATCAGATGAAAATTTACATATTATTAAGATCAAAAGAGTAATTTCCTCAAGGTTTTTTTTTTTTAATCCATTTTCAGGTGAAGGCATTAAGGTTATTCAGGACTTTCTGCTTCAACTAGTTTAGTGGGATAATAGCCTTACATCTGGGTTTTTTGGAAAACATATGGAATAAATAGTAATTATTATTTATAGACATAATAGTTATTAGGTCACCTTCTATCTTAATCTCAGTTTTATTTTAAATTTTTGAGCTTTTTGCATTTGCTGAAAAACAAAAGGGTAGGGAAAATATTGGGCAATTCTGAAATAAGTGACTGCTTAGCATATCATTGCTAATATGGAACTGGCCTGGTTAATGACGTTCATCTTTAAGGACAAAGATAATCATCTTTATAGCTTGCAAATTCCTTATTAGCTTGCAGATAGTGTTACTATAAATTCAAGCTGCATATCATGAGCCACACATTTTTAGCTGTTAGAACTCATTCTCTGAATATTTAGTAAGATGATGAAGGGAGGTGAATGGCGACTCCCCAGCTGGACACAGTTCCAGCTTAAGCAAGATGATAAACTTCTAATATGAAGATGGAACTTATGGATTCTGGCCAGAATAAAATAGCATTTTACCAATGGAATTCCAGTTCAAACTCTATTCTGGAAAGAAACTATTCTAACAAGGTTCCTCGCCCTTTCAGGGGCTTCTGGAAAAAAAAAATGGAGAAGCCAAGTGTGTGGTCTTCTGAAATTTCAGAGTAATTTGTAAAAGAGACAGCATGGGCAGCTTTTAGGAAAAGAAACAGAAAATATTCCTGCAAGTTGACAAGAAATATTTGCTGCCCCTAAGCTCTTATAACAGCATCCATGACCCTGCAAATAGAATTATTTTTTTCCAGCAATATGTCTAAAATAATGGCCCTCATACCCTTGTGCGGATTTTTGAAGTGGTACTTGATTTCCCATATTTTTAAGAAAAAAAACCCATAAGAATAATTAATTAGTTCTGTTGGAGTACATAGGTCTCAATGTTTACATTTTGAGACCTTTTTAGATTCTTACATTGTCTTTATCCTTGAAAGAACTGAACAACTTAACTTTGTGTTTTTTCACTTAGCTCATATAATGGCATTCATGTCTTGGGGAGAGATAATGATAGGTAGGTCCTCACATGCAGCAATTCTAACTTAAGGCTAAGTGATTTCTGCCTATAAGCCAACACTGATTTATGCTGAAGGTATGGCAATAACATGGGGGTCCAGAAGCAGTGTGTGTGATTGCAGTCCATACAAATCTATGGAAGTACAAAAATCTCCAAAACACTGGGTATGATCCTAGAGTCAATATCTCTTTTAAAGTCCTGTATTTAATATTCTGAGAAACAACCATATTTCACTGTAGACTCAGGTGGAGTTTCATGCCAGATCCAGGAACCTTGAGTTAGTCACAGGGCTGCCCTGCAACCTTTGCCAGCCAGTCAAGTCAGAGGTCTTTTTGTGCATCCAGAAAGGGATGCCTTTCTGTCTCTGCTGCCTCCAGGGGCAGTCTGGTGTACTCACACTCCTAATTCATGCACGTTAGTTTGTTCTCTAGCTAAGTGGGGTTGAATTCTGGCCCCAGAACATATTTCCAATTTGTCTCTAATTGTAGACATTTACCTTATTTTGATACTTAAGTGACCGTGTTATATACTGAGCTTTTCAGGCATGTGAGCCCGACAGAAGAATAAAGCAGGAACCTAAGGAGCATTTAGCTCACAGGAACTCAGAGGGTTTGCAAAACATTTCTGGAAGTAGGATGCAGTGTTTTAATTCCATGAATTACTGGTAATTTGAAAAATTTTCCCCACAGAGATCAGTGGGAAGACCCTGAGATAGCTTTTAGCCACATGAAAGGACCCACTTTTCAGATGGGTTACTTTGGGAAGGAAATTCAGAATAATCAACAATTTGCATTTGAGATACTACAGAAATTGATGGCCTCCTTTGACAGTTTTGCTTTTGAAAGGCCTCTAAATTAGCATGGTTCATTCATGCCTTCTTATTGTGCGCTACACTTCAGTGCCTGGAGCTGCAGGATATGCCCCGTGAAGGAAAAATGAAGGAGATAGAGTTGTTACAGATGAATTGTTTTTACATGAAGGGAAACACCACATTCTCCTTTTAAAGCAATTGTTATTTTATCCCTTAGATGCCATTATTTACCGTGGGTCTAATTGTTCTCATTCAAGATGAAAACTGATCAAGATCAGCTTGCTTTGATACAACCAACTGAAACACTTTATAACAGCTTCCCAGAGAAGGTCTTATGCAGTGATTGCCACACAACCTCTTTCCTCAGGTAATAGGAAATTGAAAACCACTAGTACAGCAGTCCATTTTGGAACAGAGTTTGGTTGTTGGAACTGGGTTGGGTTATCCTTGGTCTGAAAAGTCCTCAGCAAGACACAGAGCTGGCAGTCCCCCTGGTCGTATTCATCACTGTGCAAAGGGCACAGTGACTTCATACCCAAAGGCCCATTGGGAAAACCACAATTTTCTAGTTCTCTGGAGAGAGATGAACTGCACACTGCATGCTCTAGACAGAAGTACGAAGCAGTCCATGATGCAATATTTTGGCAAAAATTTCCAAGTACACAAGAAACCCACGAGAAAAATCAGGCATCCCTTTCATTTATGTGAATTCTTTTGTTTCGTGGAAGTCTTGGCAAAAGCCTAAGCGTGCTGTATGATAATCCACATTCACTTGTGAAATCTACGTGTCCTCAGCAAGACTGAGGCATGAATAATTCTAGAGAACAGTTCTTGGAAACCATCACCTATAGTACTAACGTTTTAAGACTTGTGGGGACACATTCAATTAAAGCTTCATATAGTTTCAATACCAAAGAAATCCCCAAAAAGCTGAATAAATAATAGCGGGGGAAATGTTTCCAGCCTACACTAACTTATAGAATGGCTCCTTTACACTGCTTTAGAGATGTAAAGGGACTTTAAAAAGTTTTAAATGAACTGTTAATGGAGGACATGGAGGACATTAGCATAAATGAAAATCAGCTTCATGACTATTAGGGAGTTAAACTATTGACTGGATTACTTGGCTTCAGAAATTCAAAGGAAGGTTATGAATCCAATTCTGACTTTGAAACTTATTAACCCTTCTCTGCTTTGTTTTTTATTTCATCGTATCTTCTCAGCCATGACTTGAGATTTTCTGCTCTGTGACTCAGCTTCAGATGAAGGGAAGGGAGAATGAATGATGTAATTGCAGGCAATGCCATAGCCTAGTTTTTGGATACCCCACAAGACCTGTGGTGTGGGTTCAGGCTGTGAATTTCAATCCACTCATTGCCTCAAAGAACACTTGCACTTATTGACCAAGAGGTCGAAACCCCATTTTTTTCATACCAAATTCAGTGCTATCTTAATGAATCAAAAGCAGACTAATAAATCATTCTGCTCTGGAGGCTTATGTGGTATTTCTTTGCTCACATCTGAAATATCAGATATTTAGATGTCTTGTTTCTACCTATCTGGTCAGGAGAAGGGTTTCTGAACTTGCTTAAGAATTTAGGTTCTCTGAGAGGTGCAACGATATTATAGCTCAGGCTAGAAAATGTTCGTATGACTGAAGAAGTACTCAAGGCAGGACTGAGGGGAGAAGTCAAGGTGCACCAGGAGCAGGGATTTGAGACAGGAGTGGAACATAGACAGGAAGTTAAGAAAGGCCTCAGCTGTTAGAGAAAACTGATTTGAGAAGTGCCAGAGCACTTAGGCTGAGTTTAACTGTTGTCATGAAGGTTGGATTTTCTACAGTAATCCTGCAAATCTCTCCTCCAGATTTTTGTGGAGTGTACAAATTGGCTCTTTTCTGGAAACAGGATTCTCCCTCATCCCTAAAGCTTAGTTAAGATTCTGGATGCAACACATACCTCCACTAAATCCTTTAGGCCATCTAGGAATTTATTATTCAGTTACAAAGGGATTAATAGGATCTCTGAGGCTTAGGACTTGATATCTGGGTTCAGTGAGGTTGCCTGTTTCTAAGGGTCAGAGAAAACTTCCAGTAGGGAGTTTCTGAGTCCTGAGGGAGAAAAAAAAATTGTCTTGAAGACTCAAGCAATGACAGTCTGAAATGCTTCTAGGAAAAAAGAAAGACTTTTGCCATTCAGCAAGCACAGAAAACAATTTCTGTGGTTCTCGGAAAAGTTTGAAAATTCACAGAGCTATGAGGAGATAGTAAAGGAATATATGCAGGGCTCATGGGTAGAGCAAAACAAATAGATGTAATGGCATAAAAAAATTATGACTTATGTTACACAGCCTTTGAATACATAACTCTATGAACATAAATCCTGCCAAAATCCAGGTGGAGGCAAGAATAGGAGCCAGCATCAGCGTCTGGGAACTGTGTTATTCATTTGCCAATGGGAAAGAGAAACGCATACATGAACCAAGAAGAAGCAAGGAGTTTTTACTTACACTCAGGTTCTGGGATGAATAGCAACATATTCCTGGTCTTTGTAGCCTTAAATGTGCACTTGGGTTGGGTTGTAATGTTACATTTCTAAGTCAAGGGTCAATCGTATACCTTCTTGAAAGACCAGTAGTGCTAGCATGTTGGAATGAGCTGTTAGTGTTAATATCAAAACACATGAAATAATTTGCCATCTGAGTACCATGCCAGCAGTACCTCATTCTTGACCCCATTGGCTCATGGAAATAGGTAGTTTGTTGGTTGCACAAAATCTGGTAGCTCACATGAGTGAGAAGTTCTTGCTGTTTGTTGGTGCTCCCTGTCTTGAGGAAAATTCAAGGATAGACCTTTATCTAAGAAACCAGGAGGTGAATAATAGCAAGTGGGTGAATGGCTCTCATCTGTGTGTATTTTATTTTCTTTGGCTCATCAATACAGGTGCAAGAGACAGTGAATTTTCCTAGGTTTTCCAAAGTGAAGAAATTTTGCCCACCCTTGTCAGCCTTTTCCAGGAGTCACAGTATGGCGTGTCAGAGTTCAAAATTGCACTAGCTGAATGAGCCACCCAAATCCTTTTCTGTCCTGACTTTTTCTTTCCCATTTGCATGATTACAGCTTGTATTGTTTTTGCATGACCTGGTTTTGGTAGCAGGGGCAGGGTGGGGCTATAGGGGTGGCCTCTGTGAGAAGCTGCTAGAAGCTTCTACCATGTCCAGCAGAGCCAGTCCCTGGAGGGTCCAAAGATGGATGTGCCGCTGGCCAAGGCTTGACCAATTAAAGATGGTGGTAATGCCTCTGTGATAATGTATTTAAGAAGAAAGAAAAAACAAAATTTGTGGCACAGGTTTTTTTTTCAGCCAGAGAAGAGCAGAGTGAGAACATGTGAGAAGAGCAACCGTGCATACACCAAGGTCAGTGAAGAAGGAGGAATAGCAGGTGCTCTAAACATTGGAGCTGAGATACTCCTGCAGCTTGTGGTATAGACCATGGTGAAGAAGCTGTGCCCCTGTAACCCCTGGAGATCCACAGGGATGCAGAGATCCATGCAGCCATGCATGCCCATGGAGGAGCCCCACACTGGAACAGGTGGATGCCTGGAGGAGTCTGTGGTCCTGTGGGAGACCCAGTGGAGACAGGGGCCCTGCTCCTAGGCTGGAGCAGCCTGTCCTTGGAGGACTGCACCCCATGGAAGAATGACCCATGCCACAGCACTTTGCAGAGAACTGTTGCTCGTGAGATGGACTCAGACTGGAGAAGTTCATGGAGAACTGGCTCCCATGGGAGGGACCCCACAGTGCAGCAGGGGAACAACTTCTCTCCCGGAGTAGCAGGAGAAGCAACAGGTGATGAACCGACCACAACCCTCATTTCCTGTCTCCTTGAGCTGCTGGGGTAGGAAGTAGAGATTGGAAGGAGGGAGGGTTAGAGGGAAGGTGTTTTTAACGGTTTTATTTCACTTCTCATTATCCTACTCTGATTTTGTTAGTAATAAATTCACTTAATATCTCTAAGTCGAGCCTGTTTTGCTCTTGATGGTATTTGATGAGAGATCTCTCCTGCTCCTTATCTCAGCTCATGAACCCTTCGTTAAATTTTCTCTCCTCTGTCCAGCTACAGAGGGGGGTGAGTGAGTGGCTTTGGTGGGTGCCTCGCATCTGGCCTGGGTCAACCCGCTACAGAGCTGCTGCCACTTTCACTCTTCTACATTCCCTAAATTATCATGTTAATTCATTTCAGGCATAATTTCACATAATCATTTTAAGGCAATTTGACTTCTCAGTCTAGCTAGGCATCCCATCTAGAGCTTGCCCATGCAGAATGTGAGCTATTAGCACTGACTTCACATAATTTCTAGAATCACGAGGTGGAACAGCACTGAAATCCTTGTCATTGGCAGTATAACTTCTTCTACAGAAGACAAAGTGATTCCTAAGGAGATAAAAGAGCTGCTGGAGAGACTGCTTAGAAGCTGAGGTGGCAACTACAACTTGGGAAGTAGCATTTATCCTTTCTGTGGTGTTGCTAACGGGTCTGAAGGGATTGACCCACTCATTCACTCTTCTTCTCTACAAATATATGTAAATACTGGCATCAGTTATGGAACATATACATCCTATCTTCCACACTGAAGTCCTTTGTGGACTTCAACACACTTAGTAGCAAACAATATTATTACATTAAGTAAGGAGATGCCAGAGGAGCCTCTTCCTACAAAATGGCTCGGAAAGGTGTCCTCTACCAAAGAATGTTAGTCTGAAGCTTCCCAGAAGACCTGGAAGTTCATCTGGACTTTCATCTAAACCCTCACGGAGGCCAATAGGCAAAAGAGACACTCTTCTCAGAAACATGAAAATAAGTCTTGTAAACTTAAATTATTATCTTGGGTTGAATGAATGAGGGTTTGTTTGGTTTTGGTGGTGTTTTTTAGTGTTTTTGTTGTTTGTTATGGTTTTTGTTTTTTTTTCTTCAATAAGAAAGAGTTATTTGTTATAACTTATTTTAAGAGAATCTAAGGGGTTTTTACCCCTCTTTATCAGCCAAATTAACAGTCTCTCCCAACCAGTTATTTACCCAGGACCCTCCTACAATCATGATTTATTCATGTCAGACATCTGAAGTAGTTCAAAAACAGAGAGCAGAAGGTTAAGGAGAAAGTCATCCTTACTGTAGTTGATGAAACCAAAGTAGTTAATTCCCAGCTAAAGCCTAACACAGATCTACAAGTCCATGATGACCTAGGAAGCTTGTTAGACTTTATCGGACAAACTAGAAGTGGTCAGTGCTGAAGGATGCTCAGAGTGCAGGTCCCTCAGGGAGCCACAGCTGCAAAAATCCTCCATAAAGAAGAAAGAAGTGAATTACTTACATTTATTAAAAAAGAAAGCAGGAACAAAACCATCACCACCAAGAATGTATTTTGTTGTAAAAGAACTGACATCATCCAGACCCTGTCCATCATCCTTATACAACATAAAGTGGTAACAAAAACCAATGTTGATGTGTTTTTCACCTCACTTCTCTGTCTCAGAGAGACAATGTGAAACATTAAAAGTCTGATGGTTTGTTTGATTCCAGGAAAGTCTTTGTACTGAATTAAAAATGCAGTAAAGGCTAATTGGAGTTGATATATCTCCTGCTAGATTAATTTTGAATTGAGTACTGTAATATATTGACATCATGTTAGTGATCAAGATGTTCTCTAAACTGAAAGTGTTTCCCAGGGAATAATTACAGCTTGGAGGAAAGAAGAAAAGATAGAAGGTGTCAAGGATTAAAACTATATAAAAATACAAGTATACTTTTCTTTTGCTTTATAGAAGCTACAGAAGAATAAACAAAAAGACTTGTCCAAGTAATTGAGGAACCTTTGAAAATATTTTAAAGGATCCCATGATCATTAGATACGGCTGGAAGAAGAAAATTCAGTTCAAGGAAACCGTATAATTTGGAATGCCTTTTGCCTCATGTTGGAGAAAGGTATACATTTCTTAACATATTCATAAAGGAGAAAAAGGTCCAGAGAAGCACAAGCACACAACCAGCCTGATCAGCACAGGCTCTCATTTTGTTCCCAGTCCTGCTCTGCCTTTGCTTCTTTCAATGGTGCTTTGTCAGAAAGAATCTTCTTTGAATCCGAAGACAAATTTTCTCCAGGCCCTGAGAGAGTGTAATCCAATCTGTGTTTATGGTTTTGGGTTTTTTCGTTGTTTTGACCAATGAACTGTTCTTTATGAACCCACTTTTCTTGGCATGGACCTGAACTGTTAGCAGTTGATGGCTGGGAGGCTTCATCAGAGCTCTGCTTCCTGTGGGACTTTTGTCAGGTACCCCCAAAGGGACCGTGGTAGCCTTCTTTTCTACCCAAACACACTAGCTGCCTCCTTTCCCTCATGTGTCCACTTGCATTCACAAATTTGATTTTCTCAAGCTCAGAGCAGGGAAGCAAGAAGACACAAAACAACAGAATGACTTATTTTGCACAGTGTCACTGTGTGCCTGTACTTTCCAAGACTTTGATTTCATGTGTGAAAATTTTAGGTTTTATGACATGTGAGTATAAATATCAGTCTTCTTCCTACACACGGACAAAGCCAGACCTCATGTCAGAAAGTAAGATCTTTTAATCTTGTTTGTTTGGGGATGGAGGAGGGCACAGATACATGTCAGCTGCTTGCCACAGAGCTGCAGGGAGGAGCCCTGTGTGGGTCACGGTAAAAGAGAAGTATTCCCTAGCAGAGTCTGAAGGAAAATGGCAAAGACAGTGAGAATGGCCCTTTATCAAAAAGGATGACAGGAATCTGAGGACACCTGCTTGGCACCTGGAAGGCAGAGGTACATGACATCTACTGTCTTTTTATGACAAAATACAATTAAACTGCAGTGGGACTTAGGCCTTTTTAGGGCATCCAGGAAAGCCCCATATTGAAAACTCGCACGTGGTTTTTTAAAAATAAAAAGAAAGAAAAGAAAAAAGTGTAGCCTCGGTATTAGGTTCCCATTCAGATTAATCTGCTGCTAACAAGCAGCAAACCCACAGCAATGAACACACCAGGTTTCTCCAACCCTTTGCTGCTGGTGTGGAAACTCTTTGCTCCTGGGAACATATTGTCTCTTGTTTTTTGCCAGTGGATACTTCAATGGTACATTTAATTCCTGTTGGAATTTTCACCACCTTCTCTGGGAGTAATTCTGCAATATACTCATGACAAGTTGGCAATATATTTATTTGCAGGGATGCCTGCATTTGACCACAAACTCTTTCACATGCTGCAACTTAATGGTTGGCCAACAATGGTAGCAATTTTGGCTAATATGGAACTGGGATGTGTTCCCAACCCAAACCAGTCAAAAAAAATAAAGGGTCCATATCCTACAACTAATTTTCAAAGTCCTTCAGCCTCATAATTTTTGAAACAATGAGTAAAATAGTAATGGATCATGAAAGTGTTACTACCAGTTAAACAATGTGTCAGTTTCAGAAAGATGCTTACTTGCAACTAGGTAACCAGGTGTTATCTAAGAAGTTGTAGAAGTTCAAAAAAATAGATAAACAAGTTCAAAACTTATGGAAGCATTGACTATTCACTTACATTCCCATTTTGTGCTAGAATAATCTGTTTCACAGCCACGCAAACCAACTGATAATTAGCAACCTTGAACAAAATGTCCCCATTCATAAATCAAAATTATTCACCACAAATATTAATTGCAAATTTAGCCTTTTTTTTCCTGTTCATGAATATATTTTCCATGCATAAATATTCATTGAATAGTTCGTGAAAACAGATTTTAGTCTGTGGGTTGCTTGTAAGATGTTATTATATCTGTATAGTTTCTACTTGTGCATCACAATTAGTCAATAATTCACACAGGTATCATCTCTTCTCCCTAGAAATGAGATTGTTTGCTTTAAAAACAAAATAATATGGAAAAAAGTATAGGGATAATTGCAGTGTTGGCATCATTTACAGGAACAAATCACATGCACTAAAATTTGAGTAAAGTATGAAGATTCGTGATTATCATGACAAATACCCACAGCTGTGTGGGGATTTATAAGCATGACATATTATAAAAGCACAAATAGCAGGAAACTCTGCTTATTTCTTCTATTCACAAAAGTATTCTTGAATCACAGCATTATTGTAAATGCCCTTTCTCACAATGATACAATTTCCTGTTCTAATCTCTGAGCATTAATTGTAACTGTTTTTCAGCTTCCAAAAATTGTTAGACAAGATAATATCCAAGCTTTATGTTCACTTGAATAGCTACTGCAGTCTGTCCTTTCCCTGTCCTCCTTCCAGAGCATCTCTTTTACTGAGGAAAATGAGACAAGCTGCTCTTTCCATTTTTGTTGCTGAGAGCCATTCCCCCATCAACTCTGCACCTTTTAACCCTCGTGATGTGATGTTGATGGAGCTGCCACTTAAAAACAAATTCTGTTTGGCCATCAGGGAGCTTCCTGCGGTGATGGAGATGACAGAGCCTTTTTCAGGATGTTGCTTTTGAATTTGCTGTTAGGGGGTAAACCCTTGTTGTCTGATATCTAACAGCATTTGGGTTCAAATGTAAAATCCCTGGGCTCATTCTGGATTCCTCATGTATAGGAGTCACAGCCACCAGAGTGCTTGGGAGGGAGCAAAATCAAGGGAAGGAAACTCTTGCTTGGCATGAAGCCTTATTTACCCAGTCTTGTGGAACAAACAAGCAAACAAAAAAACCCTGTCCAAAACAAGCCCCACTGTGTAACCCACTGTTTGCACTCAGAGTTCAGAATATATCTTGGCTTTGAATTCAGTGATTTGAAGTAAGAAGCTATAGGAATGCCCTTGGATAGTGACTCTTTCTTTAATGCCCTCACTATTCTTACTAGACTTGCTATGATACGGGACTTAATGCTGCTTTTTTAACAATCTTCTTTTTCTAGCACAATGGCCCTCTGAACAGGTGGAGGGGATTTTATCCAGCACATCTTTGGTTGTTAGCCAGCACATTCTTGCTCTTCCAGACGTGAAAATATTTACATATTAGTAATACGAAATAACATCTTTCACTTTATACAAAATTCGTAAAATGACACGTTAACAGCTTATCATATACTCATTTCCAGCAAAAAATTAGTACAGAAAAACACACCTCCACCTTGCATTTGCTGCCCCTAGCTAACACCAACATTTTAATGTTAACTCTTTGTCACTGGGAGTCGATTTTTCCCAGCACAGCACCTAAGTGCAAAATGCATTAGAGCAAATGTCTGAACTCCAAACCCATCTGGCATTAGGAGCTATAAAATATTGCCATACTTGTCTACAGTAGATTTTAACAGACTTTCTGGACAATATCATTTAAAAAACGTTGTTGTGCAATGGAATTAATTAGCACAAGTAACATGTACAACATAAATTTTTATTGTTTCTTATACGCCATAAAATTTCCAAGACAGAAGCACCTGGTAAAACCATACCGTCTGACTGGGCATGGCATTAGGAAGGCCTAGATGGGAGCAGATGGAAAGTCTGAGGATGAAATAAGAACAGATGGGAAGTCTGAAGGTGAAATTTGAACTTAGGTATTTCAAAGTTCACATGGCTGAACATAAAGTCCCATTAAATGTGCTCCAATGAAGAGTTAAACTGACGGACTCCACTGTGCCCTCCCTCCTTTGGTGTTTCCAGTGTCACTTAGCTGTCAATAATGTTTGTGGCAGCAGTTAAAAAAAGCACTTTCCTTAACTCTGCGTTTCAAACCCGAGATTTTGTCGTCCGTTCTGTACCTGGGATTTTATGAAGGTGTTAGTGCTATAAACATGGAAAAGCATTTTCAGGTTCCACACAGAGCTGATGGCTCTCCCCTGTAATTTCCCTTGCCTTCGTTTAGGCAATTGGGCAGCCACAGAAAGCCGTGCTGGCAGGGAGACAGCAGCACGCAGCCAGTGCCGACGGGAGGACGGACCCATAGGGCTACAGAAGAGAGCAGTGAGCCTCACCGATGGCTGGTGTCACGGACAAAAAGCCCAGCTCCTGCTAGCATACCTTCGTGCACTGTGCAGTTGGCTCATTTTAATTGGTACAGCTTCTTGGAAATACTTTCCCTCCTACTGTTTTTCCAGCAGAACAGGTCTGTTGCAGTTTTAACAGAGAAATATAATCCAAAAATTTGGGAACAAACATGATTGTTACCTATAGTTAGAGGCAAATCCACAGAGAAAGAAAAGCTTCTCTGGACCTGGTCCTTGATGCTTGTTGGAGTTTTATTCATAGCTTGTTGGGAATCTGGTGAAGGATTTTTGTTTTAGAGTGAATTTACCTCAGTTCAGTGGGGTTTTATGAAGATTGAATTTATTGAGGTCCTTTGCATGGATGACAGCAAATGTGGTGAACTCACAAATAAGGGCCTGGTATTCCTACTAAACCAGCACGCTTTGTGTGAAATTGTTACTTTTAAAACCTGTGAATCCCTGATACGTGATTGCCAGCAGAGATAATTTTTTCCAGCTCCCACAGACATATAAAACTCCCAGTTTACAGCCCAGCATTGGTTGTACAATACAAATACTGTACCTGGCTCTTGTTCTAAAGTCAAGGCAGAGAGAGATACTTTTCAAGTTTTAATAAATTACTCTTTTCAGATGTTGAAAAAGGCATGACAATTTACCCAGTGATTCTGAAACATTTCTATAGTTTTTTAAACAATTGCCACAGCAGGATATATCCATTCTAGGTCTTGATGGGTCATTTGGAAAGTACCAAGAATGAACACCCTTTTACATGTTAGCAAGTTCCCAAGTCACTTACCTCATGCACATGGCCAGTTGGGTATTTGGGAAGGGCCACTGTTGCCAAGCCAGGTGGGGCACCCATGTCAAATTTGTGGTAGGTTTCCAAAACCTAGGAACTGTGTCTTTCTTCGGGCTAACAAAGCTCTTTGCCATCATTGTCAAGTCAGTCACTGTGCTGCCATGTCATGTCACCTGGGTCTTGAGGATCAGCATATTCTAAAATTATGGAAATCTTTTCAGTAATGGTCTGAAAAATGACAGGCTCTCGCATGTTCCTACTGTACTTGAGGAAGTGCATTTCCTGTGATTAATGGCCTCTCTTCATGCTCTGCACAATGCTTTTTAAGATTTTTTTCCCCACTGTAAGCCAAACCAAAGAATGTTTTCAGTTTCTCAGGCTCTATTTACCTTCTCTCTCATTAGTGGAGGCTCTCTCCCTTCGCTTTCTGATGATTGTGCACATACTTAAAGCCTTCTGACTATTTTCAGCTGCTACTACTGTGTTCCAAAAGTCTGACACAGGGGAACGCACCACCTTGCTGCCGGCGTGAAGCAGGCACTTCCCTTTGACTTCTGCCCGTTGCATTTGCAGTCCAGTGGGGGAACCAGGTAGAACTGTGGCTCCAAGGGTTTTGTAGGGACTCATTGAGCTTGACAAGTGTGCCCTGCTTCCTGACACCATCCCTGTAGCTGCTTCAGAGTTTCAAAGGCTACAGGAGCCCAGCGGAGTGAGGGCAGGGGAGAGAAGGCAGCTTGTGCGTGCTGGGCTGGACAAACAGGCAACAGACTGGGCAGCTGATGTAGCCTCTTAACTGTACACCACGGACCACCAGAGAATAATGTGCTGTAACTCCTTGCCTAATTCTCAGCTCTTCAGTACTATCCAGTCTTCCAGACTGTAATCTTACTTTTTCTTTAACTCTTCCCTGATGACAGTGCAACATTTTTAGTAGAATTCAAGTGTAAGGCGCTAAGATTATACTACCTTGCATAAGGGTTGCCTCATAAATACAGCATTCTATTTTCATGGACACTGGTGTGGCTGTTTCATAAAATATTGTAAATAGTTTATTTGTAGTGAAATAGCCCAGTAAATTATCTTTAGTTTCAGGGTGTACTTGCAGCTCCACTGAGTTCATTTTGGTGCTGTTTGCAAGCCATTACTGTAGAAAGTCGCCCTCCCTTGCTTTCTTGCTAAACTTAAGTGAAAAAATGATTTCATTTAAGAAAAAGTATAAAATGTACCAGCTGAACATTTGGAGGTCCAAGAGTATTTGAGGCAGAGAAACACCTTTTGCTGGAATGAAGCAACTGCATTTATTGCCTGCCACCTGTGTATCTGTTTTAGTGTTGTGGAGTGAAGAGATGCAGCATCTCGTTTCAGATAGGATCTACGGATACATTGCCCTGCTCAGACCGAGGGGATGATGAGATCACGACTATGATGTGGTACCAGAGCAGCAGCAGGTGCCACAGCCAGGGTAAGGGGTGGTGTGGAGAGATGCTGTTACTGCTGTAGACACCCCTCCTGTGAGTTCATGCCTCTCTGTGACTTCTTTACAGTGTTCCATGGGTGTAAATCACTTACTTGCATGAAAAGTCCTCAAATCAGACATGTAAAGGTGTGCTGATGTGCAGGAGTTCTACGGTGGGTCATAGGGTGTTTGAAAGGCAGTGGAATAAAATAGATACATAAGAATACAATCACGCTAAATAAATGATTCCCACTTACTTCTTTCCCTGGAGGGGGGTATGGCTGAAGACACATTGCTTGGTAAAAATCCAAGCCAACCACACTAATTTTTGTGTCTTTCCTGCTTATTTTTCTCTGTTTTAGCTTTCAATTTCTTTCTGAACTCCCTATAGTTCTTTACGGCTCATTTATTTGCACTGTGTAACTATTTAGGGTCCTGAAAGAGCTCAGACGAAAGTTCTGCTGTCACAGTTAGTGAAGGCAGGACTTCATCCACAACATATACCTTTATCCCCTGACAATTATTGTCAGAAGCATTGTCTTTGCTGTTACCCAGGTTTTCAGTTCCGTTTTTCTCTTTTAATATAGTGACTGATTTGATAAATAATTTACAGAAATGACTGGCATTTTGTTCACAGGCAGTTTCCTGTTGTGGTGCTCTACTATATTTTTAAAATTCTTCAGCCTTATGTATGTAAGTGCTGAAATAACACGGCGCCTTTCACACTGTCATTGCTTAGTGACTCCAGGTGCAGGTGAGCTGGGTGCAATAAGACTGGGCAGGTACAGGCATGCCTTTGTGTTTGCAGTCCTGGTGCTCAACTTTCCAATGACTTCTCAAAGCACAGGGTTGGCAAGAGACAGACACAGAGTGTCCAAATGGATTTCTTGAGGTTGTTCCCCTTCCTTGTAACCATTTTTCTCTCCCGTGCTTCAGGGCTTCTGGTCACACCTCTACCTTTATGCACTTTCAACACCAGGTTCTCAGTGTGCTGTAGCACTGTGATATGATTTTAAACAGTGCAAAGTGAATGCTGCATTTCCACAGAGAATGCATGTTTCATGTAAATGTTATTTCCAAGTACTATTAGATAGTAATCAGAATATAACATAACATAGTTATATATTTTTTTACTAACATATAAAAGTGTGATAATTAATAATTCATTTGAAATACTTCAGAATTCATATTGTTGTAAGTGTGTGCAACAGGCAAAGTACTTGTTAATAAGATGGCTGTTCTTAACATAGCTGCACAAATCCAGGATCTCTGCTGTTTAGGAGGAAAGAGCTTTTAAAGCAGTAGCAGTCAAATTTGTAACGAAGAGGAAAAGACGAGTGTACGAGTGGTGCAGTGTTGATAGCAGGCAGCTGGTTGATTGTCTGGAAGATGACCAGTAAGCTCTGACATGCTAAGTAGCATCGCAAGAATTGATCCAAGAACTGTTCGGAAAACTCTTGTGGCATGATTACACTTCAGTTGAATTCTTTTTTCCTGTTTTGACTATTTTAAAAGTTTCAGTGTTACCACTATATTTTCTGTGAGGTAGATCTCTTACATATGCTGGCTTGGCGCATTTCGGCTATTTTTTTCATGGTGAACCTTGGTTTTCAGACCCTCCTTTCTGTTCTTTCCTGACACAATCTGGATTTGAGAACTGGCAATACACAGCGTTAATGTCCATTTAATGCAGTTCTGTCTGACTTGTCTTCACAGGTGTCTTCACAGGGGCAGTTATTGGGAGGGAAAAGAACAAAGCCAGTAAAGTGTAGTGCAAGTTTACTGAGCAGATGTGCCATCTCAAGAGGAGGAAATTTTTCCTTTTTTTTGCATCTAGTTTTTAATGACAACCTCAAATACCAAATATGCTTCTTTTAAGATTCAAATTCCAACTAAGTTTTATCAATTGCTGATGAAAAGAAAAGTAAAAATATGGGTATTTTGAAGAAATTTTAAAAATTCAAGTTCACTGGCACACACACTGGCTCTGTGCAGGAGCAGAACAGTCCCTTGTGTCAGGCTTTGGGGTGAAGATACCGCTTTCTCTTATACAACAAATACACTGAAGCAAAGTCCTTAGATATTGCCTCGCTGAACATTTTATGCATTAGGCTGCTTGTGATTTATGAGATTTAAGACTAGAAGGAACAGCTAGAAATCTAGTCTGATCTCCTGTTTATTTGAACCAGTTAGCCATTGCTTGAACCATATCTGTTCCTTGACCCAAAACAAATGATTTTCAGTTTACAATATAAGGACAGCTGTGCTTGAAGAAATGGAAACTTCAGCCAATCCAATGCCTGCTCTCTTACTGGAGAGGCTTAGGGACAGAAGGCAAAACCAGGAAAATTAAAATCTGATCCCTACTCAGTAATAACTTTCCAAATAACAGCAATATGTAGTGAGGTCAAATGTCATAGCAACATCTTTTAGTAGCAGTTAGGAGATTCATTCTTCTGCTCTGTAGTAAAGTATATTTTCTTTCAGTAGATCCCAGTTTATTGAACAAATGGATTGTTCTAAATAAATGTCTGGTCCCCATCATGTTATATTGTTTCATTAATCTGTAGCTGAGCACCAAATTTGTTCTCATTGCTTCTGATTAATATAATAATATTGACCAATATAAGACATAGTAACAATCCTTAAATAATCCCTCTAGTAACACAGCCTTTCACCAAGTCTTCCCTATCAGTGCTTAAGAGTTGTTACTTGGCCATTTCTTAGGTCCATTAAATAAGTGCTCCAGAGATGAACAATGTTATTTTTCAATCAGAATACTATGTTTTATTGTTTTGAATGATTAAAAATATTCCCAAATAAACCACTTTTTAAAATAACCTTTGCCATCTGACTTTGTAGTCTGAAAGACTATGACCTGTTTAGGTTTCTGTTTGTTTTACAGCAGCTACTGAATTGACATCAGTTAATTCTGAAGCACATACTACCTTTTCCATTATTTTGCCTGGATATAATGTTACACCAGCCAATCTGTAGTTATCCATATTTCTGCTTGTGTATTTAATTTGTTTTTACAAACTAGGTACCTTCCAGTCCTCTGATACGTTATTATCATCAGAAAGTCCATAAAAAATTAGCACCAGTGGCACAAATATCACTGTAGAAAGTTATATAAGCATAGTTTCTTTAAAATATTTCTCTTTCAGCTAATGTAGTTCAGAGTTTCCTTTAGCTTTTTGGAAGCAGCCATTCTGAAGCATCACATATACTGTATTCTTTGGGGCTATCCTTTGTTTGGGTATGTTGAATGCAATGAGGTCACGATCATTGGTTCCTAGGCAACGACCAACTTCTACTCCAGTGATTAATTCATCTTTATCCATCATATGAAGTCCAAAGCAAAGTGATCTTCTGTGTCAGAAACTTATGATCCATAGCTTTTAGAAAGCCTATGACATTTCATTAGTGTGAGAGTTTGAGCACATCTTCCAAATGGAAGTTGCTCTCTGAAACATCCATATGTTTCTCAGTCATGTTTGTATTGCAGATATTAATATTTTTTGTCAGGTAAATAAGCTAACATTAATCTGTTTACTTTGAAACACTTTGTGGATTCTATATTTGGTGAGACAGAGATCTGATACATGCATTTGCAAGTATGAACTAATATAACTGGACAGAGAAGAAAAATTTTGTGAGGTATTTTGCATTTTTATAGCACCTTCATCTTACCATCCTAAGTGGCCTCTAAAAAAGGAATTAATGTACTATTGCTAGGAATTTATGCCACTCACTGTGGTTTCTTTCCTCACTAAAGTATTGAGTCCGATAAAATGTTATAAGCTTGATTTCTTGTGAGTAGTGAAATGGAAGGGCAAAGTGGTTAAGTTCAGCATTTGAAATGTGGGCATCTCATCCATATTTAGGCACCTCTGTGGCCTGATTTTCAGAGTTGCTGAGAGCCAGCATGATCCCATTAGAGTAACTTCTCAAGGTCATGCAAAAATCCTGTACCAGGAATAGTCTTGACTCCGTGCCCTGTATGTTAATGATTTGTAAATCCAAAATTAAGATGTCAACTCCTTTATGGATAAGGGAAAAAACCCCAGAGTTTCTAATAAAAAGAAGAAATGACCACATCCCCTCACCTCCAGTTTTACCATATCCAAACTGTTTCATCTCCACCAGTTGTAATGAGCTCACAGTCATATTATGCTGTTCTGCAGTTCCGCAAACCATCATTAGTCAAAGCACAGAAAATCTGTTTTAAACAAGCTCTTCAAGGCTGCTGCCTCTTGTCTTGATGGATTTCTTCATCTGTGGGCTGCTCATCCTCCTCCCAGAGCAGGCAGGGATAGTTGTATCCTGGTCCCTCTGGTGAATGGTTATGGAGGACCCATAGGCAGCTGTCTGAGATGGCGGCCTGAGACAGATTTCAGTGCAGCAGTGAGAAGATGAAGAACAAATGCAAATTTCTGTAGCAGAGAGTAGAGAAAAGGAATGGCAGGAGGCAAAGAAGAATGATGGCAAGTTAATTGTTCAGCCCTAGATGAAAAGTCTCAGCCCCACAGAGACTGTTATCTCATAGCTGTATGCCATAGAGGTTTTACTTTATAGGGCTGGAGAGTGATGGGAATAGAGGCATTAAGCCTTAGCCACCAGCTGGGCAGGGAATTCAGATGCTGCCAGAGCAGGATTGTTGAAATGAAAAAGTTATGTTTAGAATGAGTTCACTGGAACATGACCCTGTCTATACAGGATTTCTTTCTTTCTTTCCTTTTCTATTAATTTTTGGTAAGTGGCAGGCAAGTTCTGGGTCAGATTCCTGATATGAAAGAAAAGAGAAGCAGAGTGAAATAAAAATTTTGGAAGACCAATTAACCAGGAAACGGGACTTAAGAAATGGCATTGCTGCCTGCCATATACCTCCTCCCCTGCTTTACCCCTCACCTTCATCAGAGAGCAGGGACTGAGGAAGGAAAGATTGATGGAAGCAAGGGAAAAACATTGTCTTTACAGGTATTGAGCAGTCTGGCTCAGTATATCCTGTCTGGTGCAGGGTCTTAACTGCTTACCTTTCTTTCACCATCACCTTTAATTAAGCTCCCTTGAGGGTCATCATGAGCATGGGAGTTTGGCTTTTTTGTTCTCCACTCTTTTTTATGCTGAACTGACACACTAGCCAGATTTTCCGAAGTGCACAACTCTCTTTTATATCAGATTTTCCACCAGATGAAAGTGTGGGGAAGAAAAAGGGTGAATGTGATTTTGTTATTTTTTTCTCTTTTTTAAAGCTGAAGAACTTTATATTACGTCCATTCCTGCTTTGATAATAAAGGAGCTGGAATTGTACCTTTGTTTTAAAGCCTGCTAGGTGAGAATTTCCCCCTGTGCTCCCACAGCTCCACTTTCAGGACAGCAGATTGATTTAGTGGGGAGCTGTTCTCCTGGTGCTGCAGGGAGGTCTGCAGCACTTGTGGCATCCTCTTCTCCCCAGAAGAGCCCCCGACAGCCGCATGTACTGTGGACCACACCCCTCTGCAGTCCCAGGCAGGAGGTGTTGGTGCATTAGCTCCCAAGGAATAGATGTCCCAGGCTGCACTTCCAGCCCACAGTAAGTACAGAGGGTGCTTTTGCTTTATACAGTAGCTGCTGAAGAGTTTGACAGTGAATGTAAAGACAACCCTGGACAGTAAGCAATTTCAGGGAAGGCCTGTACCCTGGTGTTATGACCACCCCAGGACATGTAGAGCAAAGGGTGTCCTGCTGAAATACAGTGCACAAAACCTCTGTCACAGCTGCAAAAGTAAACCAGGCTCTGGGGAGGTTTTGCCTCATTCTGTTTTTTTCACACTTGGGATTCTTGTGAAAGTGAAAAAAGATATTTTCCACAGCTTGCAACACAGGGAGCAGGGGCCCACCCATTGCCAAAATATAGTCTGCTCAGAACATTTCAGATGCTCTAAAGTAGCTAAGCCACCCACACAGAGCTGGTATAAGGGACTTGGGGATCAATGAGAGATCCACACCCATCTAAAGCCATGGCTGAATGTCATGCCAGATACTCTGCAGCATCTGAAATGGCATTAGAAGCCTATGTTGAGGCAGTTTAATGCTTCCCTGGGAGATCACGGTAGCTGGAGACTGCAGGATCCAGCTGGGTTAGGCGTGGCAAGCACTGTCATTCACATGTTTTGTTTTGCATATGTGTGTGTGGCAAAAAACAGTGGAAGAGATGCAGAAATGACCTTTAGTGGCACCCACCTGGCCCTTCTCAGCTTTGACTTGCACACTGATTTTAATTTTTAATATGTCCAAATTTGTGTCTTATGGAGAAACTAAGATTTTCCAGATGAGTATTACTAGAGATTACCTATGAGCAGTCATAATCAGCTGCAGCAACTGCATTCCCTCTGGTGTTGGAAGGGGGGTAATCCCAAGGTGCTCTTGGCTGGCTGCTGCATGGAACCTATTTTAAGGCTCTTCTGTGGTGGGGGAAGGCATGAGCTCAGGCGAGGGGGACGAAAGATTGCTACAGTCACAGGACAATTGCCCTGCACAGGTTGAATAAGTCAAAGCATCCTGTCTACCTTATTTTCCTTTCCTCACTCAGAGGGTCACTCTCTGCCTACACAATCTAATGGACTGAAGAAAAAATCCACCGATTTTTCACAGAGAAGTGAAACTGATAACTGGCTATAAATGTGGGATGCATGGAAATTTCCTGGATTTCCCGCTGCTGAATTTTGCTGAATTATGAGACTAACAGTCCAGGAAGAGTTTTCAAGGTTTTGTGTATTTACTAGAAGAAAGACTCCAATTTTTGGAGGTTCATTAAAACTGTTAGAACAATTGAAAGGAAAATTTTACAAAAAAAGTCAAACCAAAAACTGCTCAAAAAGGATAACACTAGCAGGGAAAAGATTTGCTTGCTTTCTCTGTAAACAAGTTAGAAAGATTATTTATTGACATGAAAAAATTTTATAAATGATGAGTCTGGGATACAACTTGAGCTCAAGACTTTTAATCAACATTATGTTTTGCTTGCAGATTCCCTGAGACTACACAGGGTCCTAAGAAAAAATAACATTAGGAACAGAAAGAAAGCAAGAACTATTTTGCATCCTTCACTGTTTGTCTATGTTCCAGACTGTGATCTGCTCAAAACCTTCATATAGAAGGAAAATAAGAAAGAAAAGGGGGGAAAAAAGTTAATTTCTTTTGACATCTTCTTAAAAAATGACAGTATAGATGCAAGTGACATGGCTTGGTCCTGCTAATTACAACTTTTTTCTGTGGCAAAATATATAGACAAGACAGATACTGAATTCTCTGTTTCCATCAGCTTGAGACCTCTGCACTTTCCCAGGTCTTTCTAGCTTGGGTTCTGTACAGTAGGAAAGTTTCCTGCCAAAAACTTTATCTGAGTTGACATATTTCCATGAAAAAACTTCAGTGTTGATCCATAAACACTTTCTCATGAAGTAAATAAATAAAATTCCACACTTCTTCTGCTCTGTGTGGTCCCTTGCTAAATATCAAACCAGATAGGCAAATAATTTTGACAGCATTTTTGGACACAGGAGCTGTCCTAGAAAAAAGACTCCATTGTGTCCCCAAGTAGAGCTACTGGAGAGGAGATTGTCAAACTCCTATACCAGAGCAGAGCAAGTAATCCTCACAGAAAGAAAAACACATCTTTTTCTGCTGCTAGTGAGCTCATCCCATGAGGCAGCATGATTTATGATAGCCCTTGATCTTTTTATCTTGACTGGTAGTTTGCAGATCCTTTAATTATGCACAAGTAGCACATTTTTTTTTGTGAGAACTGTGAGCTGCAGGGCTGGCTAATGGAAGATGTTAGCCTCAGTTTTTCTGAGCCTTTTTGAAAGCAATTTCAAAGTTAGGTAAATAGCTCAGAAACACCCATTGTTTTATGCAGGTGGGACAACCACTAGTTCGTATCCTGAGCTCTTTGATTGTTTTCCTAGGCAAAGAAAGATTTTTCCCCTTTTCCAGGGTTCTTTTGCCCAGGCAGGGGAGGACTGCTAGTTTTCCTTATTGTGGGTTTGCTTTTGCTGGCAGGGTGGAGAAGGGATGAGTACCGCATAAAGGTAATTTCAGGGAAGATACTGTACCAAAGCTTTCTTGTAGAAAAACCTTTTGCATGCATTATGACTCCTATGTTGTATGTAGCAGAACACACAAAAATAATGTTGAATCATTTGCCACGTAAGATGTTTTTTTGAATACATTCATTTCTGCCATGTTAAAGCATCTTGAATTTTACGTGGCAGGAATCTCCACCATGCACTCTGCTTTTCAATTCATTAAGAAATGCTAGCAAAAGCAGGGAGAGTAGCAGAAAGGTACTAAAGAAAATAATCTGAGAGGAAGGTGTTGTAAAAACACAAATGAGCAATATGATTAAATCTGATTTAGAAAAACAGTTATCAGAAAAATATAATCCAAAATCTAATAAGCAAATTGAGGATAAATACTTAGAAAGAAATTATGTCCAGCAAGAGAAATTACAACCAAATACATTAGTTTTCAAAGCAGCCAGAAGATTTCTAGGTCTTGCCTGCTTTTTCATTATGATCTAGAATATTGCCTGAGTTGCTTCAATTAGAAATCTGAGATGCTACGGTGATATATACAATAAAATGCCATTTCTAATTGTGTATTCTAAACCCAAATGCATTAATTAAAGAAAATTAAGGGTTTGTCAGGCAGAAGGCTTGTGCTGGCCTGTAGAGGTTCCTGGCCCCCAGCTGTTAGTCAGTGTCCTTCATTTCAGATGTGGTAACAGAGCGAGATACACTGCTGCACTGCGTCGAAAAACAAGGTCAGTTGATGGTGACTCACATGAACCCATGTTACTTTGCTTCACAATGGGGTTACAGCACATGCACAGTGAGCTACTGTGTCTCAGCTGACAGTCTGGAGCAGCCAGCTGGATTGTGCCTCTTGTACGGTGTCACAGCCTGGGAGGCTAAGTCAAGGCATGATTTATCTCCATAAACTCCACAGAGTATCATTCTAGGCACATAATCTGCAAAGACATGTCTCCGGATCAGAGAGTCATGAGAAAAGAGCCACATAATAAAAGCCTTGGTTTATTTATAGATAGAGAAAATATCAACAGTATAAAAATTATGACTAGGTAAAGATACACGTGTGAATAATTGAAAGACACAAACATTAATGAACAAGTAAACAGTTTTTCACTGTGCAGATAGACACCAGTAGGAGAGGACAGGGCTACATCCTGGAAAAGAGTTCTTATGTCTTGATTATTGCCTAAATTGCAAGCAAACAGCTCCCAGTCAATGACACGGACCCAGCTGTGCTCGATATGATCCTGCATGTGGCCTGTGGCAAGTAACCCAGGTTTTTGCATCTCTGACTCAGAACTTATTTATTTCATGGGGGGTTATTATGAAACTCAATTAACACTTGCAAAGCTTTTGGATGGCAGTTACAGCATAAGTGTGAGGTATTATATAATGGGATGAAATTAAGGACAGTGAAGTCTGATTATCAAGGAAAAAAAATCCCAACAATGTAATCTGTTAGACTGGGGAATAATGCCATAGGGGAAGAAGTGGATGACTCATTGCTTGAGTCAATTATATCTAGGCTGGATGTGGCACCAGCAAATATAATGTAGGGCACAACCTTCTAGTAGGAGAGATACGGTACACATGACCTTATTTCTGTGATCTTATGCTTGGCTGTATAACCAACCAAGATTATATGAGCTCATATAAACTTTACATCATTTCTCATGTGTTTCTCATGTGTTTAAGGACTCTCAAAACATTGTTGTGGTCTGTGCTCAATTGATGAATACTTAATATACTAAAGTACTGGAGATCATTAGCATTCCTGAGGTTGTCTGGCATGCTTTGTTTATGCAGCGTGGAAATGGGAAATATTTCTTTCGGCCTTTATGAGATATTGGCAGTGTCACCTCTTATAACCATCAGCCTACCAATTATTTGACAAAATATGCTGATTATTGAAATTGCACAGTTAATAAGCATCAGTGCCAGAATATTATTAGGACCTAGAGCCTGTGCCACATGGAGGACACAGACCATGTAGTGGGTGCTGTGCAATGGCTTGGTTCTCTCCTCACTTTGCTAAATCACGGCATTTGTGGACTGATCTGTTCTTGTTAGTTTCCATATCCTTTATGACTGGTTATCAGTACAAATTTTTACTCCCCCTGAAACAGCTTATTTATTGACTTAATCCCTTGCTAGAAACTGGGGATGGATTGCTAGGTTTTAAGAGGATTGCAGAGAGGAGGAAAATTGAACTCTTTTTTTGAGAGGCAACTGACAAGCCTATGCTCCAGTCACATCCAGCCTCCCTTGATGAAGTTTCTTTGTTAGGAGCCCACTTGTCATCCTTGTTTAAACTGTGAAAGGCAACAGGCACTCCTCGAGAATGATTTAGATTTTCAGCATCTCTGTGGAAGGATCTTATCTTCACTGAACAAAAAAACCGCTCTGAAACATATCACTTGCTGATATACCTCAGTGTACCTTGAGCTGGACTGTGTTCATTTACAGATGTTTGGGGAAAAAAAATCTCTGAACACATAGCCTGGCAGATGTGCTTAAAGAAGTAATTCAGTCACTAGGTTGAGTGACCCTGACATGCCTTTACCATCTTCTGTTCAGTTCCAGAATATCTGAGTCTATGATAGTAATACTCAATGCACAAAAGCTAATCTGATGCCATTGTGTTTGACCAGGTATATCAATACAATTGAAAGCTTCTGGGCTGGTATGTTGACATCCATTGGTATAGCCACTACCTTGCTCCCTAATAATTGCTATTGCTTTAAAAATGTAACTTCTCACAGTAACTGCCATCACAACATAACAAAATCTGTTCCAGCTGCAGACTGGAACTCACTTGCCCCTGATTTGTTGTCACGGCCGCCTTTGCAAACTGGTCTACCTCCTTATTTCCTGCTTGAGGGGTTGCTCCATGAGGAGGGATGATCCTCACCAGTGACTGAAAAGTACTTTCTGGCCCCCCTGCACCACAGGAGTTCCCCTGGGCACATCACAGCCAGGCCAAGGCCACTGACCATCCAGACCCCTGGACGTGGCCAGCCTGAGGCCAGCCTGTAGCAACCAGCCAGACGTGACAATGCTGTTGTTGATGAATGTTTGCTGTGGTGATCTCATGGTGATGTGATGACATTAAGTTGAACAAACAAAGCAGTGGCTAATTGACTCATCAGTAAACATTCAGCTAAACAGAATTAAATGGAGAGAATACTCTGTGAAATGATTTAATTTAATAGGAAGCTCCTGATGACAGAGTTTTATTAATTGTATCTTCACACAGCCGAGCAGGTACAAAATGAGAGACTGGAAAACTTTCAAAGGTCTTTGGAAAGAACCATCCAGGTTCTGGAAGAGGTTGGTGTTTTTCGTTTGGTTTTTGTTTTTTGTCTGAAAGGTAACACAAGCTACTTTGAATGAGAATTTTTAATGGTTTTTTTCATTTATAAGCTGAAAAATAAAAAATACATTCTGTAACAAGCAGGATGTCAGAAACACACACCTTACACACTCCCCTTAGCACTCACTCCATTAATATAAATCACCATTTCTAAACTATCCAAAATAAAAGCCAATCTTCATGTAAATTAACAGCTTTGTAATGGGTACTTTTCTAGTCAGTATTTCAGTGAAAAGAAGGATACAAACCCCAGAATTTTATTCAAGGCAGGTCCTGTTTTCAACATTAACTCTATGTGGAGGTGCAAATTTGGCTTAAAAGGCGACTTCTTTCTTCTTGGGGCTGTTTGAATAGAGCACTTCTCACAAAAAATTTCTGAAAGTATTTTGTGATGACCCTATAGATGTAATTGTTACAAAACATGTCTTGATGAACCCTTTCCATCCTGTGGTAAGCCTTAGAAAGATTATTACTGTGATGTTTCTTTTAACCACAACTTTGTTAAAATAAGTGTTAAAGTTCAGAATGAAAGCTTCCAATACGAAGGGACCTGTATCAGTTTAAAAGTGGTAAGTCTCCAATTTGACAGCCTCAGCTGCTACTTCAATTTTCATGTTCCCAACAACACCCTACCAGTTTTATGAGCAGCTGTGTTAGCACCACACATTTTTCAATGGCATTTGTTGTGAGAGATCTCAGCTTCGCACAGCAGCGCAGGCCTGCAATGATCACACACCTCTCGAAACAGCTACAGAGACCTTCCCTCAAAACTGGCTATTGCAACATTGAGCAGCACCTCCTCATGTGCCTGGTTATTTCTGCCAGACTAATTCCTGTCCACTAGCTGGAAGACAACTGCAGCCCCATTAAAAATTCAACTTCTTCCTCCCAGAGAGCAGTATATGATTATGCCATTTGCAGATTACTTTCCTCTTGGCACTTGCCTATATGCAGAGGACCAAGGACTTCCACTGGCCTCTGTTTGTGGGAGAAAGAACCCAGGAACAATTTTATCCTCTCTCAGCATCACTGTAACAATCCTCTGTGTGTAACATGATTACTTATGGCAGTGTTCTTTGATTTTACTTCCCTTCTCCCTTCACATCCAGGCCCCTGCTCTACCTTAGTAGCTCTTTTTCCACATCTCCAAGTTCATCTCTCCCTCATTTCCAAGTACAGAGGCATTAATGCATGAATCAGCTGGCCTCCTCTCCTAATATTTGTACCCTCCTACCTTCTCCCTCCTCTTGATCTCCCACAACTCCCAGTCAATCCACGGTGGACCTGACAAAATCCTTTCCATTTCTCTGACCTCAACCCCCTCCCCAAACCTTTGCATTTGCCAGAGCTTCTTCAGCATTTGTGTTAAGGAGCTCCTTGCTGGGGGATTCTTTCACTCTGCCATTACCTGAGAGCACCTTCTCTTCACTCCTTGCAAAGAATGCTTCATGACAATCCCATATCCTTTGCATAATCAGCCAGGCAATTTTTGCAAATAAAAATCTGTTCTGGCAAAATTATGTTTCTTTTCTCATGGAGGGGTGGGATTTTTTATGTTTACAGCCCTTTCTGGCAAGGACCTGTAGAATCTAGATTAAATGTACCAAGATGTTTATGGCATTATTATGCAGGAGTAGCAGATATAATATGTGGAGGATAAATTTGCAATTGTGTTGATACATAATATGTGGGCTAGTTCCTTAGTGTTTGCAAGAAGATAATTCCTTCTTAATCACAATTAACATCACCTGTCTAAACCTTCACAACAATTACTTGCATTATTTTAATCAGAGGAATAACCTTATTCCTTTGAATCTTGATTAACAATAGTTACCAACTATTAAATGTTCTTAATGTTTTTGTTTGGAGCACCTTCTGATGGCTCTGTATCAAGCCAAATGAGATCCTCCAGGTGTGCTAAAAACACAGCAGTCCAAATGACTCACAAATCTGCAGTGTATGTGGTGCCTGTGACTTTTAAGTCACTGGTTCAGCTCAGGAGGTACTGAAAATATTCAGTGGAAAAGACAGCGCTGCTGCTCCGTCTGCTGTTGAATGCCCATAATACTCACAACTTTTGATTAGTACTACTTACTACTTATACCAGTAATGAGCACTGGCTTCTGCCTCTCCCTTTCTTGCTATTGTTACTGCATCCTCCCAAACAGCACATTTATTTTATCTGTCTGATGCTTTCTATATGTGAGCCAGGATTTATGGGAGTCAGTAGAAAAGTTATTTCACACTGCTTTCTCAGGAAGGAACTATCTCAAATTAGATGAGTTTGGTATGCTTGCTTGGTAGAGAGCAGATGGTGCTGTAATTGATACCCTTTGTAGGAAAAGGTGATCATTTTAATAGATTTAAAAGGTTAAAATGCCTTTGACTAAGGTGGGTGAAATTTCAGGATGTGCTAGGAAACACAGCAACCTCAGACCTTGGTGCTTAGGTTATTGCCATTCTACGCATGAAGAGGAAGTACTTTATTCATTACGTTCCTTCAAGAAGGTCACCATTTTATGAAGAAGACACATGCAAGTACCAGGGCCTTTACATAAACAGATGAGGAAACTGGATGAACAGACTATCATTTTAGGCTCTTTTGAGGAAAATAAATTTTTGAAGAAAATAAATTAAGAATTAGGTGATTCACAGATTTCTAAACTGGATTGGAAAAATTATTAATTTTACAAAATATTTCAGCTGACAGCTGCTGGAAAAATCTTTCAGTTTAGTTTGTCTCACACTAGAAAAATCAGTTGCTTTAGCTGATTGCTGGGTTGGTGAAGGACAACAGGCAGGTTAATCAGAACATATAGGCACAGTAGGGATAAACATTGTGCTAAATTTAGCAAGGCATTCTCCTAGATTGCATGAGCAGCAGTAGGTATAACTGCTCTCTATATTAGGATCAACCATCACAATGAATTTACAGGACTCCCAAGGGCAGGTGATTCAACTGATGCTGCCATGGCTAAATGCCAGTTTTTCTATTGCTGGGTAACCCTGATTTTCTATTTTTCTTAATCAGTAACCACAAAACAATAGTGAAAAAATAAACATAAGGTTCAAACATACGTATATTTGTCAAAAATGGATTGGGGAGGAGCAAAAAAACTGTCTGAAGCCTGTTGGAATTATGGTGATTCTTTCAAGACTTTGTTTTGCATTTGCTTAGTTTTACACAGGGTTGGATCAAATAATGAAAGAATATAAATGCTTTATTCAAAAGCGCAGGACTAAAGACTAGGTAGGTCTGTATCCTTATATACAAATGCACAAATAAAATACCAGTGGAAAATTTCTTCTGACCTTTAAATTGACACACTGGGAATTAACATTGGTGGGAGTCAATGGGCTTTAACATTATTAACTGTCTTATTAACGGATCGAAGAGCTTACTGGCAAACAGACTAGTTGTGCAATTAGGTGTACAGAGAAAAAGAAATCCATCAGCCATTAATTCTTCTAGTAAGAAAAAAGGGGGTAATAGTTTCTTTTCCAAATCGGGGAAGTGTTTAAGGTGATATGTAAGGAAAACATTCTATAACAAAGCCTAGGTTTATATCCCCCTGGAAGTATTTGCATGAGATCTGTGATAACTTCTTCCAGGTGTGTCTCAGGCTGAGGTAGAAAGGGCTTGAGATGCTGGATCCACACTTGAGTTGCTTCAAATGCAGTGTCCTGCTGTATGTCCCTATCAAGTGACATTGTGTCCTTAAGTGTCCTCAAGAAAAAGATTTCCTTCAAGACCACAAGGTGAGACTAAGTGGTGGTGTTACTCCATTTACAGTTACAGCTTTAAAATAAATGGATTATGCTGTTAATTCTTACATTTCTGGGTAACATTTGTGACTTTGTATGTTCCACAGATCCATTAAGCTTGATGTTGGCATTACCATTTCCACCTTTCTTTTCAACCTCAATTTACAGTCCACTTAGCTCTGTTTACTGACTTGGGATTACATGGCCAAAGCAGACCAAATTCAACTTTTTAATCAGAATTAACAGTATGGGGTCATGTACTGTGCTTCTTTGCTATGGGTTAATGTGAAAAATCTGGGCTATTGCTAATTTTTGTTCAATTTATAAAATGTTAGCTCATGACATTAAATTTCATTCTAGCTGTCACTGGAAGCACTGAATGTCAATTATCTTGAATAAATGAACTAACAATTTCAGACAGGGAAAAAAAGACTTTGGAAAATTCTAGCTGAAATTAATTGTCATTAAGCTTTCATTTTCAGGGATTTGTCAAAGATGTGTAATCTAGTCACTAAATTCTTTTCTTGGAAAACACTTTCGCAACTGTCTTATCAAGGCCTATATTCAAAGGAACGAAACCAATGCAAGTCTCGGAAATCTGTATTTCAAGGATGATTTGTGTTTCGTCTGCTAAACAACTGCCACTGAAAACACAAGAAGAGAGAAGTCATTCCCTAGGTAGTGCATATGTCTTAGCGTGTAAGCCAAATTTCAATCTTCCATCTACCGTTCATTGATCCTTCACTCAAACCTCCGGGAAGCTGAAGCAGAGCTTCTGCCCCTGCCACTTCCGATGACATACATTATGTTCCTTGCTAGCAACTTCCTGTGTTTTCCAGCCTTTAACTGAAGGAGACTAGCTTCAGATCAGATATTAGGATGAAATTCTTTACTGTGAGTGAGGGTGGTGGGACACTGGAACAGGTTGCCCAGAGAGACTGTGAACTCCCTGTCCCTGGAAGAGTTCAAGGCCAACTTGGATGGGGCTTTGAGCAACCTGGTGTAGTGGAAAGTGTCCTTGCCCATGGCAGGGGGTTTGAGCTAGATGATTATGAAGATTCCTTCCAAGCCTAACCACTGTATGATTCTATGATTCCATCTGAAGGTCCTTTCACAGCTGCACTGTGCAAGGGTAGATTCTGCCCGTAAAGAATTGGTGTCGTCTGTAAGTGAATCAGCACAAGGAATTGCATCAGTTTAAAACTGGTTTGTAGGAAGAAATGCTGGTGGGTTTACACGTTCACATAGATCTAAAATGGCTACTCCAGTTTTGCTGAATCTTAGAATAAATAGAAAGTATAGTTTTTCAAATGAATGCATCCTACAAAAACTCTAGTCAAAATATGGAGAAGAACAGACCAGAATATGGGCCTTTGTCTAGTGTTTTGACTATCACTAAGAATAGCATTTGATTAATAATTTTGCTTGTGTCAGTCTTTATTTCTTGGGTTCGAAGGGAGAAATGCATGTGTCTGACAGATAGTTATCATGTATTTTTAAATTTACAGCAGGTTTATTTGAATAGGGCACTGTGAATTTGCAGTTTCCCTTTGTAGAATCAAGAGAAAATATGTTGGCCTGTGTGCTAGTTTGAAAGCAAACTAGTGAGAGAGTCCAAGTCAGAAATACAGTTCAATAGGAAAAATAAAATAAATGCAGTAGCGCAAAAAAAACAACCCACTGACAAGGTCAGAGCACAAACCTGACCCCCTGATAACTGGGGGGTTGGTAACAGTCCAATTAGATGGTGACTGCAGTCCTCCTGGAGTGATGGTTCTGTTGAAGGGTCTGGTCTTCCTCTGAAGGTCCAGCAGTGTTGTAGGAGGGCCTGGTCTTCCTTAGAAAGTCCAGTAGTGTAGATCTTGTCCTCTGGGTTCCCAGTAAGTAAGGCTGCCTGTGCTGTTCCAGGCCCCAGATTTTATCCAGGTGGGAATGCTTGGCTCCTTCCCCCTGGGCGGAGCATCTCACAATGGGATGGTGAGCCATGAGGCAAGGCACTGATGGGCCCATTAACAGGAGATAGTCCAGGTGTGAGTTATCTCTGAGTCATGGGGCAAGGCACTGATGGGCCATTAACAGGAGATATCCCAGGTGTGAGTTATCTCTGAGTCATACAGCAAGGCATTGTTGGGCCCATTAACAGAAGCCAGTCCTGAGGGAGGAGGCAAGGAACATCGCTACACCTGGTCTCAACAGCTCATGGTAATAGAATACACTGTAACTCAGGACAGCCTGATGGGGCACTTTGTTACCTATGGAAATTTGCAGTGTGAATTACTTAGTATATTGCAAATCTTAAAGATATCTTTTTAATGTGGGGTATGAAACCTGTGATAGTACAAATGTTATAGGGAGATGGTACTGATTTACAGCTTTCTAGCTAAAGATAGGAAAGTTTTAGCTTTGTTTTGAGGTGAAATATGAAATGTAAACTCACTTGAAACCACATACTTACAGCCTTTAAAATACTTAGAATCAGTCAGCTGAGGAATTAACTTATTCTCAATAGAAGCTAACATAAGCTATTTCAAAGCTCAGTGTTTGCATAGGTCACAAAAGTTGAAAACAGCTAGAGACATACTTCATGCACTATTGTTATCTATCTAAGTAACAGAATTTTGTAAGTGCAATGTACAGTAAATAGCCTATTGAACGAAAAATACAAGAAACATGAACAATAGCAGTAACTTGTTAACTAGAGTAGGTTAACTCTTGTTCTAAAGACCTCTTATTGTGATGAGGCTGACAGGCTAATTAATTAATGACCAAGATTTAGACCAGATGCGTGAGATTTCTTTTACCTGCGGTTTGTACTGGGGTGTAACAAATGCTGATTAAAAAATACTACTTACTCGAGAAGTTAACTGGGTGCCAAATATACATTTAGGGCCCTATACTTCAAGCTGCTCAGTGTTTCCTATGAGGCAGTCATCAACTAGGAGGGATATTGGACCCCTCCTTGAAGGTCTGACTGAGTGCTGAGGGCACTCAGCCTTTGATCTTTTTTAGTTCACAAGAAGCCCGAGGCACAAAGTGCTATAAATGCTTACTAGACTCAATTGTGTAGTATTACTTATGCACAGAATTTGGGGTTTTATGGTTTAGTTTTCTTGTAAAACTGTTTGGGACTAATGGTACTTCCCACCTGACATATTGTCTAACCCTCTGGACTCTTGTAACATTTGTCAAGCAACTGAAAGACCTTTCTATTTCAAAATGCCCTGAGTTTCAGAAGTGGCCACTTACACTCTCATGTCCATTCAAAGTTGGGGCACTGCTAAATCACTCTGGAAAGCTTGCAGTCTCTCAGACCCAGAACTACAAAAACAATATTATGATGAAACAGATATTGCTTCCTTTGCTGATTTGCCATTTCACAGTCAGAGGAACTGGGAGCGACAGTCCTCACCCCTTTTCATTGTTCCTAGTCATTATTTCATCCTTCCCAGAACACAAGTCTTGTTCTGCCACCTGAATGTCTGTATCCTTTTTATAGAGCTCAAACAGAAGTTGTCTGGGACACTGGATGTTAAACTTTGAGTGATTTAAGTGAAAATTTGTCATTTTCTTGGTGTTCTGCAGGTGAAGCATCCTGACAGAGAAGTCTGTATAAATAAATTAGAAATAGCAAATGATCTGGTCCCTTCAGAAACATAATCCAGAAAAATTATATGGATCCCTCAGGAGGGAGCTGGAAATTTTTTACTTACAAGTAGTTCCAAGACATGTTTAGTCACCACAACTCGAGATTTTTTTAAACTTGATTGCTAGGGAAAAAGAACAGAGACTAATATGCAGTCAAGGTCATGCTTTGGGCCGAAAAGCAGCAGAAGGTAAGTACACCTATCCCACTGGAGCATCTCCTCTCCTCTCTGTAATAGCTGCCTGAGATTTCCAGGCAGGAAACTGAGGCCATTTCACTGAAGCCTGAGCCACATGCCTGGAAACTTTCTTCCTATACTGCAACCAATACTCACTTCTCTTCTCTGCCCACAGTGTGTGTCCATGATTTGGGGCTGCTGACAAGGCTAGTACACTGCTGAAGCTGCCACCAGACTGCACTCTGAAAGGGTAGACAATTCTGGGTTGCAGGTAACTCAGGCTTTTTGTAAACACAGGAAAAAAATAAAGATAGTTGTCCTCTTGAGAAAACTGACTTGTGCCTAATTCCTAAGTTAATGATAGAAAAGGTTTCCAAAAGGAAGTGTCTGGTAAAGAAAATGGCCAAAACAAAAAGGCATTTGAAAGCCTCCATGGAAAGATCTGACCTGCCTGAACATGGCATCTAAGCTTAGCATCTCAATCTTCTATTTTCTAGGGTGAGTGCATTATTTAAGGGAAGGTATGCTTCTTGGTTCAAGTTAGAATGCTTAGACCCAAAAGACGGCTCGTAAGTTGTGCAGATACTGTTAAAAAAATCGAAACTAGTTTTGAGTCCTTCTCTGAAATGCTCCAATGGCCTGCATGTCTCTATATCATGTGTCTTTGTCTCTGTTCTTCACAGTTATATGACTACTGCCTTCAGTTAGTGAGGGTCAAAGTCTTACATATGGAAACAGGAAATTGTTTCAAAAGTTTTGCTCTTTTGTTGAAGTGACCTACAGTGTGGATGCACGTGATCAGTAACCTCAAAGAGCTATAGCTGTAGTAGCAAGTATCCCTTTCACTCAGCTGATCAGGGCATTGATTATACAAATAAATTTTAACCAATAAGCTCTACAGCACCCACATTTTCAAACTGTCAAGAGGCAAAACAAAGCATATGTTCTCCTGATTTCCTAAAATCTACTATAAAGAACAGAGATCCATTAAATACACCAAATGCCTCAAAACATCTCAGTGGTGTGGTGCTCCTGAGCCTGTGTAGCACTCGCATTGGTGTGTAATACTGTAGGGCTTCCTGCAGATTAGAATGAGGCAATGTGTTGCCAGTTTGAAAAGAGTGTTAACAATTAAAAAAGTGCCAATCAAAGCAAAAAGATGAAACATTACACAGCTATTAAGAATATTATTCAGTCCTTTTAAATGATTGCCAATTTAGATACTTCTCTTGTTAAATCATTCTTGTTAGCTATTGTACTGAATGCCAGTTTTCAAGAACAAGACCGTCCACAAGCTTAGCTCATTAATGAAGACACAACCTGGTAGGTAATTTTATAATTAAAATGGGTATTTTGAGCACTAGGCTGACTTTTGCTACATATCCAACTCTCATTTGAGTAAGAGGTTTTATGCAAAAGAATTTTAAAGCTAAATTATAAGAGTAAGAGAAGAGATTGAAAGGGAGGCACAGTCAAACATTTTGACTATTTTGAGCAGAACAGCCTTAAAATGTTCTGTTTATTAACACAGTGGAGAAAGGTTTGTGTAAGGTTAATGTTAGAATCACTTAGGATGGTAATTACTTCTGCAAAGCATCTGCATAAATTAGAAAAAGCTGCCAGATTTCCATCTGTTAGCAATACAACTTCAGTCACAAAGACAACTGTCGTGACAACCACACTGAGTTAGTCTTTCAAATAAAACCTGTTAAAAGCTACTGCCCTCCAGCCTCCACCCACTGCAGTTAACAGCATTAAATAGCACTCTAACTGGTATTTATTTTCTTAGGCATTCCTCACTTGTGCAGCTGCTGGCACACTGGCCTTTGATTTTAAATAACCTCAACAGGATAAGAGTTTACAGTCTCTGAAGGTCATGATGTATGTGAAGTGCTTGTCTGAAAGAAACATCCAACCTGAACTTTCTCAGGCTGATGTTACTGGATTCTGTACACTTGTCTCTCACCTATTTTGCATGGTCTCATGTCTGGGAACTGTGATGGTTCAGATTATTTCTTCCAGATGATGGCAAACCACAAAGAGACCACTGAGACTGTTCTGGACAACTGATCTAGGTTTAAAGGTGGTGGGAATCTCCTTTAGGGCCTTTCTACCCTCCCTATCCAAGCTCCTCCTGCAGTTTTTGATGAACTTGTGTGGCACAGCAAGTTCAGGCTAGTTTCAGCTCATCCATGAAATCTGTGCTGACAACAATATCAAAGCTATTAGAAAATTCATTTGTGGAAGGTCTCTCACTCAACAGTCTGTTTTTACTCAGGCGTTTCAGTGTCTCAGGGTAGCAATATAACGCCTACTGACCTTTGCAGGAATAGGCTTAGTGTTCCTAAAGCCCTTGTGGAAACGTCGATGTACAAATGAAAATACTTTCTTGTAAGACTAGAATTATATCCATGCTGTTTTGGAACTGTCGCCCTCATGTGGATTGAGCTACTCTCAGGGACAGACTACTGGCGGGGCCAGGGGTGCTGGAACCCTTCCCTCATGCATGGGGGGGATGTCTGTCCATCTGCCAAGGCAATCCCTTGTTCCCACTGCAGTTGCATCTATCACTGGTTATCCCTGTTGCATGTACTGCATACTGACCCTGGCTACACAGCTAGGATAGAAGAAGGGAGTAAAAATGATTCTCAGATATTTCTACCTTGTGATTTAAAAGCGGAGAAGAAATTTCTTGTTGGAGGCTGAAAGGAACTGTTCAGGAACTGCTAATGAGTATAATAAAACTTGCTGTTGTCTCCTGGATGTTTAAAAGTGGCAGTTAAAAAGGTCTTTCACATGAACAATGCAGAATGCAAACCAAAAAACGTAAAGCAGTGATGTTTTTGGCTATCAATGTCAGCAGAAATTCCATAAATAATATTTCATTTCCTGTTGTTCAAGAACTTTAAGTTTAGTTGTGTACATCTTTATGGAAGGAGAAAATTGTCTCTTCCAAGGTTTCTTCCTCTGGGCTTCATCATATGTTGTATTTTGTAGTGGAAGTATTCCTAATATTTTAGTGTGATCATGTAGGAGCCAAAGGGCATCAGACCCCTGAACATCAGATGTCACTTATTTTTAATTAAAAGGACATTTTCTAAAGGAAAAGAGAGCAAAGCTCCCCACATCTTATGGTTAGGTCACCTGAAAAGATTGAGACATAGAGTTTCTGACTTCCTTCAGCAGAGCAGAACAAGACAGTTCTCATGTCTGCTGGAAAGCATTTGTGATGAGGATGTGTAGTAGCTCTTTATGAATTTAACTTATCTTGTCTGACAAATACTTACAACCTGAGCGCCATATGGAACATTTTGCTGGGCTCAGTGCGCATCCTTTCAGGTTCCTATTTGGATGACTTCTGATCTCATGTCAGTCAAAATGAATTCTTCTTCCTTGTCTTGTCCTTGTTTCCCACTTGTTTTTTTGCACTGGCAGCTACATGGAGGAGAAACAACACACTGTGCTGCTCAGCTTAGGGCAGGGAGGGGACTCCTGGGAAGAAGCGGGATAGAGGGGGTGGTTATCTACACTGCTGTGCTCTGTGGGTGCTCAAAATTGCATGTGGATGAGCCATGTGCTGGTGGTGGAACCGTGCCAGGCAGAGCTATGAGAAGAAACCAGCACCAACCCTCCCTGCAAACTCAGTGCAGAACCAAGGCAAGATTTTATTGACACTGTGAGGCACAACAAATCTATCAACGAAAAGAGATGATGCAGTTTAACACTGGGGTGCTAGGACACACTAATATCCTGGGTTCAAAATTAACATCACTGCCCTCTGGCTGGCTCAGGTGTGCTGAAAGTCAGTCAATAATGACACAGCATCTTCAAAGCATTTACAGTGTTGGCCAATTAAAATTCCTTCCCTAAAACTTTTATTCGTGTTTGTTAAGGGTTAGATGGGGCTTTTAACTTCAAGCAAGGAGCTGTGGGAGGCTGGCTGGAGTAATGCTCCTTCCAGCACATCCCTCTTATGTGGGAGGCATGACGATAATCAGCTGCGGCTCTTTCCAGGACACAGCCTGTGGAGGGGGCAGGGAAGGTGACGCTGCAGCCGTGCAGCAGCTGAGATGGCAGGCAGCCCCCATCCCAGGGTGCCTTCTCAGTGGGCTGGTGGTTGGCTTCCTGCAATGCCAGTTGCATCCTTATCTGCCTGCACCCAGGGTTACCCTGCAAGCAGGCGGAGTGTGAGGGTGGAGGAACAAGATTTGGCTGGAGGGACATAATGTCCAAGGAATGGAGAGCAGACTGAACCCTTTGGCTCCGGCTCCTCTCTCCATACTGAGTTAGCTGGGATTGCCCACCCAGAGGAAGGTCATGCACTGGCAAAAGGCATTTGCTGCTGGGGTGCTTCTCCTTCATGACTGGAGGCTTCAGCAAAGACTCCGATGGCATCTTCAGGGGCAACTCTGATCTACTGCTCCAAACTTAGCTACAAAAATGTCTTGTGGTATTAAAAATAATCTCTGGAATTTCCTCTAAGCAACTGCAACTAGAAGTGACAGCAAAGTTGGGGCTGCCTAATGCAATTGCACTATCTACTGATACATTAACAGTTAATGTCACCACCCTCTAACAACATTAGCCCGATCTGTAAACAGATAAAACAGAGGCTGCTGGTGATGTGATTTTGTTGATCATAAGATTAGAGATCCTGCTGGTCTTTGTTTGAGCCCTTTAAAGAAAATCACAGAGATTAAGTAGAGAATTTCTAGAGATTTTATTATAAGTGTGTAATATGTTTACTTAGTCCTGATTAAACAAGATAACTTGGTAAAAAAAAAAAAAAGCATGCTTTCACCAGCTCTGGAAGGGATAGTCAAACTGGGGAAGCTTTCCAGCACACTTCAGTTACACAGCAAATGTGACTATATCAGTGCAGCAGCCAGCTGAAAAAGGATCATGATTCTGGAACAGAATTCATGTGCTTTTGAGTGCAAGTCCTGAATTCTCCCTGCAGTGCAACAGGAGACTGTGCAAGAGGCTCTTACTCTTTGTGCAGGGAGCCATTAACAGCAGGGATGTGATTTTACTGCGTGATGGGAGGGGGTGTATTCCCTTGGGTTAGGATCCAAAACACACCAGGTAGTCACTTTCTGCTTCAAGGAAGCCTTTCACTTTAGAATAAATGTTCAAACATGGGCGACTGAATTTAATTATTTACATAAAACTCGCGTGCTTTTTCGTGATGTGTTTTTCTCCTTTCTGGAGGTGTGTGTATGTTCCAAAGCCAAGCCCTGAAGGCCTCTTTCTGTCCAAACTCCCTAAGAATGTTTAGGCAGGGACTTTGTGGTTCATAAGTAGCTTTTTTTTCCTGGTAGCTCATTTTCCAGAGAGGTCACATAATAAGTATATCATTTGCTACTTTGGGCTGCATCTTTTAAAGTCACAGCCTAAACTGAAGATTATCTTATTTTCACTGATGTACTCAGAAGAAAATAGCAAGATTTTTAAGATTTCTGTGAAGTTTAGTTTCAATTTTCAAGGTGGTTTTTTTTTAGAATACTGCCATGTTCTCAGAAAAAAAAGTGGATCTAGTTAAAAACACAGTTCTAAAGCAAACTGTCAAGCAGCCGCATTGTTGGGACAGTCCAGAGTCAAAGAAAACACAGCTGCTGGTATCTCTCAACCGTGGATGCCAGACCATTCACACTGCCTTAGTGTTTTGGAATAGTGTAAATATCCACCTCCAAGCAAGAGGCTGGTGTCTGCATCCTCAGAGAGTGCAAGGATGGCAGCTGTGCTGTGTGTTCAGCATTTCATTGAGGGCAGTGTAAGGCTTCCACAGTTTGCTTCCAATGAGTTAGCTGGAGTGCAGGGAGCTGGTGTACTATGGAGAAAAATTTGTGCTGACTGTGTTTGCAAGTTGGAAAAATTTGTGCTGACTGTGTTTGCAAGGTGCTCTTGTCCTGCAGGACTGGCATACGCACTCAACCCCCAGGCCAAGTCCATGACCTTAAAAACATCAAGGTTCTGGGATCCACAAAAAAATCAAGATGAAAGAAAGCTTTTTGTGTCTTTGCTCTTTCAAGACGTGTTATCTCAGCTAGTGCTGCCTTCTCTTTATGTATAGCTCTGTATATTGACCTGTCCTGCTTTGGCATATCAGCACAAGGGCTCAAAGATAAATGAAAGGAGATCAGTGATCAGTGACACCTTGGCAAGCGTGACTTCATGTAGACTGAAACAGAATACTAGTGCCATGATCCTTGTTGTGTGTTGCTTGTCTCCACTGTCTTAGAAGAAGGACATGAAAACTCCTTTTTTGACCTCAGTGGAGGGATCTCACGTAGAATATCACAGCAAAACATTTCTTCATGGGATGCAAAGGCAGCTGTCTGTCTCTGCAGGTGCAAGCAGTGCCTGACTGAAGTGGAGCAAGCAAAGATGTTCCCTCCACTGACTTAGGCAGAGCTTTATACCTCTCCTGCTTGTAATGATAGTGGTAACTGTTCGGGGTTCTGCTTGTTACAAGGTAGTTTTCAGGAGACTTGTGCTGTAGGTTCCTTCATGCTGTACGAATTATTCATTGAGCTCAGACAGAGAAGTCTGAGTTTGATCTTAGTATTGGTCCTCACTAGCATCTCTGACATGATGAATATGAAGCTATATATACAAATTGTACACTAAGTTAAGATAAGCAATGTGCATGCCGAATATGACTTCATTCCATTTTGTGGGGATTTAAAATGAAGCTTTGCCTGCTGGGAAAAAAGAAAGTCTCCCACCATGCCTCAGAAAACCCCAAAGTGTTGGCTGCTGTGTTGTAGCTGCCAGTTCCTGGACTGGTCTCATCTAACTACAGGCACAAGGATGTTTGTCTCTTCCTCGGTATTAAGTAGTCCACATGGAAAGATATTCTGAGGGATAAGACTGAGGCTGTCCCAATGGGCTGCAGAGACACACTGCAGCTTTCTAGCCTGGGAATCTGCCCTTACATTTGTCAAAACTCTGAAGGGATCCTACAGATTAATAATTCCAGATGGTGATGCTGTGATACTGAGTAAAAACCAGCCGTTTCAATCCAAAAACCATCAGTCATTGTAAGTGCACAGATCTGCTTCACATGTTTTGTCAGTCTTCAAAGCACTTCGAAGAATCTTGAACAATTTTTTTTGTAAGAAATTTTGATAGAGATTTTCTTCTCCTCCGGTATTAAAGCCAAAATTTAAACATTTTTTTTAACCACTTCATAATTCCACAAGTTTCTTCCTTGTTTAGCATTATAATTTTTATAGTTTTCTATTTCTGTTTGGTTTTTTCCCTTGACAAAATTAGTTCAAATATAAAAAATGTTGAAAGGATGTTTTTTATGACAACAAAAATTTAGAGGAAAAAATTGCTACAATTATTGTACAGTGTGCTATAAAACTTTTTCCTAAAGCAACATTTCTTTTTAGCTTCAAGTTCCTCTGCAATGTGAATTGCTTATGCACTGAACATTACTTTTCAGCAGAAAAATGTTCTTCCCATACCTATAACTTATTTCCTGGCAATATCCTGAAGGGGAAAGTAAAGAAATTTTTTTCTCTGTACTGCTGGTATTGGAGTTGGCAGCCAAGCCCAATTCATAGCAAGCAAACTGTTATTTGTTCCCTTTAGAACATATCAACTGTAAATGTTTATAAAGTGCAACACAGTGAATAATTCAGATATAAGTGGAATGGAATAAGCAAAAGAAGTATTGTCTGAGGAATTATTTGGCCAGTGTAAACTTAGAAACTATGGGAGTTTGCTTACAACCTCAGCAGAAGTGTGGAAAGGTAACATACATCTCACCTGATGCTATGCATGACTACTTCTCTAAAACTCTTTTATGTTGCGGTGGCTCAGCCCACTTCGAGGCTGGACAACATGCAGTGGGTGGATTTCCCCGCCTATGACTCCGACCCGGGGGGCGGGTCGGGGGAGTAGAGCCGCCGCCATCTGGGTGTCGCCCCTGTGACATCTCCTCCCTCCTTTCCAGACCCTTCTTCTGTTCCCCATTTTCTATTAGTTGCCTGTNTGCATGACTAGTTCTCTAAAACTCTTTTATATCTGAAGGGCAAAGAAATTAATCAAGATCTTTAAGATCCCTAATCAAGGACCTCAGTGCAAGCACCTTAATCAAGTGTTCATTACACTGAAGGGACATTGTTTCAGTAGGCAGTTATCTTTTGGAAATGCCAGTCTTTCCCCATCCAAGATAATTAATTTAGACAAAATACTTGGATTTCTGATGAGTAAATTTGGGACTAGACAAGTACCGAAACCTCATGAGTACCTGAAGGAGACAAAAATTTAAGTAGAAGAGAATATTAGAAGTTAGAAAGACCAAAGCTTTTTCTTCCAAACTGTGCTGTAGATTTCCTGAAGGCTCAGCACTGTCTGTAAATCTTTAATTCCCAGCTTGAGATCGTGGCTGCTGCACATGAGGAAAGACTAAATTTTATAAATGTTTTCCAGTGTGAGAAATAAAGAAACATTGGGGATTTTGTACAGGGTATTGTACCAGAAAAATGCTAAGGTTTTGTGCTCTGTTGATATTAAGCCTTACTTATCTGATAATGAAAATGGCAGCTGGAAAAATTCTAGTCTATTACTGTGCTCACAGTGGATTGGTTCTACAATAACCCTGTCATATCCAGGGCCACCGTTAAGAACACGTATTTTATTTTAGGAAGGTCACATGTCAGGGATCAGTAAACACTGGCCACAGCAACACAGTCTTCTTTCTTCTCTTTTCCCTCTCTGGTTTTTTTTCCTATAGAAGAGGATAATAAAACATAATTTCAGGCATCCTTTCCCTCAGTCATTAAATGAACTAATGCAATGTGAACACACACACACAAAGGTTGGAGGCTGGAAGCACATCATCTGAACTTCATGGCACACAAGAGTGTTATTCTGCTTTTCTGGGCAGCTGTCGATAAGTGCTGTCTCTGGACTTCAGCGCTACGACTGTTCTCAGAACAGCTCCTTCTTCTGTGATGTAAGCTTATCTGGATCTCCAGCTGGAGCCTGTATTTGTAGCTCCTCACTGCGCTTCAGTCCTCAGTGCCTGGGTGGTCAAGCTTCATGTCTGCCAGTACACAAGGACTGTGAGCTGCATATTGGAGGATTGCAAAGTCCAGCTCTGGGGTCCTTTGCCCGCTTCAGCTACATACTTTCATAGAATCAAAACCAGAAACCATACCATGTGACCTGCAAAGAGCTGCTTGCATTTCATGTGCCTTGCAAGTCCCTAGACACACACTGTGGTATTCCGTGGGAACCAGATACACACGGAGTACGTGTCAACACATGACCATGGGCATGTAGCTGTATGAACCCACCCCCTGTCATTTGAACCAAGCTCTGTAAACTGAAATGGCCACCTTCCTGATTTCACTGGTTTGTATTCAACTGTCTTTGCAAAACAGACGCATTTACACCTATGTTTCTGACAATGTGTTGGGCATTTTGATAAGGTATTTGGCATCGAAGAAAAGGTATTAAGGACTCTGTGTAATTTTGTTAGAATTTTGCATCAATCATCCTGTGAATATCACTTTTCATTTTCAAAGAGTTTTACAAACCTTTCTCCACCAGCAGTGATGTAATTCTAATCACTCTAGCAGATGTTGTTTTGCTGGATTGTGATACCATGTCCCTGTATCCAGTAACCTGTGCAGCCTGGAACAGCAATGCAAGATGCAGCAAGAGCGTAGCCTTTTGATTTAATTTAACCTTTGATGGATGTTACTAAAACTGAAGACAATATGGAAAGAAATGTATCTGTGTTTTGGGAAAAGAAGTATTGTTCGAAACCCAAGTTCTAAGCTAGAAGATGAGTAGTGACCTGAAGGAATCAGGGAAACCACACGTTGCTGAGGCACTGAAGTAAACGTGTGGAAACAAATACAGAAAAGTGTGATGATGAGTTGGAGTCTCTAATGTGATGCGATGGGTAAAATATTTTTTGTTAGAAAACAGTTAGCTTTATGTTGAAAATTAAGTGGCAGAGTCTAGAGAGAAATTAAAGATATTAGTTTAATTTCAAATATTTTTCAAAACATTTTGCAATAGAAACAATTTCTCCCCTCAGAATCAGGCCCGATTTACCTATAAGCAGGCACTATGAAAGTTGGTGAAATAAAACCAAGTGATTAAATTCAATTACAAAGACTAAGTCTTCTTAGCAAGCTTTTGCTCTGATAAATCCCAAGCTAATGCACTTAAAAACATCCCCATGGGCTTTCCACTCCCACAGAGAAACACTTTTGTGCACAAATGCACATTCACACATAACCACAAAAACAAAATCCTCAGTGAAATACATTCCCTAATGTGACCTGAAAGTGTTTAAATAGCACTTTGAACCATAGAAATGCTTACTTGAAGTCATATTTCCTTTGCAATTTGTGTCAGTGCTATCACTAAAATAAGAGGGAAAACAGAAATGTATTATTGCACTGTAATTTCTTCCCCATAGTCCTATTTGCCAAGACTATATGTAGTATATGCTGTAAATTCTGATATGTGATTACAGGCCTAGGGAAAAAATCTCCCCAAAAGTGTATGACAGGAATATTTAGTAACTCCAGTCAACTTCCTTAAACAATTGTACTTAATAGCTTACACATGAGGAAGAAAACTTGTATGAGACTAGATTGCTAAATGATACTTCATTATGAAGTGTGCACATGAGTGTTTATACATTTTTCTCTAAAATAATAATGCTGATAAGAAATCATCCCAGAGTGCTGGGCTGCGCTGTCTGCTCCAAGCTGAGCTCTGGCCTGGACCTGCCGATCCCAAGGAGCAGGTTGGAGGATGTGCTATGGCCCAGCACGGCTGGGTGCCCCTCATGCCTGGGGAGGTAGCTGGCTGCTTCAGCCTTTCCGGAGCCTTCCCCATTGCCTCTCTTGGTGGGATAGGGACTGAGCCCTGCGGGCTGTGGTGGAATCCTAGGCCACTCCAAGCCCTACACACAGCCTCTTGCTCTGGGCAGTGTCCCCTGCCACCTCACTTGGAAAAGGGTTGTTCATCACCTTCATGCCCTGGGGGCATTTCCCCAGGTCCAGGACACCCCTGCAGTCCCATTGACCATCCCTGCATTCTCTTGCAGCCCAGATGTGAGTGCAAGCAGAGTCCTTTACACACCCTGCACCCTTTACATCCTCCTTATTGACAGGGAGACAGAGAGAGACTTCTCTTCAGCAGGCATACAGCCCCCTCACCCTGTTCCTGGCACACGTGTCCATGCTCTAGCTTGGACCTCCTGCTCGCCACCCTGGAGTACTTTGCTGCGCAGCCTGGGTAGCTGCCATGGTAGGGGACACCACTGCCACTGCCTTCTTCTCCCTCTGCCCCACACAGCTGTGCTGGAAACTTCAGAGCAGAATGAGCCCTTTCTCTCAGTCCCGTTACCATGGTTTGTGCTTTGTCCTGCTAATGTCAGTGGGGCCAAACAGGCCAAATCTGACCTCAGTCAAGCAGATATTGAAGAACTGAGAACAGAGCACATTACTTTTGACCATCATTCACTTTTGACCATCATTCATCCATGTCTTGTGGATACAGAAAGGGCTGTTAGAAAGGTTTTCCAGCTTCTTGCAATATTCTGTGTGGATCTTTCCTTTCTCACGTAAGCTATGAAAACAATAAGATGGTTTTGTATAACTATCTGGACACCTGGTGTTTGTCTAAGTTTTGTTTGTGATACACTGGTGAAATGTTATTGAAATGGGTGTTGTAAGACCTTAGCCAATCACCCTAAGGGGTGGATGGTCACTGACCAATCTCCTTACGTGATTAGACATATAAGTGGGCAATTAATTAATTAAATACTTCACTTTCCTGCTGGATACGTGTGGCTTCATTTCCTCGTCCTGCTATACAACCACAATGTCTAAATTAAACCTCACAAAAATCCTTTATCTAGATACAATAAAGACAATGACTATATGATGAAGTTCATAAAACTGAGTTACAGTTGCAAAACTGGAGAATATCCGTGTGCTTTCTCACAAAAATAAGCCCCTACATGAACAGTTGTCATGTTGTTACTTTTTTCCTTCACAGAAATTTCACATCCTTAGAATAAGGGAGAGAAGAACTGAGGTTACTCCAATAAAGCTGATCTTTCTTATGATTTCAAAATAAAGTTCACGTTTTTTTAAATTGACAGGAGTTTGAAAGGTTATACTTTCTGCAGAAGGCCATGACATATGTACTGTTTTCTTGCTCTGTGATCTGGGAGAGCATCTTCAAGCCTGCTCTCCAAGAAAATCATGGTTCAGATGCCCTTCACAGCAGTGTCTCTGGCAATACTGAATCCTTTTTACTGAGAGCTAATTTAATTTTACTTTCAATGTCTCCACTGGAATTGGAAATCCATCATAAATGAGATGTGAATCTAGACATACGAAAGAGTAAAAAAGGAATGTCTATGGAGGAACTTCCTCTGGACCCTTTGTGATATTGTGCTTTAAAATAATATAATCAAATTTGCAAGCAAACAAAAGCTCACAGTAAAGTCTAATGAACTTTGGACCTCAGTTGAAAGCCAGCCCTGAAGTGAAGAAAGATAGCTAAAGGACATCTAGGTAAAAGTGAAATCCCCAAACTCTGAATATTCATTGCATTCACAGTAGAGAAGACAAGAAGGTGACTGAAGCTCATCTGGGAAGGCAGAAAAAGTTTAGCTGTCATTATAGGTGCTGAAACTTAAACATCTTACTTATGTCAAATAGGACAAAGTTTACAAAATAAATATGAATGTAGAGTTTTAAAATGCAAAAGAAAAAAAATAGCAAAAGCGATGTGTCTAAAAGCGTTCCTACTTTGAGATATGCAAACATTTTCTTCTTTACTGAAGTTTCCAAATGGTTCAGTCCCAGGGTCAAACAGACATAAGTTCTTTGATTTTTATTTTGGTAAATCTGAGGGAGAAAAATCAGTCTGGGACTTGATCAAGGTCTCCAGCCTTGTAGGCAAGTGCCCTAACCACTGAGTTGTGGTAGTTGGTAAGTGGATTCTTCTATCTCTTGTTTTGACCAGAAGAATGTTCTTGGGCTTCAGACACTTTTCTTCTTTTGTCTTTATGCTCTGGCATGCGGTCAGATTCAAGCAGCATAGCAAATTATTAACAAATGTATGATATTTTGAATTTCACTGCAGAATAAGACAAGGCATTTAAGCAAGTTGCCTTATTTCACCTTTAGTGCCCTTCAAGATTCAAACCGAATCTGGTATTGTTTCCCCAGTTCAGCTAATAAAAGTTAATGTCATGCATCATGCAGGTCTGACTCTGCTACATTCAATCACTACTGGGACAATATGATGAAAAGTACAAGATTTGTTATATCTGTTAAAGGCCAAAAAAGTATTTAATGAAAAATTCCTAAGCAGAATTTTAGCTGAAATAATTTCTGGAACGAAGGTAAAAAGAGAGTCTTTTGGAAGATCTTGAGGTCATATATCAGGACTATGTGATAGACAGTTCAGTATCTAAGAGGAATATGGAAGAAAAGAGAGGTTTAAGGCAGTTATAACATCCTTCTAGTAAAAAAAAAGATGGATTAAAAAAAAATTAAAATAGAGGAAAGAAGAGACCTGGAGCTTTGGAATGGAGAAAGAAGATGAAGGAAAAGCTGTAAACAACTCTTTCTAGGTGATATGAGAACCTCCTACTGTTCTGGTTGAGTTTAATTTTATGCAAAGAGAGGAGATCTAAGACAGCCTCCGAAAAACTAAGTGCAGTGTTCTCACCTTGAATAGTTCAAAGTCATGTGTAGCCTGATGTACCTGGTAGTGGAACTCATGATTCCTGCAGTTCAGATCTTCCTATGTTGGTTAGTACTGGTGGGGCAGAACAATCAGCATACCAAGATGATTAAAAAAGCTGTAGCAACTAAGAGTTCTTCTCACTTCTGGCCATCACGCTATGTCAGTTCTCCCTCTGAAACTGAAACCACCAAATCAGGCTTTAGAAGTTGAAGACTATATTTTGTAGCATGAGGATTCAAAAGTGTTTACAGGGAAGTGTGTAGAACAGTATTCCATACAAATAAGGTCTATGGTTAAGATGCAAGGTGGATAGATCGCACCAAGAAACAAAGGTTAATTTGGGGGTGAATGTTTCAGCTTGTGCATATCAAAGCATTGATGCATGAGTCACTGGCACAGAATGAATAATTTTTTGCATCAGAGTAATACAATGTTCTTGCTTATTGCTTTTCAAATCTATGAATAATGCCAAATGAAATGATTCTTCTTTATATCAGTCATTTTCTGTGTTTGCTGCATAACAAAGACACTGATTCTTACAGAATACATAGACGGATGTCCTCAATATGCCAAATATGAATGAGACAGGGACAGAGATGGAGATGGAGAGACAGAAAGAAAGAAAGAAAGAAAGAAAGAAAGAAAGAAAGAGAAAGAAAGAGAAGGGCAGAGAAAGAAAGAAAGAAAAAGAAAGAACGAGAGAAAGAAAGAAACAAAAGAAGGAAAAAATCACCCCCTCCGCCAAGTTGCAGTAACAATATTGTTAGACTACTTTCTGATAAAACTGTGCATAGAATCAGCATAAAGTTTTTTATTGCATACGCTTTTTTGAAACTGGTGTCTGAGAGGTCACTGGCCAGGTGTTTAACTATTCTTGTTTAGAATAGAGGCCCATTATTCATTTTTATGTTAATGGTAACTGGAAGATGAGGAGTGGTAAAAATATATTCAGTTCTTAAATTAACACATTATGACAACTTGAATTAAAATACAATGTGAGTGTATTACATTTCACTCTGAATCCACATGGTTGGCTACAGCAGGTATTGGACCAGCAGGAATCACTACTTGTCATACTTGTGGTAACTCTCAAATGAGCTATGACATGGAACAGCCTTTTGATCTTGTCCATGTTCTACTAATTATTTAATCTTTGACAACATAGTAACATGTTTCAGCACATACCCGAAGAAAGAACACAGTATAGGTTTTCTTCCAAAGCCTGCAAAAGCCAAGAAAGCAACCCCACACTTCTCTTAAATTCCTGTTTTCACCCTCTCTTCATTAAAGCTGGATATGAGCCATAACTTCAAATGAAAATGGACACAAAGTTTTCCTCTTAGGGTAGAATTCACTGCATCCAGTGTCAGATATCTATGAGAAAGGTGTTTAACCTGATTTGTTCTTCTTTATTCTGCTTATAGTCAGTGGGAAGAAACCAGCAATTTTAGATAATTTTAGACATTTACCTTAGAATGAAGCAAATCATGCTCTAGAGCTGCTTTTTTTGGTCCACTGGCTTGGGAGATCAGCTTGGACGTAAGAACATCTGGTAAGAGAAATCTCACCTAAGGTATCTAAGAAAGACCAGATGTATCACACCTCAGAAAAATCTAATTCTTTCCATGGACTAAAAGCATGCTTGGGGTTAAATGAGATGAATTCCAGCCTTGTTGTCTTCTATAAATTTGGCAGAATCTGTGTCTGGGTCTGGCCAGAGAACAATGGTTACATTTTACTTACAAGTAAAGTAGAAACACTCTTTGAAATTCCGGAATTTGTGAGAATCTTACCCAGAACAGTAAGCTTCTGCCTAAAGCATCTGCAGAAGAGCCTTTGGGCGAAAGCCAAGCTCATCTGGTTTGATTCACAGTGAAGAATCAAGGCTACTTAATGTAGGTGAGTGCCCTAACAAATGGGTTTGTGTCTGCTTTTGGGTCTGTTTCACTTCATATCATTGGATCAAGAAGAAAGGACCTGAATCAAGGCTGAGTAGTTATCTTCTGCATGGGCCTCTTATGGAAAAATATTTGCTCACTACAGTATCAGGTCACCTATCACCTGTTGTCTCATTAAGTACAGAAAATTTCTTCACAGAGTTTTGTTAAAACAGACACAGTTCCACAAAATTATTGGGTCTTGAGCACTGGCACTTTCTAATGAAAAAGCATGATGCTGGAAGGTCCTGGACAACAGTCCTGCTAAACTTCTCTTTCTCTTTCTCCCTTTTTTTAGTTTTCAATAAATTTTGTGATAAAGCCTAATGTAAATGAGCAGAATGTATTTGTTCGTTTATTGTTTCTACCAACTTCATTTTCCACAAGAAGCATTCTGGTCTGTCTGCTTTATACTCTGCAGTAAAAAGGTCTCACTTCTAAATTGTGGTGATCCTTGGCAATCAACAATAATTCTTCAGTAGCAGCTGATGGTTTTAAACACATTTTCCTCCCATTTGATGAATGTCTACCCAAACAGGCAAAAGCGGGTGCCAGCTTCTCTTCTCTTGTCTAGTAGTGTCTAATAGCTCATGCATGTTCCAGGGTGTGCTACAGCTTCCAGGGTGTGGCTCTCTAAATTTTGGCCACTTTGGGAAGAGTTCTCATTTTCCTGCCCTCTCTGTGTTTACTAAGACACATTCCTCTCAGACCCTGCAGACCAAATGCATCATATAGACAACACAGGTCCTCCTGGTTCCTGCCTCAATCTTTCCTATGGGTTTGTGCTTCAGATAGGTGGGACTTTCCTGGACAAAGGTCTTATTGAACTTCCTGGAAAGTTACCAGATGGTTCTAAAGAGAAAACTCTTCACTTACTTTTAATAGAAGGTTTTCCCCAGCAGCCATGGAAACCAGTACTGGGAAAGCAAGTTTCTCTCTTACAAGCAGTCACAAGAATAAGGAAGAAACACACTGAAGACATCAGTACACTGGAGAAGCGGGCTTACAGAAAACTCATGATGTTCAATAAGGGCAGGTGTAAATTCTTCCAGTGTGGTATAGAACAGTACCATGCAACAGGACAGGATGGGGAGAAGGCAACTTTGAAAAGAGAACAAAGAATCCTGGTGGATGACTTGAACTAGTGACAGCAGTCTCCAAACTGAGGCCATAGAATATTCTTTCTTCCATACTTCTGAGACTACATCTGAAGGCCTATGTCCAGTTCTGAACTCCCCAACACAAGACTAAGCCCAAGGTACTGGAATGAGTCCAGTCTATCACGTGGACTTATTGAGATTAGCTGCTAAGTCCTTGATGTACAAGGACTATCTGAGAACCCTTCATTTGCTCAGTCTGAAGGACAGAAGGCAAAACCAGATCTTAATGCTGTCTTCTCTTGGGGATGCACAACAAAAGCATGAGAAGGAATACATACACAAAATGCAAAACAAGAAAATATTGGATATCAGGAGATAAATTTCACCATGAAGATTGTATAACTCTGGTGCAAATTGCCTAGAGATGCTGTGAAAACTCCATCCCTAGAGATAATCAAAATTTGACAGAAAAAAGCCATGAGCAACCTCATGTAACAGTAAAAAACATCAAATGACTCCCCAAGGTCTCTCAAACCCATTTTATGAAGAAGGTCTTTAATGGAGATCTTAGAAACCTAATTTTTGGAATTAGATGTTACCATTCTGGTGAGATCTTGTTTGGTGAATACATTTGTGACAGACTCATATCTACTTATTAAAATGATGTTTATACCACAGTTGGATACGCCAGGGGAAAGGCAGATAAGGAATTAATGTAAATTTCTTAGGAGTACCTACTTGTCATTCTCATATTTATAAATAATCTCTTACAGAGAAGAACTTGCCTTTTAGGATCCTCTAGTGTATTAATCCAAAATTTTTCAGTATTTACTATTTACAGTTATTACCTAAACATTGCAATTTCCCAAGAACTAAAAGAGTTGTATGATATAAACTCATGTTTTATAGATAAATGACAAGGAAAAAGTCTCCAAATTTGGAAACAAAATGAGTTTTATTTGCTGTGAGTTCTTCTGGTAATACAGGGCGATGTGACCATGACAAAATAGAAAGAGGCTGTGCAAGATGAGGTCCAACCAATTCCTCTCAGAATTCTGGTTCTGAAGATTCTGCAGAACAAGGTGCAGCCCTGAGAGGTGAGGAAGTGCCACTGTGTAGAAATCAAATTCATTTTGATTCAGAAGGCTTAAGGCAGTAGAGAGCAATACATGCTAAAGGCTCAGTGTAGTGCACTTAGCTTTTGTTACTCATTTTCTGTTTCCTTTGAGACACCCACATGAAAGTTGCACAGCTGGTTCCTCTTGCGGTTATTTACTGCAGTTGCACATTGAATAGTTTGCTATTTCCTGTGACATCTTTCATATATCTCAAACATCAGTTTCTGTGCTATTTCAGAAAAAACCCACTATTTTGCCTGAGCACTGAAGAATTTACCTTTTCAAGAAGAGCTTTTATGGGGAAGTTCATGTTTGGTTATTCTATGAAACCATTTTCCTTTTTCCCGCTTTCTAACCAGGAAATCAGAAAGAGTATCTGACAAAAGAGTCAGCGAATGACTTGAAGACTGTGGTAAAATACGGCAGCATTTCGCTGCCAGGTTATCAAGAATGACTTAAACCTTAGAATCTATACAAATTGCCCAGTTATTTGATACTTGATTATTTTCCCACTTCTCTGTTTATCCTGTGGATCCAATGGAGACTCTTTCATCAGGATAGACTTGTGAAAAGAAAAGAGAATACGATTGTTGAAAAAGAGAAAAGCTTCAACTGTATTAGGAATCCTTCCAAATATCCACATCATGTCTGTGAGGATATGCATTAAATTACTCTATAGAAAACAAATGGAAACAGAGGCCTCTCTGCATCCTTCTGCATGTGCTCAGCATGCTGACAAAGTCCTTATGTGAAAACCAGCAAGGACCTATAAAAGAATCAAGAACTTTGAATCTAAGGCACTGAGAAGAAAACTGGCTTTGTGGGGCTTTCTTATTCCTTCTGAATCAATTTAGAGCCTATGAAAGGTGCTGAACTGACAGACCAGATTCCTTTCTTAATACACAAAACAGGTGCAGCAAATGGTGATTTTTGAGCTTTCCCCACTGTACAGTGCATTTCAGCCTTGGCTGAGGGGGACCACCTCCGGGCAGAGAGGAGAGTTCATCTTCCAAGCCTGTGCATTTTTTCCCCCCTGTGTTCACTGCCAACAAAGACACCAATTAGTGCATAGCCCCAGCATTTGAAGCAAATGAAAGCAGAGACAACAGAATAAAGGGAGAGATGTGTTTGCTCCTGGAATTCTGTTTTGACATTTATTTTGGATTTTAGCAAGGCCTACAATCGTTTGCATTATTTTAAGGAAAAAAAACCACCCAGTCTCATTACCATTGGATATGATGATGGGGGAAATGGGCTGGAAAAATCCTGGATCTTTGCTGTGCCTTATTCTGGAATTACAAAGACTAGGGCAAATTCTTTACTGCTGTGCCATTCAGCTATTATGTTTAACAATCTAATTAGAAAGGCTGTGTTGCTTTTGCCCATTATAAAAGCAAAGACAGTGCACACAAGCAAAACCAATTAGACAGCTGTAGTTTACAGAGCTGGCTTGCCTCGAGGCTGGTTTCTAATGAACCCCCAGTAGATGGTTCCTATCCAGAAACAGGACAGAAGGAGCACAGTGATAGTGTGCTATCTTTCCTGTAATCAGGCGCTAATGTCTGCTCTGGCCCACAGAGCTGACACTCGACCATTTCTTTCTGCAGCCGTGATGGCCACCAGCACCAGCACAGTGACACTAACCTGGCTGATAATGCATGTCCCTTACACGGCTCAAAGTCATGCTAACAGGTGGCAATAAACCTAAAATGTTCCTCTCAGTTTTATGATTGCTGCTTTCTGCTCACCAGGGACTTGTTTTAACTTAAAGCAGACACAAAGCTGTACAATAACCTGCATACTTGCCATGCTTTTATTTTTCAGCATGTATGGCTCAAATTAAGGCAGACTGTATTGAGTAGATTGCTCACTGCAAGTTAGTCATCTGTTTAGTGTTTCCACAGGGCAGTTGTGGTTGTTCACAAGTCTATTAATTAAAAAGAAAATGATTAAGGAAACTACTCAGTGGGTTGATGAACCATTCAACCACTTCAAAACTAAGTAAAACATTAAAACAACCCCCCCCCCCACATTCCTTTTCTTGAATAGCCTGATAACAGGTATTTGTTTGAACTGAACTTTATAGGGCTTGTGAAAACACAAGCTCTTGTCATCACTGCATTTAAATGAGTTTTATGTACAAGAAACTGAGTAGCACTGTCTGAGCTAGAATAGATGGAACTGTGTCAGCATTCCCATTAAAAATACCTTATATTCACTGGGTTATGAGTCAGTTATAAAAAATCACTCCAGGATAAAATTTTGCATTTTTGACAGTAATACTTGGGTCAGAGAAAGCAAGCTTGGGGCTTGCAGAGAAGTCTGTATAAATTAATTTATATTCAAAATTAAAAGTACTTGCACAGCTACATATTAATATATTTATTCAGCTGTAGATTTGCATTGCTATTACTATTGCTATTATTTATCACCTCAAATATAAGTTTCTCACTCATATTATTTTGAATTTCTCTGTTTGGGAGACATAAGTAAGTGCAGAAATCATTCCCTTCCACTATTTTCACACAGTGTTTGTCTCCTCTGCCCTTGTTTCAGTAGGGTGTATGGGGGTCCAGGGGGTTTAAACAAGATGAGAAAAAAGAAAAAAAAACAGTGTTAGGGAGTAAAGAATAGAAATCTGAATTCCTGTGGTATTTATATAAACTTAAATAAGACATTGAAAGTTAAAACTAAGAAAAGAGGAGTTTGAAATAAGTTTTAGTCACAACACTACTGTCAAAACCCCAACTTTTTGGATCCATTTTTTCAAAAGCCCATATTTTACAAGAAGGTAGAAGAAATTTTCTAACTAGCTGTCATTGTCAGAATGCTTTCAAAATGAAATAATGAAAAACTTGAGCATAAAAGCCTGAGCTGGGGGAAGAATTATATCTTTAAATTCATCTGGACAACAGCAAAAATAGCAACTAAAAGGGTAAAACCCTTTGTCTTCAGTGGTCTCAATTTGTATCTTCAGTTTCTTCTTTTTAAAGAAATTACTTTCAAGGGCGGTCAAATGGAGTAAATATCTAGTTATGAACTTTATTAAATTCTGCCCACACTGGCAGAGGCAGCTTAAAGTAACCCTGTGCGTGAAGGTAAACACAAAAGAAGGGGTTACCTAGGCCACTGTATATTTACAAGTACTTGCCAGTAATATCTCCAAATGTAGCTCAAAACCCAACCAAACAAAATAGATAATGAATGCTTATAAGGATTAGGAGAAGTGCCAGAGATAGCAGATCAAGGAATTATTCTTCATGGGAAAAAAATGTAGGATCAGAGTTCTAGAACTAAAGATAGTATGAATTCTTTATACTGAGGCAATTTAATTCTCCAAAGAAGAGTGAGCTTTGGTGGGTGGCTGAGATGGAAAGTCAGCTTTTAAAGACCTCTTATGTTTGCAATGGTCAGCTATTGTTTGGAGTAAAACTAGGTCAATTATTGTTGGTTCAAAAAGAGGTAAAAATTATGTCTGGATTAATTCCAAAACTTTTTTCCTCCCCATTTTGTACTATGCAAATAATACAAAAGATGTCTTTTCCCACTGACTGGCAGTCCACTGCTGTATGTCTTCTCAAACCATGATAGTGGCATCTCCCTCTTGCCAGCCCGAGATTAAAGGAGTTCACTGCAACTGATTTTTAAGTTTAACCTACATATAGTAGACAGGATATCTCTCTGGGGAAAGAAGTCTATAAATTACTTATCTCATGGTTGGTCTATATGTGTGCTCAGGTTCCAAGACCCCCACACCAGGATGGAGATCAGAATTTGTGTTGAGATTCAGCAAAACTAAATCAAGGTGAGAAGAAATAGAGAAAAGAGGCATCTTTTTAATGACCTGCTTCAAAACATATTTCTTAGAGCATCCTGTGTATTGATTTATTCTTTTCATGGGTTTTGTTATTTTGGCACCACAATCATGGTAATATATCATCTGGATTATCTTGCTGTTAAATAAAACTTCTTTATCTATCTCTTAAGACTGTTTCGCATCTTTGTGCAGAATAACAAATCCTGGAGTGCCGGGCAAACCTCACACTAAAATCAGGAAAGCAATCAATCCCTGTGAGCATGCAATCGTGTGTTTACATATCCTTCACATGTGACTAAGGATCAAATTGTGACCCCATCCTGTGCTTACACACAAAGGTTTAACACATATCCACACCCACTTCTGGGTAGACCTTCCTTGCAGAGGAGTGTAAGTGCAGAGCAATCCTTGACTAAGACAGACTGGAGAACCATTTTGTCTGTTACTCAATCTGATATAACCAGAACCAGATGCTGTAAAGAACGACAGAAGAACCCTGCAGGAGGCAGAGGCAGAATAATCTGCCTCCACAGAGATCTCCTGATCCTCCTCACTAATTGTGAGAGACTAGTTTAAGCCCTGAAGCACTAGGTTTAATATCTCTTCCAAAAAGTTTTATTTTCTTTAATTATGATAACTGGATATCCATGATATTGATATAATATCCAATCTCTTGATGAATCTGGTGAAGTTTTTGGTCTCAACAACTTCCTTTGGCAATGAGTTCCACAATTTAATTACACGTAATATAAAAAGGTATTTCCTTTTATCAGTTTTGACTTGCCCACCTTTTAATTTCAGTGAATGCCTTGTTGTTTTGCCTTCCAGAGCCAGAGTGGAAGCCCCTGATCTGCTTTCCCTGTGCTGTTTCATATGATAACATTAATCTGTAAAATGCTTTCATTTTGCCTCTCATTCCTTCTTGTATGAGGGGAAAATCCTCTGTCTTTCCAATTTCTCTTCACAAGACCACATTTCCATTTCTGTTATTTTTCTGTGATCTCTCACCAAGCCTATCATATTGTTTTATGGGACACAGTGTCTGGTGCTGCAAGAAGTACCTGAAGTATGCTCTGTCCTTTATATATGCAAAGGCATTATGATGTTTCTGTGCTGTTTCCATCCTGTCCTCCATGCTTCTGCAGCACCTGAATGCTGATAGATTTTTTTGGGAGGGGGGACCATGAGCTCTTAGTGTGCTCTATGCAATGATACCTACATTTCCCTGCTGAACCGAGCCATTATACAAACTTTAATTGTAAGACTATTTTCACTTTTATCCTCTGATGTGTTTTACTTCACATGTATCAGTGAGATGTGCAGCTAATTTAGAGCTGTCTGTTCCTGACTGACTGAGGTGATTTTGGGTGGGGTCCAGTCACCATAAGTAAAGTGTTTAACTTGAGGGTGAACTGCAGGCTCTTAGTGAGACAGCTCTGCCCAGATGAGAACCCCGTTTTCATTCCTCAGCTGATGGAGAGAGCTAAATTATGTGAATGCCTCTGAAGCAAGACCCTGTCTGCCTAATCTAAGTTCTTGAGTTCAGTTGTGAGTTAGGATTCTAGTCGAGAGCTGCCCGGGATGAACCACGCATCCTCACAGAGGTATGATGGATCTCCGTTTATTGCCCGAATACACCAAGATTTTACACGTGGTTTCAAAGTTTACGCAATAGCAAGCTCATTACAATAAGCTAGCAAGCAAATTTACGCTTACTTGGTCTCTCTTCATTGGCTGTATGCTAATTTCTACGAGCCTTGTATGCCTACGTATGTCAAGGCTCGTCCTACTTGAGGTTTCTGCATCCTATTCAACATCCTCTTTTTCCCTTGCAACATCAGACTTCTTCCTCCTTTTCGTCCTTCAAGGACCCTTCAGGGTCGCCGAGAGCTGGGTTGTGCACGTAGGTCTGTACACATGTCCCTGGTCTCTCAGCCTCTCATACACATCCCTGGTCTCTCAGCCATTCCTCTACAGATTCTCCCTTTCTGTATATTTTGGTATGTTACTGTTTGCTCTCCATTCCTGTTCTTCCCTGCATAACAAAACAAACCTTAGACTAAGATTTGGCTTCACCTTACCAGCAGCCTTTGGCTTTTAAAGAAAAAGCTAGAAACCTAGGAGCAGAAATGTTTGAATTATAAAAAAATCCATAGCTATTTAATACACAAAGTTGCTCTACAGGGACTCTAGCGACAGAACTGGGTTGCATGCAACCCCAAAGAGCAGTGGGAAGAAGTGTGGATTTTCTTCACTCTGTGCTTGTCATAGAACACTTCACTGTGTGCCCTGAAAGGGTGAAAACCAAGGAATGATAATCTGCTACTGGCCAGGAGAGTTTATTCTCTGATAGCAGCTGCTGTTGGAAGTCAAGCTCACAACCCAATTTGTCTTATTTGTTCTATAACTCAAAAGAAGATTCCAAGCACAAGGAACACAGTCTAATGAAGCCAAGAAGAAACAACAAGCAGGGCAAGAAAGCAGGAATATTAAGGAAGATGGAAGATAAGAAGAGTTAAAAGTGTTCACATTTTTATATATGTTTACGTGGTCACAGAAAGTGCACATTTTTGGTGGATTTTCATTAATTTTTTTCAGAAGAGGACATAAGAACCATCCTACTGAGCTGAATGCCATATCATTATAAGTAGACCCTGCTTGTTCTTTAACCATCTACCTACCTATCGTACTTTCTGATAGTTTTTTATCATTAAAACTTTTTATTGTATAGGAACTTACTAAATAAAGTACCAGATTACTGTTACCGTTGTCTTAAATATAATTAGTTATTCCATCTATATTATTTTATTTTGATCCTAAGGATTTATTCTCAACTGATTTTCTTCCTAAACCTTCATATAGGTTAAGAGAACTGTAAAGCCACAGTAAAAAATCAGTGCCTTGGAACACATAAATATCAGCTGGTGGTGTGGAAATGTCTTGGGTGGCCTAAGATGTGGCCAGCTGTGATTTTGGGGTTGTCTGCAAAAATCTGGGAAGTTATGATGAACCTGTTTCTGGACGGATCTGGTGAGACTGCCTTTTCATGTTCTTTATGCCACTGGCACATGAATATCAGCATCTGTAATTGGAACCATTGCATAACATTCTGAGTGCAATTCGGAACCATAACCTTTGGAAGCAGATGGCTTTCATCATGTTCACCATGTCATATGACAGTAGTGCCTATGCTGAATTAAAACAATGCACTAAATTAGAAAAGATTGTTTACTCATTTACTGGTTTAGCAATAATCAGGAAAATGATGAAGAGGAAAGGAAATATATCTCTGTTGAAAACATATTTGAATCTGGTCACTAGAGAACACTTTTATAGTTATTTGATGATATGTCACCTCCAGTTTCCTTCCAATTGTATCACTTCACTTGACTTTGGAATATGTAGGTGCTGTCTTCCATTTTATACACACATATGCCCGGGCAGACAGGTTGTTGCTTTAAAATGTCAGCTCCATGAAGAATCACTTGAAAAATCCCCATGAATTTAACTAAGTTGGAGAAATTTGTGCAAAAATATAAGGTCAAAAGAGCCCTATATGACAGATCCTGGTTTGCCTGTTTCAGAATGCTTAGAAGGACTTACTTATTTGCTTACCACCAAGGCCAAGAATATGTGTCAAAACTGCTTAAGATATGGATCAGTTTTAATAAATATGACCTCAGACCTTCCAAGGTGTTTAGGTCTGGGAACACTTACAATACATCTGTTATTATTTTGGTTTAGCTGAGTTTATTGCTTTAATCAGCAACATTTCAAGACACCTGGTATAAAAAAATAGAAATACTAACTTGTTTTCCATGTTTACATTTCTGCCATTATGTAACTTTCTTTATCATGGCCAAAGTTATGAGATGCCTTGAGTTGTGGCAAAGCAGCCCCAGAAGGCAGAGAAGAGTCAGTAAGTCCTTGTCAATGAGCTTGCGGAACTCCTAAAGGCATTCAAATTATTTTGGGATGTGTACACGGTTAACAGGCATGATTCGAAACCATGGCATATATTCTCCTCATAAATTACCAAGTTTTTCTTACAACTAATCAGGAAGTGAAGGCTGCTGCCCCTCATGGATCTCTGTATGGTGATGGCTGACAACCATGCATTTTCCTTGCCAATAATTCATTAGAAAACAACTAACCTCAAAAAAATTCATCAGAACCTGTGTGAGAACCAGTGTTACTTTTCCCTACACATTTCATCCAATGCATGTTTTGAGCTGCTGTGTAACTTAGTATGCTTGTTCTGTTTTGTTTTGTTGGGTTTGTTTTCCTGTTCTTCCCCCCTGCAGTAGATTAGGGAACTTTAAATTATCTCATTTATTCTTTGAGATCATTCACTTCAAATATTTGTAGATTTTATTTCACCTCCAATCCACCACTGAGTCAAGGTATCTATTTGTAATGTTTCCTTGAAAGTTAAATTCCTCTTGCCCAGATGTTCATTACTTTGCTTTCTGTCTGGCAGATCATTTGCTTCCTTTTCTGCTTCATCAAGATTCAAGATTACGAAGGAGATAGGAAAGAAGAGCTGGGGCTTCCTGGGGGTTCTTCCTGTCTCTTTTGGATCTCAGATCCAGATCTCAGATCTCAGATGTTGAGCTAGGTGAATAGGTAATTTTAAAATTATTGGTTAAGGGATTAAGTAATGAAAAATAAAAAAAAGTTAAATAAAAAGATTGGTCTGTTTGAACCAAGAGTTTAAAAATTTCTTTGCTGCTAAAAAGTTTTATTTTCAGAGCAGCTTCGGTCCATATTGATCTCTGCATATCTGGCACTTTTATGTTTTCGGAGCTGCAGGTGAGTTGAAGTACACTAACAGTAGTGTACCTACTCCACAAAGATACCATACAAGATACTGACTTGCTTTGCTGCCGTGCAAAAAGTGGTTTGAAGAGCTTCTACAGCTGGGGCTGTGGTGCTACGCTCAGGCGGACAGCAGTAAGTGGCCTGGGGTAGAGTGTTACAATGCTGATTTACAGACCACAGTTATACGCATATTTCATAGTTCAGATAAGACATCCAAGATTCAAAATATAGTGCAAGATTTAACTTTACAGCTAAGCTTTGGGAAGTGTTTGTGTTGTTGCACAGCAAATACATATCTTATCTAACCTTTAACCCAATTTTACTGGATAAAATTACAGGCAACTTTACTATTCCAGCATGCTGGATCTGGGAAACATTCAATGTGGAAACTACTGTGAGCACAGTAGATCTTCCGACTGTGTTTCATTTTAGTAATTTCTTCTGGGAAACCTGTCCACTTTGCTGTTTTTTTCCTGATGCTAGATTCTGAGCTACGTGCAATGGGATTCCATAGAAAATCGAAAAGTGATTTGTTTCTATTAAATGAAGAGTTGCAGCTTAAAATGTTTAACATGAATATTCTATTTCTCTGTCTTTTCTCATAATTTACATTACATGACTCTGGATTTCACAGTCTTGAACAACTAAATTTCTAGGCAAATATTTTCGTACAGTAGCAGATACCACAAGCTGCAGAACTTTGCTGCAGTATCTGATAGTCAAAGACTGGGTGGTTGTGAATTAGGAACGAGATGATTTGAAAGATCTTCTGCATTACGTTGTGTTACTGAAGACCAAGTAGATTGCTTCATTTTTTAAGGTGCCTGCCTGATTCATTAAGACAGGAACATTAATAATGAAGAAGGGGAAAGGATATAAACTAAAATGAAGGAGTTTGAAAAGATTAAGAAAGGAAGAAAAAGGACATGAGAAAATCTATGAATAGCAGATTTCAGATATTTCTAAACAGGAAAGAAAAAGGTAGGAGCTTCTAAAGCCTTTTATAAAGGGGAAAAACAAAATAGCTACATTTATTTATAGATAAAAATGTCACAGATGTCAGTAAAAAGGCAAAAAAAAAGTAGATATTTCTGTTATATATCAAAGAAAACAAGAGACATTTATATTATCTGTAGATGCTAAATTTTTTGCTTTAATGACTGATGAAATTGTTAAACTACAGAAACTGAAACTAGTCATTTTGAAATATGCATTTAAAGAGACTAGTCTGAACTGGTAATACTGATTTTTCATATGTTTTGTATAAACAAGGAAGTTTCAGAGGCATGGATGAAAATTTATTATTGTATCAGGTATTTCTAAATGTACTGATCTGACACTGATCCCAAGGATAAGTAGAACTGGATTCCAGAAAGGAAAACCTCAACCACAATGAGTTTATGAACAACTGGTCAATCATCAGGGCTATTATAAGATATTCTTGTTCTAAAAGGAGCTTGATTTTTTGTCACACAGCATTTAAATGGAAAAAAAATGAGAAAAGATAAAACAGTTCATTAAGTTAACGAGTTTTAAAATGTAATTGGAAGCAGGCAAATAATTATTAGTGTATGTGTTTATCTCTGCAGAGCCCCTAGAGGTAAGTCCTTGACCTTCTTTCATTTCAAAACTCACACTTGCAGCTTGAATGAAGATCTAAAACCACTCCTGAAAAAAACCCAAGAGACAAAGAGATAGAACATGTATAAAGATTAGGGTAGAGTTAAGTAATGGTGCTGACATATCACTGGGGATGGGATTTGTCTTATGTCCCGCTGTCAGTAGCCATAACATCAGATGTGTAATCTGTGCTGACTGTACAGTCCTGTAGAGTCAAAGGAGAGTTATTGGCACCTCAAGGAGACAATCCATCCCATGCCATTATCTAAGAAAGATGTGAGGAAGTGTCCTTGGGAAGGATCTGTGACTTCCAGTGTCTCCCAGAGGAAGCTATGTGGCTAATAGAAAGGGATTTTGGGGTGGTTGAAGGTAGGTGAGATGGACATTACCCTGACATAGGCTTATCTGTATCCCTTAACCAAGCACAAGTAATAATATGGCCTTTAACATGACTAGCTGTAATGTTATGTATCCAAAACCACAGAATAATAGTCCTTGTATAAGATAGTCAACTGTATTTTTTAGGGAAGGGACTCTAGAAGACTTGAGGGTCATGGCTATCTAAATAAATGAAGCCATGATCAAAACGGCACATGCTAATATTTGTAGCATCAGGAAAAGAGTCAGGAGGGGACAACTTTGTTTCTTCTGCAGCTGGCTCTGATGTGATTGATGTTGGAATGAAGAACTCAGTTTTGGTCTCTAGTCTTCAAGAAGAATGTCGAATAATTGGGGAAGCAAAAGCTGCAAGAAAGATTAGAGGATTATGAAACAATCCAAGAAGTGCAACCTATTCAGCAAACTGGATATACCCTGTCATGGTGGCTTGCTCATAGTCACTTATCTACCCAAATTGTGAAAAACAGATCTGAAGACAGCAATTCAGAGTAACATCCACACACTATGAATCAGGTAGTAAAAAGTGAAGCATAAAGAACTCAGTTTAGCATTCCCACAGACAACAATCATTCCTATGAATGATATGGAAGGAAGGCAGCCTGAAAGTTATGTGCCATGACATGGAAGCATGTTCACATATTTCTTCCCTCGCTAAGAATCCACATATTGATTAGTTTCTCTCACCACTAAAACTTTGAATGGGGAGTTTGGAGTGAATGTACTTTTCTCAGTTTCTAGCACTTGATTGCTGCTGTGATTATCACTCTAAATAGAGCATATTCTTAAAAGAGAAACTCTAATGAGAATTTCAATGTGTTAAAGATATCTAACTGATCAGTCAATCAGCCTGGAGGCTCAGAGTCACAGAAAAAGAGTTTCATCCATTCCGGTACTCATGGAATGACCTTTTTTAAGCAATAGAGTCTAACTCTATTGATCTATCTATAGTGATAAAAATGGGAAGGCATATGCCATCTGTTAAGGAGAAAATCAGGGTGGATGAACACAGAAGCATTTTGTGACTGTAATATCTCCAAGCAGTAAGCAAACCTGGGCTTTCCTCTTTGTTCATGAACAAAAGCACATGTTATTCTGCTTGGCATAGTGACTTTAGTATTTTCTAAGGCTTTTTGGCCTCCAGTGGTCAACTTATTGCATGATAAGCTCCAGAGTATCTTGTTAGATAAAGTGATCTGGGATTACTTATTCTTTTAAAACAACATGATGATGATGATGATGATGATGATGGAACTTCTCTCCACTTTACCCACTCTTAGAAAAAACAGACCAAAGAGTGACAAAGACTGAAGTTTATAGTGTTCATGTGACTAGTTGATTCATTGAGATGGTTTCGTGATGTGATGATATTTAAGTAAAAGGTTTCCTTTATTCCTCATGCTACTGTTACGTACATACAGAATTGTTTTTCTACTACATGCAATCCTATCTAGCTTTTCATTTATTTGTCAAAATTCATCAGTGAACTGTGGGGATGCTTTTGGTTTGTGGAAGAGACAAGTTCAAGGGGCTGTCTGAAGTCAGATAATTATGGTGTGTTAAGCCTAGTGGTTGTCTGTCTTATTCTCTAAGGGTGTCGTGAAAAACAAAACGTTTTCAATATTAATATAATTCAATAGTTCATCTCCTTGGTAAAATGGACCTAAGACTGCAAGTTTCATCAGAGTTGGAAAGAATTTCTTATGTCCTTGGTGTTCTGTCTAGTAACTAGTCTCATCACTACTATGTGGGAATGGATGTCAAAATATTCTTCAGATTTGCCTATGAGTGTATGAAAATTGTTAAGAGCCTGCCAGGCTGGGCAAAAAATCCTGTTGGGAAAGGAATGTTCTTTCTCTGAGCAATAGGGCAAAGGTTGATCAACCCTTGGTTGCATTAGTTCCTCTCCTGATGGATTATGCACACAGCCAGGAAGCTCAGTTAAGAAAAATACATGCCAAATATAAGAATAAAAATTGAAAGAGACAGGAAGGGCCTGAGGATCTGGAGAAGATAGTGAGGACGGCAGGCAAAAAAGGTAATGTACACGTAGTGTACATAATGGGTCTAGAAAAAAGATGGCACAGCTGGGAACTTCATTTCTTCCTGCCAATTCCTAGCTGCTGTCATAGCACTTTTGTGCTACTGACAGGAGGGATAATTTAAAGCAAACAACTTATGTTGGAAGATCAGATCAGCGCGTCACTAGTTTGGGAGTGGCACATTGCAAATTTGGCCTGAAACTCCCTTTTCACGTTTCCTGTGTTGTGTAATATGCTTTGTAGTCCTAGCCAAAGATCTAGGGTGCTACATGTATACCATCAAGCAACCATACTGATTCATATCAGGATTCATGAATGCAGACATATTTTATATATATATGTTCCCTATAAATGAGTCAATCATACACTTCCTTCTGGTTGTGCAATGTTGTTCACAGAGAGACACACAGCTTGCCCCCAGTTCTATGCACATTTGTAACGTGTTTGCTAGTACCTATATTGAACACTGTGTTTGACAAGCACAGTGTAAAAGCAACAAGATTCTTGGTTGGAATTAAGGTTTTGGTGGTGAAAGTGCAGATGGGAAGGTAATAAGTACAGGACAGTGGCACTCAATGTATCTTCTCTGCTTTTATTTTCATTGCAGTGATGTCAAGGCCAGGTGTGCTCTTTATTTTTGGCACAAGCAGAGGGATACTCCTGGGGTTTCTGATGTTAACTTTTTACTGTATTACTCATATAACCTCCCTTTCCTAATTTTCTAGGTAGTTGGAACAGTTGAACATACTACAAAGGTAAAGAAGAAAACTCTTGTAAGACCAAAGGCTGCTGAGGAGAGGTTCTCCAAGAGATATTTCTCATCACTACAGTGTTTGTGAGCTACTGAATTGCTATAGAGTTATTGCTAATTTGAATTCCTCCACACAAACCAGCCATGCCAGCCTGTGAAAATTTTAAGTAGGTCTTGAATAGGTTCAACTTGCAATAATTCAGCTGAAAGTAATAGGTTAATTAATCTTATTTTTAAAACAGTGAAACAGAAGTTAATTAAAATGTAAACAATGGTCTGCATTGTTACCGACAACTTTAGAAAAAAGAATCTTAGAAATTCTTTGTGTAATGTTTTTTACCTGACTGCCCTCAGAGGAGAGAGCAGTTTTGCAGCAGATCACATTACTCAACTAACCTGTCTTTCACTTTTAAATGAAATATATTCTTTGCTTCTTCCAGTGCAGTGCAGCTGGACAAACTGGACCTAGTCAAAAGCTGTCAGAGCCCTGTTTACCAGGGAGGTACCTGCTACCAGGAGGCTGCTAGACATGAAACACTGAGGAGAGTGGCTGGAGCCCCTGAAGCAACCAGAACGTGGTGTGTCTGAGAGCACCGGGAAGAGAGAAACAGATGACCTGGAAAGGCAGAAGGCAGAAAAAAATGTCAGTCAGTGAGAAATGATTAACAGCTCGTCCAGTTTATGCCAAGGACAGAGGGTTCTCTCAAGCATTCTTGTGCAGTCCTGGCTGTCAGCTGAAACATGCTGAGGAACAGGAGCAATCCGGTGTATGGGCCTGGTCCAGAACTAGCTGAGCTGAGCAAAAAGATTCTGGAGGTTAGGATTTGGCCCCCATTAAAGGGATTTTGTGTTTTTGTGTTTTTCAGGGTTGATCTTGTTATTCCTGTTCTTCACTAAAAAAAAGGAAAAAAAGGAAATATATGCCAAATAGGTGTGGCAAAAAAAAAAAAAATTGGAATTTATAAGCCTGAGGGGGAAAAAGAATCTTGCCAAGTTATCTTCCTACCTCACCTTTGAATTATTGCGTAAATATGTGTCTTCTAATTTAGTATAAGCTCCAAATATCTATGAATGCAATGAAATTTAAACAAAAAACCCTTACAGTAGTGAAAATAACATATGACCAGTCATGAGATTGACAATGGATTTTATATTTGGCTCCTTCCTTTGTGGTAGCTGAGTAAGCCAACTCAGATTAGCAGGGTATGTTACGCATATTACCTGAAATGGTTTTCTGGCCCACATCAAAAGCTGTGAGGGAAAAACTGCAAGTGACTCTTGTTGTTGTTCACATAGAAAAGTGGGGTTTTCAGTAAAGACATAAATGGATTCGTGGAAAGGTTTAATTCCCCAGTGTTTTACTAATGATGATGTTTTGAAACTGCAAGTAAGAAATCAGCCTTAGGGACTTTCTACAGCAAAAACATGTCATTATATGCAAGAAAGGGTATGTTCTCATAGACTATTTTTTCTCTGCTACATATACTGACATCACTTGTTTGTTTACATTCTATTGCTTCAAGGTACACGCAAAAATTAATTATTAATAATAATAAAGAATTATTGTTGTCAAAGCACCATCACTTTTCAAATTAATCTACTCCACAGTAATGAAACCAAGGAATAGAGAAATTCAGTAACTTCTTGAATTAAACTGTAATTCCCATGACTGAGTTCCTGGCTATGTTCGCAAATGATATTTTGGTCTCAGTATAACATGTCACAACCAACAAATCATTACTGACCCAACTATAATTGAGGGAGTGAGACAACAGGCATGAAAACCCATTCTCTCCTAGACCTTGAGGGACTACAGTAAGCAGAACTATTGTGTAAGTAAACACTAAAACACAGCCAGCTTCCTGCCAATGCTGTAAAACCCAAATCATGATTCAGACCTGTTACACTTGTAGCCCTTTTGTTTGCATTCCTGGAGAAACTGCTGTGACCAGTTGCTGTTAACACAGAGGTATCAGGAAGAGGCTTTATTTGGATATGAAGGTAAGGAAACAAGATTTCTCATTCAGATGTCTCTGGCCTTAGTGTCCCAGGATGACACCAACCATGATTTGGACTTGGGGCATCACAGGTGCTCAGATTGTTGGAGAGAAAGCAGGATAGAGCTCAGCCTGACCACCTATAGCCAAGTGACCATGCAGCACAAACTACAGCTACAAGAAAAGATGATGCAGGTTTGCAAATGTTGCTTCCCCCAATTACCTTAAGCCTGACCTCTTTTGCAAAGAAGGTCAGTGAAGGAGGAAAGTTGCACATGCTTGAGATTTAAACACATGGGGCCTAAAGGTTTTGCAGAGCATGTTACAAAGTAAAAAGCCATTTTTTCTATCCACTGAGGTGAAGACAAAAAAATTCATGTTTGTATGATATATCCTAGAATAGCTTTATGTGCATGGCCAGGCTACACTCAGAGAAAACAATGAGGCAAAAAATGGTTTATATTGACTGGAATTTTAGCTTCTCCATTCCTGACAGAATAATTTTCTTCAACTGAATTCAGCCAAGTTCCCCTTCATCCAAATTCTCCAGAAATGCTAGTAATGATGGCAGCCACATGTGTGAATTCTTCTGCTAACAGAGTCACATTTTAACCCTAGTTCTGCTGATAATTGACCAGGGCAAGTGTGTAAAACAATATATACATCAATATTATAATTCTCTCTATACATAAGTGTAATGTGTACTGTTCAGTGGGTTTTTGACATCTATAATGTGGATGATATGACAGAGTGCACTCCCAACAAATTCACACCTGGTACCAAACTGTGCAGAGTTGGGCTGCTCTTCAGAAGGATCTTGACATGTTGGAGAAGTAGAAATGACAAGAATATTATGAGTTAATCAAAAGAAAATGCCAAGACTTGTATCTGGGAGGGAATAAGCCTAATAAGCAACAGTTAAGGCTGGGGACCAGCTGCTCAGTTTTGCAGAAAAGGACCTGGATGTCCTGATGGACAATAAATTCAACATGAGCCAGCTATGAGCCCTTGCAGAATAGAAAGCCAGCAACAACTTGGGCAACACAAGTAAGACCATAGCCAGCAGTCTGAGTGACTTGGCACTTTTGAGATGCCTTTTGGAGTGTCATGTCTGAGTTCTCCAGCACAAGAAAGGCTTCAGCTAAATGGAGAGAGTCCACCGGATGTCACCTCGATGGGAGGAGGCTGTAGAAAAGCACATAGAGTTTGTGGCTGTGTTAAAAATGTTTATTCAGCCTTCAGAAGAGAAGGCGAAAGGGAGGCCTCACTGCTATCTTCAGTTATCAGTTCAGTTATAGCTTCACAGCTATCTTCATGTGGACATGAAGCTGGGATTTTCTTGGAGCTGCACAGTGAGAAAATGAGGCACAACCGACATGATTTACGACACAGAGAAACTCCTGTTTAGATATTAACAAAATATCACCATGACGGCAGTCACACAGGTTGCCCAGGCTGTGAACACTCTTTTTTGTTTTTGACAGTCTTCAGGACTCAACTGGACAGATCTGCAATCTGATCTATTTAACCCTATTTAGAGAAAGGAGCTGGGTTAGATGTCCTCTGGGTGTGTCTTTCAACCTAAATTGAAGGCTATGTAAGGCTGTGATTGTGCAGCTTTATGGAGATTAGTTAGAATGGAATTAAGATGGAGAAGTCGCTCATGGAACACAATAAAAATTAAAGACTTGTGGCAAATAACTTACACTGAATAGAGCTATACTAAGCTCATTTCTATGTATATCAGTTTACAAAAGCAGCCTTTAATAATAATTATAGTGATAATGTCATTTACACAAGATATAGTGTATGTCTCCTCTTATTTCAATTCTGAGAGAACTCTTGTGATCAGCTAGAAAAATGAAATAATATTTGGTAAAAAGAAGCACAGCCCAGCTCTCTTGCAGGAGTTAGCTGATCACTGCAAAACAAGATTTTCTTAGTCTTAACTGTCAAAATTTATTTTTCCACAAAGATTTGTTTCTCATCTCAGTTTAGCAGGTACGTATGCGTTTGGTAAACTTCACTTTCACTGAAATACAGACCTGTTTGTGACAGCAAATTAAAAAATACTTGCAAGTACACATTCTTTTAGAAAGGACGTGCTGTTTGTATTTGCACACAGAGCTTAGCACTACTGGGTTCGGGATGTGAGCAGTACCTTTGCTGTGTTCCAAGTGATAACCTGATTAAACAAAGAAAAGAGAAGTGAATGGTAAACTTTATAAAATATCAGCAAGCTATACTTTTTCTTTTGGTCTTCATCTGACCTGACAACAACCAGTGAGCAATCCTGGATGAGGGAGCTATGTTACTGTAAGTTCTATAGGTAATAAAGAGAATGAAAATTAGTTATGCATAAGATTGTACTTAAGGTGTTGACATGTTATCGAGTGTAAATAACAAGGCTGCTGGGCAGAGGCTTTGGCTTTAGATCATATACCTGATCCAGACTATTCCAACCTTTTAAAATGGGCTTTTATTCTCCTATAGAGATGCTTTCCTGTAAGACTTCTGGCTCTGGTCCAGAAAGAATCAGAAATGAGACACACAAGAGAAAGTAATGTCCTGAACCCTCCAAAGTATCAGATGAAGACTAGTTTCAGAGGAGATTAAAAGATGGATGAATTTTCCATGTATGGATGATCAGGACACCAGATGGGGATTGCATTTTTTTCTTGGGTGAATTTAAAGAATGCTTCCTAAATGTAGATTGCATATTGAATATAACATCAGGCCCTGAGTAGAATGTGTAATATATATGTAAAAGGAATGCAATATATCTTAGAAATATAAGGTCAAGACACAGTCTCTCAATGATTCAATCATGTGCAAAGCCCTAAGTGAAAACCAAACAATTGGGAAGCATTAAAATGTCTGGCACTACAGCTTCTAACATGCAAGCTGGGAGCCAGACTAGGATTTCTTTGCTGCAGCTACACTGGTTGTTCTACTTCTCTATTCTTGCCTTTATTCCAGCTCTTGTCCTGTCATTGCCAAAAGTTTTCCCTGTCTGTTCTGCCATCCCTTTTCATAAAACAGCCCATGTGAAGGAGGACTCCTGCTTTTCAAGGTTCTGTGATGATTTTGATGACTTGTCAATTCTGCTTCACACTGAAAACCTGTGCATATCCTTGTTGAACACCAGACTTTGTGTGCACTTTCTCTTCTATTTTTAATCTTTATGTCAGATTCAAATCTCAAGGAGCGTTTCAAGACATTTTTATGTCTGGCTTATTTTATTTGCCCATATGCAAAGAGCTCATTATGGTCTAGCCCAAGTTTGAATCTGGGGAAGAAATTTACTGATGGACAGTCTTGTAGAGCACCTCTTGAGATCACCACTTATGCGGCAAGAAGATCTGGAAGCTGGCAAAGAGATCATAAAGAGCAGTTTGAAACAGGACATGTAAAGCCACTGAGTTGAGTGAAGTTTTATGGTTGGAGAGTTACTTAGCAATCAAGCTGTCAGAGCAGGGTGAATTTGGAGAGGAAGAGCCCTTGATTTTAAGAAACGCTGTATCAGCTCAGATGATGCCTTGAGTGGCTACCTAGAAACAGAGACTAGAGACAGGAGTAAGGGAATAAAGGTAGGTATTTATTTGAAAGGCCTTCAAAGGTACACCCTGGTGAGCCAGAGGCTATTTCCAAAATGGACCCAAAGATGGACGACGAGTCACGAGTTCTTCCCACTTTTATAGGTTTGGTCCATTTGCATATCAGCATAAATTCACCAATTAAAACTTTAGCTAATGATGTAATTTCTTCAATTTCTCCACCTCTCTGGGGGCCCTAGTTTACACCTTTGGGCCTGGGACAGTCTGAGTGTCCTTGAATAGCAAGCTCAGAGAAGTTTTGTTGTGTCTATCTGGCCTAGGAGAGCAGATAACGAGCTACAAGAAACTTCAGAGTTACACTCAAGGGGACACAGAATTTGAAAAATATAAAAATTAAAACTTAAGGCATCACAGATAGTAATTGAAGAGTGAGGAGGAGGCAAGGAGTGGGTGTAGATGTCCTTTTTGTCCACATCTGTGTGGCTGTTTCTCCATGTAAGAGTGCTTGGTATCAGGTACTCCTTGCAGTCTATGTGTCTGCTCCATATATCTGCAAATATAAAGCATTGCCTTGGCTTTGAGGCCCTGGCGTGGATGGCACATAAAGATGCCGCTTCAGTGAGAAGGTGGCAATCAAAGATCAGAAAAGCAGAGAGGTCCAAGAATCAGGCAGAAGACAGCACATCCTGCTTTGGTAGGCGTGCAACACTGTAAGCGTCCAGAGTAGAAAGCCTAGCCTCCGTGCCTGAATGGTAGTACTTGGGGACTGAATTAGGGGAACGTGAGAATGATAAAAAACCCAAAAAATCCTTTTAAAAGAGCTGTGTCTATGTGGAGTCAAAATTGCACCATCATATTTCAAAATTGCCAGTGTCATATGATCTGGAGCCACTATGATAGGTTTAGGTGAAAGTGCTGTGAATCCTATCAGTCATGCTGTTAAAATCACGCTGGTCTGCAAGGACATCAGATTTTATTTGGAATGACAAACAGATAAGGAAAGATTTGCTTCTGCACTTGTCAGTGCAATGAAGGACACATGGGTACCACACACAGAGAAAGTGGGGAACAAGACGTACTCTTGGAAACAAAAGACAAGGTGTCAGTAAGAAGGTGGTGGTAAAGAAGGGGGCATTATAATGCCCCCTTACCCTCTCAATTACCTGGATTAGTAGGGACACAAAAAAAAAAGATCCTAAGGAGTAGATGGTGAATTTTTCCTTTTGATTTATTACTAGGAGAGGAGTCAATGGGTAAATGTTGAGAGCTGAGAGGTAGGATAGATGCGGTGACTGAGGAGACTCAGTGCCTATCCTTCCCAAAAGAAATGAGGGTGGGTGCAAGTGGAGGATGTCAGCACTCTGATGAAGCAAAGAAGGCAAAGAATGGTGAGAGCTGCTGTTAAACTCACAGTAGCTGCCACTGGACAGAAAATGTTCCCCAAAGAGGTGTGATTCAGCTTCTGGGGAAAGTCCTGAGAAAAGATATACATTTTCCTTCAGGCTATAGCTTTGGGTTAGCCAGCCGCTCTGTGATGGAACCTGAGCTGGCTAGGGAACAATGTGCAGCAGCTGGAAATGAAAATCAATTGTGTGTGTGTGAAGGGTGTGTAATTCTCAATTCAGGCAGGGATATGACAGCGCCAGGATGCTCTGCAGATTAAAACATTTATTTTGCAGCCACCCAAATGAAACAGACACAGGGATCTGATCTGAACTTTTCCTCTAGGATACGTGTACTACAGAATTTTCTGAAAGGAGATCTGTGCAATGCATTTGGGAATGGACCTGTAACACGTTCCTAAAGCTGAAATTCTTATTCCCAGGGTATGTGAACCTCTTGGTATAGATCAGGTTTGTCCAGGTTAGGGACTTGCCTGTTATTTACATAGTGAATAAAGCAAAATGAATTATAAGTATACCAAGAGTTAAATCACACTAAAATCTGAATTCACATGCCTTGCTCAAACTCTTCCTACAGCTTTAACTTTCTGGAGCTAGCTGGCTATCCCATGCCAGTCAGACACTTTCCAGCATGAGTCACTATGGTTTCCAATTTTTTTTTCCGAAATAAAAATGAAAAATTCCAAATGTCTTACACTTTTTTTCTATAGAAAAAAAGGACAGAACATCAAGTGCATATAGTCAAAGAATTGTTTTCTATTTCCTTTTACATCCCTAGTCTAGACAAGAGGTACTATGATGAACCTTGCCTTTGCTGCCAATACCAACAGCACTTTGTGGTCTTGTTACCTCACGCCTGGCTAATTCCCAAGGACAGTCATAGCTAACGAGTAGCCCTTTCAATGGCCATTCCAGCAATTCATTTGGGCTACCCTTTCAAACAGCATGGAGAATTCTTGAGAGAGAAGGTCTTTTGTACCGGGCAATGTTTCACTTGCTGCGTTTAAACGAGAAGGGCAGTCAGGTTGTAAAGATTTATATAAATGAGAGCATTGTGCACTGGAAAGGAGATTGGTATGTTTGGTCTCAGCTGTTATTGATTTACCTTTTCCACATGATAACATTCATTAGGCAGAGTAAGTAAAGGCTGGGGTGTTCCATTTCAATTATCTATGGTTAAAATACAGACATTACACAGGGTGGAGCGTCAGTCTAGTTTCAGTGGGCTGAAGTGTGAAAACATTTTCCTACCAAGTCATTACATAGGATGACATGACTTTTTTGAATCCTTTCCTGTCTCCTCCACACCCACCCACCCCACCCCTTTTTATGTTTTTATGCCTTTTTCATTGTTTTTGAATATTTGTATTTCTGGTCAAGGGAGCTATTCTGCCACTTGAAATTTCCTGATACCTTCACTGCTGCTGTTGCTCTCTTGTCACGCGTGAAGCACAACAGTGCTGATAAGGCACTGGTCTCCCTGCCTGACACCTGGCTCATATCAGTGTCCCAAAAGGTTCATAGATTTATTAGAGCAACCTCCTGTACCTAGGAGGTGACTGCTGTGAGAAGAGGTTGGACTAGGGATCTACAGGGATGCCTTCCCACCTCAGTCCTCAGACTGCAAGGGAGCCAATCTCCTCTCCTTCCCCACAGTGCAAGTACAGTATAAGGCTGTTACATCACGTTGCTCCAGAGAACTAAGTACTTCCAAAATACAATTCTCTTATTTTAAAGGAAAACTAAGAGTAACAACAAAAAAAAGGACAAAAATTAGTATCACCTCAGGAGTAATTTCTTTTTCACTATTGGCTTCTGAGGAACCTAGAGTGACTTACTCAGGCTTAGGTATGTAAATGGAAATTTCCAGAGCTAAGTGAGATGAAAACTGCCCCAGATATTTTGATTTTTCAATTGAATGAATGGATGTCTATCCAAAGATTCTTTCCTTCCACTGAATAATGTTTTTAAAATATTAAGAAACAAAGTTTTGTTTCCCATAACAAAACTCAAGCACTTCACATTCGATGTATCTGTTCAAAACACATTTTCTTTTTACTTATCTCTTTGGTAAAACGCCAGAATGCATAATTTGCTTGCACACACCCGCAGACATATTTGTGGAAAGACAACATTAAATTTAGCTTCCTTTATTTTAAGACTTGCTGAGTGTCCACAGCTCCTGTTAGTCTGTGTAGAAAAGATGAATAGAACTTCAATAGAACATGGTTTCACCAACTTCAAAAGTGTTTGAATACTTGAAAATGTTGACCTTTTATGTCCATTGCATACCTAAGTTACTTTGATATCTTGGAGATGACCTTGGCTGTTGACATCAGCTTAAAAACTTGAATAGAGATGCATTTCATTGAACCTGTGGAAAACAAGATGTGTGTGCTGCATGATGTAGCTGGCACATGAAGGTGGTAAAATAATAGAGGATTGTAAAACATTACAAGCAATGACTTACACTTGTACTTAGAGCTGCAGGTACTGAAAGCACAATGTTTTCTTGATTACTTTGCCTGGTAGAGAAATGGAAAAACTTATAATAAGGATTTGGTCTAATAAAAACCTCCCAGTCTTATCTGAATGTACTTTATAAAAAAAGCCACATGCTTTCCTTGTCTGGAGATGAGGCAGGAGCTCACAGACATTCCTTGCCAGGCTCCTTTTCTTATGCATTTGCTCTTGTCGCTTTTCTCCTTAATCTTGTCACTGTGGTAGAGAACAGGTGCCACCAAATTCTGCTTTAGTTGTGCTTCTAATTCATTAGGCAGAGCCAGGCAACAAAAATCGTTCTATAACAAAATGAGTTAAATGACGTGCACAGGCATGGAGGTGGTATTTTTCACAGGTATTTTTCAGTAAGCGAGCTCATGATATGTTTGCCCTTTAATATAGCCTTTCCACTCACCGCAACCCACGTAGTTCAAAAAGCTTTTGGACAGGGAGAGACACTCTTCCAGTCATCTCAGGCTCTAGAATCCAGACATTTCTGTGTCAGGTACATGCAGCTACTGTCTAAGCCAGAGGTTTTATTTAATAGACAGGAAATGGGAGAATCCAGACATTTCTGTGTCAGGTACATGCAGCTACTGTCTAAGCCAGAGGTTTTATTTAATAGACAGGAAATGGGAGACTCTTGCAACCCCAGGTACATTATTATGACGTTGACTATTGTGAACCTGATTTCTAGTAAAAATTTTTAAACTTCTATAAATCTTATTTCTATATGGCATTTTCTGCTTGACTGAGGTGTTCATGACCAGAGATGTCTTCATGGGAGAATACGTTTAAATGCAAATAGCTTCACCTCTTTAAAGGTCTATGGGAACTGGTCTTCAAGAAATGTGATGTATTCTGGAAGATGTTTTAATTCTTTTTAATGAAAATTTATAGGAGAAAGGTAATGGTATGATTTTTAGTATTTACCATGTACTGTCATGAGAGATGTCCAGCTGCCAAGGAAAACCAGATTATTGGAAGAAATGGCTAAAGTAAGAGTAATTTAATTAATGAGGGCAGGTATTTATATGAGATGGTAAAGGTTTTGCTTGAGTAACCTACAGTATTAGGAGAAATAAATAAATATTTAATACTTCTATTGGTGATACAGGGCACATGCATTGCTTGGCACTGACAATGAGCATATTTGAGCAGGGCTGGATACATTCAGGTCTTGATGTTTTTCCTTAGAAACCTTACCTCTGTGTTCATGTCTGAGTTGGGTGCTACAGCTTTTTGGGGAGAACATCAGGGAGAAAGTTTTGCAATCCTGTTGTCAGTGAAGATTTTTGAACTTGCTACCTAAAAAGCAGGACAAGCCTGGGATGGTGAAGACCTGGAGATACATCCCTGCACCACCCCAATGAGGTAAGACAGTTTTCCAATGGCTTGGACTGGCAGATCGGAAAGATGACTTGTGCTTTCGTGTATTTGTTTTCCAAAAGGGTCCATTCTTTGCCAGCCTTGTCCTTGTCCTTTAGACCTCTGGTGTGTTTAACCCACATACTGAGTTGATTTCATCTGTGCTGGGCAAGGCTTTTGCCATGCAGCTTGTGAATGACTGTACGGTACCTACAAGTTTTGCAGCCAGAGGAGTCTCCTGTACTCAGCAGCTGCTCTGTGAGGTGAAACAGGTTTAGTGTGCCTGGTGTCCTGCCTTGCAGTGCGTGGGGGAGTCAGGGAGGATTATTTTCTGGCTGGGGAGCTATTTATTTTTGTTGAGCCTCTGTCACATATGTTTTTCGATTGGCTTTCTGGCCTTCCTCCCCCTTTTCCAGTATGTACTTCAGTGGAAGTCTTGGCACATCCTGACAATGTGACGGTGCTTATTACTCATGAACATATTGTCTCACTTTTGATTGAATGTCAGTACTTCTTTGATCAGGCTCCTTCTGACTGACTTAATTAGGGCAGGAATGACACACTCCTCCATGGGCTTTGGCTGGCCTTTAAGCCCTGTATCTTTGCAAGGAGTTTTATCATGCAATTGAACTGGCATTAAGTCATGAGGAACTGGGAGAGTGCAGTGACAGGAGATCGAGATCTTACTGCTCCTGTGAGCAGAGCTGTTCCTATCAGGCTACATCAGGGATGTGTTTGTGCCTGGTTTACTTAAAGTATGTCCTAGTTTTGCCCCTTTGGGCCATGCAAAGGGAAAATTTTTCATATTTCTTCTCTGTTCCATGCTGTACTGGCTACTGGTTTTGTTTCTGAGTGTTTTGCTTGGTCTATCCAGCTTTTCTCTTGCTCTGTGTTTATTTTTACTGTCCAGAAAAGACCAGACCATGCACAAGTTCCAGCAGTTCTCCTGATGTGTGGAACCAGATTTCAGGCTTGTGTCATGCCTCATTCCTTTACTGTGGAGTATACAGTCACGGGGAAAAACAGAAGAAAAAAGACTGGATGGGACCAGGCCTTTCCCTTTCTACAGTCATTTTTATCTCTTCTTCCTATCTCTTTTTCCCCTTCTAGAAACTTCCAGTGTAGTTTTAGAACATCTGTGGTGTATTCTTGAAAATTTAAACTAGATCAAGGAAAACTAGCTGTTTTGAAAAGCTGTCAATGTAAATTACTTCTCACTAGCATTTGCTGTATGTTGTACTTGGTTCAGACAGTAAACTTGTATATATGTCTAGTATCAATTTATTAAACAGTGGGTTCCTGAGCATGGCTTTTTGGGGTTTTTTTTACATAAGCAACTGGGTTTGAAGTGGTTATTTTTCTGAAATTTCTGCTTTTCTTCTTTACCATGTGTTTTCTGTAGTTTTGTGGTTTAAAGGATTTTAAAAATCAAACCTAGTCTTTCCTTGTTTCAGATTTCTCCACTGGTGAAGAAAAAACATGTCTGTATGTAAATGCTGGTGCACATCTGTTCATAGGCAGGGCTATGGCAGAGATGGTGGGTGAAGCAAATGTTGTGATCCTTTGGGTCTGTCACTGGTACATAAATGTAGATGGTATCCGTTTGTTTTCAGATTCAGGCAAGCTTGCTTCTTTTCATTGCATGGTTTCTCTGAACTGGGAAAATTCAGGAAGGAGTTTCACGTGTCCTGGCTATCCAATATTTCTAGAAAATTTTTTTGTTTGTTTTTTTCATGGTAATAAAGCCAGGCAGTGGGAAGAAGGCAGTCATAGTCCTAATTCATGATCAAAAATAATAATAAAAAATATTAGCCAAAATCAACATCAGAGTAAATCTGGTGAAGGAAACTTGTTTTAAAGCTGCTCTGGGTAAAATATTTTGATCGGTCTGTTTCTCTAACATTTTCCTTAGTTAAATTTGTTAAGAGCTTTTTAAATTTTTTTTTTCAGTTATAGAAGGTTAGTACCAAGTTACTGTAGAATGGAGACATTCCTGACTCCAGACTTTCTTTTCTGCCCTTTCATCTCCATCATCTCTAAGTTCATCTCACTATCACAGAAACATTGCCAGAACCTGACTTCTCTTTCCTCTGCATCTCTGCAATAACCTGTTCATGCCTTAATCAGTTTGGATTTCATCTCTCCAATTGCCTGCTACTGTGTTCTTCCTAAGTCTTTCTTTGTAATCATGTTCTGCAATGAAGCAGGTTGAACAATGGGAAGAAAACAAAAAAGAAGAAATAAAGTCCAGACTTGTGTCTGGTATAAATCAATGAAACTTCAGTGACCCCATCTAGGTATCACTAGAATGATGCTGATTTTACACCAGTCTAGAATGTCCATCCCGGCATATTCTATAATTTTTCTTTGCCACATGGAAACCTTTCCTATTTGCTCTTAACAAATTTTTAAAAATTTTTGATGATATCTGTTCAGTGAATGATGACTTGCCCTATGTATTCACCTAGAAACAGATATAGTACTATATGCAAACAAATAATATCTATTATTTATTATTCCTGAATTGTTTGTTTTCTCCTGCTGAAACAGTTTTAGTCATAACCCAGAGCTAGCTGACTACTACTCATAACTAATAGCTAGCATTCTGTGTGCATGATGAAAATAGATTTGCATAAATTATGGGACAATTAAATATGGCAAATTGTCAAAATTAAGTAGAGGCTTGCCAGTGATTCACTGACAGAAAAAAACAGCTGATGCTTTCAGATACTTTATTCACAATGACTGTTTTTTTCCAGTTCTCTCAGAGAAAGTGTGACTGCTAAAAAAGGGTTTAACTCTCTTCTAGACCAGCTGCCTGTGCCACTATCCAGCTCTTCTATTTCAAATTTCTTTCCTTTCATTTTTTTTTGCTTTGTTTTGTTTTGTTGATCTCTCTATTCAGACATTGCACTTGCATCTATCCTCTCCCCAGCTCCTCTTCCATTTACTCAGGCTGAAGTTTTTTTAAGTAGTGATGCCTTGGAATTTTAATGAGGAGTTGGATAACATTGACATTTGCCCCATGTCAGCTATCATAGAATACCTGAGGTGCGAAGGCACCTTTGGAGATCATCTAGTCCAAACCATTTTCTCAGAGCAGGGTCAACTGAAATATATATGTGGATGTATTTTCCTGTCTGGAACTGGAGTAGGCTGTGGTCTCTCTACACCAGTTTGACTGTAGAAAAACCTTTTGGTGCTCAGCAAGCCTGTGTGTATATGCACAGCACCACAGGCCGCCACGCAGACATGACCGGAGGCCTGAAGGTGTTGGACAGCCACTCATGTTGCAAGCCCCTGAGTCCCCTCCTGCCTTTTTGAATGCTCTTCCATAATGACCAGTATGTGTCCACTCCATAATAATATCCTGTGCATATTAGGAAATGTTCATTGGCTGCATGGATTTCAACAATACATTTAGGAATGCACACGGTATAGTGATATTTTGGGAGCAGCCTTTTTAAGAGAGTCAACTTGGGCTCTATTTTTGAAACTGCAATTCAATGCATAGTTAATTGCTGGCCCAGCTGATACCACTTATTTATCTCACTTCCTGAATTAAAGGCACAAACAAGTAATAGGATTCTAAGTGTCATTATTTGCACATGAGCTTGATTAAAGATGCAAAATATAGAAAGAAGAAGAAAAGATTCATACTACTTTGTTTTCCTGCATACTATGTATTGGATAATTTCAGCTATCTTTGGCTCTGTTACTTCTGGACCTTCTGGAGAGTACGATACTAAGCAAGAACATTAAAAACAAAGCCTCCACATATGCTCAGGAAAAATAAGCAAAACAAAACGAAATCCCCAATGTGATTTTTATTTCATATCACCACTAAAGAGAAAAGAGTACTAAAGCAGACTAATCGGGAAATCTGCCTAGACTGGTAAAGTTTGGCAGCTAGTATATTTCATATTTCGTTGATATTAAATGAACAAACTTCAGATCTCAGGTCTTGATAAAAATTATGCATTTTTCTTGGAATTCTCTTAAAAGGCTCCCCTTGCAAGCTGCTAGAATATGGTAAAATCACTGGAGATCCTTAATGAGCATTGTTGGATTAAGGTGGATGGATGTAGTCTAGATTTGAGAGAACAGCTCTTTTTTCATTACTTTTTCATTCAGTAGGTAGAGAAAGAACTTATTGCTCTGTTGTTCCTGGAGATAATTTGACTGTGCCACTGGTGCTTAGGATCGATCACCTGCTCAATTTATTTTTAAGAATTATCAGTTGTCTTTGTGCTGTATTACTGCACCACTCTGTATTATCCTGTATTAGGGAAGAGGAGGTGTGCTTTCTGTCCATATGTGCTTTCTGTATGAGAAACATTGTGTATCAGGCTGAGCTGGTTGTATCTTTGGCTTAGTAAGAAGTGGAAATGACAACTAGAGTCAAGTTTGCTTTCCATTGTCCATTGTCAACATCCTCTTCAGTTGCCATTGACTGTAAATTGATCAACTAGATTAATTTCCACCTTGGATGCTACTTTAGGTTTCTTTTCCTGCTTCAAGTTAAAGTTGCTCAAAAAGTGATTTCAGGGATGTCTTAGTGTTTGCCTAGTGAAGATAAAATGTTATACAGACTTTTCACTGAGTATGTCTACCATGATCTAGGTTTTGGCCAAATTGTTTTATTTGGGAAGCTTTGAGAGTGAGATTAAAAATGCTGTCCTTGGGAAAACCAACAAAACCTTAATTTTTTAGTCTCCCAGAAACCCCATTTCCATCTGTTTATCAGAGGTCAGCACCAACTTCTCTGAAAGCTCCATACACATCAAGTGTGGGGCAGGCTGAGACTGCGGCATCTGTGTAGGCCTGTCCCTGGGACAAATTATTGTGCCTTCCAGGGGACAAGAGGGTAAACCCAGAACCCGCCCTGTCTTGTCCTCTCAACACTCTCCTGGCTGTAGCTCTAAAACTTAGAGAGAGGAGAAAATATGGATGTTTCAGGGACAGCCTGCCTGGGAGGGCAGAAGCAGTGAGGAAAGGCATTGGTCAGGGAACAGTGACAAGAGGTGAGCTGGAACCAGGGGAAAAGAAAGCAAAAGCAGAAAAGATGACAGGGGGAACAGGGAAAACTGGGACAGGTTGAGGAGAAGGTAAGGGTTGGAGAAGGCTGGTAAGATGGTAATGCAAGGCACCCAATAAAGAGCTTGAAACAAGGAAGGACCACTCTTTCTAGATCCAGTGCATTGAAAATACATACCATCTTGTTAAAAGGGAAGGGTCAGTGTTCATGTTCGTGCACTTGGCTGGGCTGTAAATATGGTGTTCATGATACCTCCTCCAGGTTATTGATGAAGCAGTTAAACAGTGCAGATCCTGGGATAGTTCCCTGCATTACCTCACTTCTACTGGTCTCCACGTTGAGTACAACCCACTAATCGCTACAAGCTGCCCCCAGTCATTCAAACATGTTTTTAAAAAAAGCCTTGTCATCCCTTGCAAGTCTCAACTGCATTTGAGGCTTAGCTTTCCTGACACCATCAAGTCCTTACTTTACTTGCTGGATTGGAAATATTTGTATGACAGTTGTATCTGAATTTTTTACAGCTCCTTTAAAGAACATTGTGTCTCTTATTTAGTCTTTCAGTATCTACAGCAACTGTAGAAGTCATCAAGACAGAAAGGTGAAAGAATAAAAAAGTACATGGTAATTGTATGTCCTTTAATGTAAATGTAATTTCAAGGAGGAGTCACATAGCTCAAAATCAATCTAGGTAAAATATACAATCAGTTGATTTGCAGGTTTAACAAATACTTTTGATTTTTTTTTTCCAGGAGGAGAGATGGTTTAATTTTAGCTTGAATTTATTATACAGCCTCTTCAAATTTGAAACCAGAAATTTCCTGACCTCTCATCTGCTCTGTCTCTGATCATGGGACACACACCTGCAGGTCTTTCAGTCACAGTTTCTGTAACGTATTTTCTTCTGTTTTTAGTGACACGTACGTAAAACACAGAATTAAACATTCCTAGTCGTATGCCTGGGAAAAAGGAAGAAGTGCAAATCCTGAAGTATGGCCTAACATTTTTTTTCCACTGGACAGAAAAAACATTGAAAGAAGAATGATCTGGAAGATTATAATTGCCATGAGCATTAGAAATTGTGCTTCAGCATCTTTACGGAAATAATCCCTATTTGGGGATTTCTGTCCCCATATCTGACCTCCTCTCAAATTTTCACGTGCTAATTCTCATAGTAGCCCTTCCAAGTAATTATGCACTTGCTATCTGCATTTCACATACAATGAGCTGCAGTCATTATTTTGAACTACTCGATTTTATGCTGAAGGTAGATTTAGACACCTTGATTTGGGAAGTCTCACCAGCCTGATTGCCTTTATAGCCACCCAGTGCCCTCTGCTCCACAAAGTTCCCCCACAGGACACGTGAGTGTTGTCACTTGCTCCCTTCCCCACCCACTGTGCCCATCAGCAGTGCAGGGACAGACTGAGAGGCGTTGGACACAGTCATCTGCCAAGGGACCTCACCCCACAGAGTTTCTCTGAGCTCACCAGAAGCACTCAGAAGGGGATGAGGTTGATTTGAAGGGCAGCAGTTTTGTCTCCTTTCACCCAGGGTGATAACTGGAGGACAGCTGGACAGTTGCGGAGAGAGGACAAGGCTAGCACAAGGTGTGTGCTAGCTCAGAAATGAGGGCAGCAGTGCAGCAGAACGGTGCCTGACCTAAGTTTCAGCCTTTTTTTCTAGTGAACAGCTTTCTTCTGGGCAGTTGACCTGTTTAGCAAAGGCAGCCCCTTTGCTGCATTTTGCACTTGAGTGCTCCAAATGAAGGAAAGAGGGCAGAGGTGCTCACTGGAGCACTGGGGCTCCCAAAGTACCCTGTGCAGAGCCACAGTCCGCCTCTGTTAGGGACACAGCCAGGCTTAGAGGTGCAAGGCAAACTGCTCAAGCACTGAGTGCTTGCTGTTCTAAATGCAACTTGTCCAGCAGCTCTGACAGTCTTGAATTAACCCCCATCAACCTAAGGGAGATGAGGAGAAAAATTCCTGGAATAGGAATCACAGGGAAAGGATGAGAGAAGTTTTTCCATGGAAGTGTACAAGGCCAGGCTGGATGGGACTTTGAGCATCTAGTCTAGTGAAAGATGTCTCTGCCCAAGGAATGGATGTTGGAGCTAGATGATCTCTATCTTCCAATCCAAACCCTTCTCAGATTCTGTGGCAATACATGGCATGCAAAATACCCTGATAAAATCAAGAAATTGATCTATACATGAGTGTGTACATACACACATGCACATGTAAAAGTTTGTACTTATATTTAGTGATATTATGAATATGTAAATATAAACAATAGCACACTAAAATGTCTGCTAATTTTATTTGACATATTTATATTTATTCCATTTGAATAACTGGACCATTTTTATGATGCATATCACAGCCAAAAGGAGTTCAACAGCTGATTTTTCTGTTTATTCATAACTTAGTGTCAAAATACAGATTACTTTTATCTTTTCTTACTCTGAAAACATGGGGGTTAAGCTATTTGAATCTTGGATTTTCAAGCTTGGGAAAGTGACCTTATAATATTCAGAAACACTTTGTCACATCACTTTATTTGGAACTCTTTCTTTGACTAGAATGCAGGGAACATGATAATTATAAAATAGCTTATGATGACTAGCTTATTGCTATTTACTTAGTAATCAGATGAATTCTTCAATTTCTGCTTTAAATACCGCTTTTCAAAGCACAAATGCTGCATCCTTTTAAAAAAACCCTACAACTTTGTATTTGCTCAAAAATAAGTCAGAGAACTAATATTTTCTAGTGCCAATCCTTTTCTGTATTTTTGCCTAGCCAGCCTCATTTTCACAGCTTTTATGTTCTCCACTTCTCTTGCCAGACTTTGAGAGTTGTGAGCTGGTTTTTTTGTTTGTTTTCCTTTGATAGCCTTGACGCTAAAATTCAAGATTTCCAGACACTCCTTGCCCACTGCCAAAGGGTTAAAGAAGAGCATTGGCTTGTTTGGTAGGTTTTTCCATGCTTTTATGGCTCTGCAAAAGGCAACATCCAAAGCAGTAAAAACAAAAGGCACTGAAATGCAGATTTACTATGTTTTTTCCACCTTCGTCATTGTATGAGATTTGCCTCTACACCCATTTTACTGTGGGAGTAGCACAATGAATACTCTTTAAAAGGAGTCTGTCACTGGCCAATATGATGATGATGATCATGCACATCTTGTGTGATTCTCTCTGCTTGTTACTATATGGTCTCTTCTTTAAAGAAAGGTATGACTTTTGGGTATCACAGAATTGTGCAGTGAACATAAACTGTTCTCTTTTTTCCCCACAGTTTTTACTTTTTTTTTTCCATGATGTTATGATTTCCGAATGCTCTTCTTATTAGCTGGTATTCATGGGCCATTTTCATCTATGTCCATCTGATGCCCATTCTGTTCTATGGACTTGCTGGTAGCAGGTGCCCAGGGTTATCAGCTGCAGAGCTGAGAGGATGAAAGAGGATAACAAACTTACAGAGTGTATTGGCATGTTTATTTGCAGTGTCATATTCAATCAAAACTAACATTTATAACTCAGCTCCTTCATGGCATTCTCAACCATGGTGTAAAAGGCCAAGAATAAACATGTCAGCTTGAGATAGAAGCTCATGACAGCAACTGAGACAGACTGTCTTCTCATCTTCAGGTTGAAAGTTAAAATTTCCTAATGTGGTTGAACTTGCCTACTGCTGCATTTGCAGATGAGGGAAAAAAAAAACCAGATAAATGAGAATGTACTGAGTATTAGATTTTGAAATGACACAAAGTGCCTTTTCTGTCAGTGGAAAAATAACGCTCAGTTGAACTGATACGCCTTTCTCATTGCATTCTCAGCCTGGTGCAAGATAGCTGTTTCTGAACGGGGATATGTATTTTACAGGCATTAAGGAGAAGGGAGAATATTTTATTGAGTTATGAAGCTGTCTGACTATTGCCAAAGCCAAAACCCCCAATAATTTGGTCTCTTTAATTCCCCTTTTCTCTCTGAAAAAGGAGGGTCTTTGCTTTTTCGTAATTGCATCTATTTTGCTGACACTCTCCCCATTTCTCCAGTAAAGAAATGAAGTAATAATAACTAATGCCAGGAATAATTTCTCAGTGTCTCCAGCAGGTATGAATGCCATGTTGTCACCATGTAAGAGATCAGGGAAGTGACTGCCTAGTAAGATGAAAAGAGGTAACAGAAGCAGCTGGGCTAGTAATTATCTCTCTAGCTACAGCACACTAGCTGCTGGTGCAATTAGGTCTCCTCATGCTAAGTATTCCTGAATGGAATTCCTCTGGAATGGCACTTTTTAAGATTACATGCTACTTTAAGACCTTGTCTTTGTGCTTCCCCACATGCCTGAGATGACCACAATGCACTGCCACTCTGGCCCCAGGCAGGCAGGCAGTGCCGAGACATCATCATCCCTGTGCTGCGATGACCAGAACAAGTGTCTGGGCACTACTGAAAATAGTAACAAGCCTACAGTTTTTGCTTTTAAGGAGCTGGGTGGGAGCAGAGATACATTAACAGATGTTTCATCCTATTCACATACTTTCCATATGACAGATCCTCTGACAAGCAGCTGTCGAGTAAAAGCGGGCGAACAGTAAGTAAAAGTTAGCATCTATTCCCTGGATTGGTTTCTTATCCTTTCAGCTCAGGCATACTTGTGTTTCAAGCCCCACTGATTTTAAAATTTACTCTGTCTCCCACAGTGTTTTTAATATGTACCTATGCAGCTCAAATGTGATTATTATTAAGCTGCATCAGAATTTATGTTCAGCTCTCAGACATAACCTCCAGAAGATGGGCTTTTTCTCTTCTTTCTCAGTCGCACTGTGACTCTGCATCTGAGCAAGGGGTGTAGAATTTGGCCTCATCGTAACAATTTCTTCCAAATAATGCCTTCCAAAAATAGCTATTGCCTACATCACCTCAGTCTCCAGTGGCCATAAATCAATACAGCTTGATAGCACTGACTTGGAAAGAGATATGTTGATTATTATGCCAGCCAAGAAGCTGGTCTACGTATATGCAAATCAAACTCAATGTTGGTTCCCTTAATTACTGACATATTGATGTTCACGGTCTCAATCAGGTAGTTACCTTCCTGGGCTGACAACAAATTATATCTCCTCTGCTCATAGAATTCATTTCAAGAAAATAGCATTTTAATTTACATTATTTTTTTCTCTTGTTTGCAAAAATCTCAAGATTCAGAATTAATCTGACTTAATATATGTACAAAATACTCTCAGTAGCAATTTTTCATTCTTACGAGGCCCGTCCGATATCATTAAAATTAATGGCATATGCTAATCCTTTCAATTTTCATCCCTCTTTGGGAAATGAGTCAATGACTATTTAATGTCATCTTATTATGGTTCCCTAGTAACTTTTATTTTAATCAGTGATGGTTACATTTGTTGAGAAAATTCTGCTTATGTTCTGCTCCCTTCTCACAGGGAGGTAAATTTCCCCAGTCCAGTGATTCTGAGCGGGCACAAAGTGACACACATCCCAGCTGCCAAGCAATGTGGAAATGCTCAAATTCACAAGGCAACATTATATCAGTTGCTATGACCTCTTCTAAACACTTTCATCATAGTTCCTTTTGAAATAGACTTGACCACATTGTACCTATCTTTTCCTCTTTCTGTATCCTTTTGTATCCTGCATTCTCCCATCAGGAGTGACCTGTGATGCTGTAAGCATCAATCCTGGAGTAATAGACTACCGAATGTTTGGACTGCACAGTAAATTGCCCTATAGCACTAATATTAGAAAAAAGTGCAATGTGAAGATCAGTATAAACATTCCCACTCCAGGCTAACAGATGCTGTTCAGAAGTTGCTTATTTGAACACAGATCCAGTTGAGCTGTTGGTTCAGTAGGGATGATGTGTTTAATGCAGAGGTTGCTTAGAAGCACACTAGAAGCACTGAGGTTTCAAAGCTGATGTCTTTCAAGTATCTTTTAATGTGATGACTATAGGAAGTAGAGTGTGACAAGGAAATGATGAGAACTTAGGAGTATCTAGTGCTATTCTGATTTTTAAAAAATAAGTATTTTGTATTTTTTATACTTAATATTTATGGAGGCATTGAATAATCACCAGTTATTAAGAGGTTTCACAGGTAGGAGAATGAACCTAATCTGGAAGAAAGAATCAGTATGATGATGAAATTTTTCATAGGATCGTAGAACGTGATGAACTGGAAGGAATTCTTCCAAGGATCACTGCCTACCAGTGATTTCCTCCTGCATGTTGTAATGCTGGTGCTATAAAATGGGTCTCAGTCCTTCACTGGGAAGATTATACTTTGAAGATCATAACACACATCAAATGATTGTACCGGGAAGAACTAATAAAAAGAAGAAAAAAATACATGTTTTTCAGTAGTTTTCTTTCAAGGCATTCCCTGGAGGAGGCACTTTGGAGAACATAAGGGTTTCAACTCTTTCTGCAATCCTTTAACAAATAATAAAACGGAAAAGGAGGTGGCTGTATTTCCAGCTTTTGTTGTTTTCTAAACCACATGACACTTGCATTAGAGCAGCCATATACCAGACTGAGAGCTTTTTAACTGCTTACCTGAACTGTGGGTGCTGCCAGAGGAGAAGTATGTTTTAGCCCCTTAGCCATTTCAATATGGGAATCTCTCATTTCTGCGTTAGGAAAGCCTTGTGTTTTCATCATTTGTTATGCTGCAAACAAAGTAAGTGTGCAATTGCTAAGAAATAGTCAAACCACTGAAGAACAAACCACTTCAACATTTTGTTTTGCGCTAATTCACTGGAAGGACCCCTAGAGGAATGAGAAAGCTAATTTGACAATGCCAGAAGGACCCATCGCACAATAATCATGTGCTTTCAGAAGAAAAAGATAAGAACTAGAGAATGAATGCTAGTTTTAGCTTGAGGTAGCTTGATTTTACAGTACATAACTTTCACTTCTTTAAAGACTGGCAAAAGGTCAATCCTTGCCCATGAATGGTTTTCATGATGGAAATTAAACTCTGTAAAAAGATTTATTATGTAGGACTATAGGATCCCCTCCATGATCAGGAATTTATTGCCAATGCAGCTGATAGAAACTGTAAGTGGAAAAAGCTTTCATTTTCCTTTGTAGGTTCTGACCAAGGTGTTATGCTCAATGCTGCTGTCTTTGCTGAAGTAAAGCTCCTCTGGAGGAGCACATATTGAGACTAAAAGGTTTTACACGTGTGAAGACTTAGCAGTTTTCTGGTTTATCTTATCATGTAAGACCACTTTTCATTAACTGTGAGCAGAAAGTGACCTTAAGTAAGATTTTAGTGTCAAACGTTCCTCTTGGTGCACTTTATTTAATGTGTGTGAACTTTAAAGTGTTCACATCGCTGCTTTGAAGCTCCTTTGTCATTGTCACTATAACAAAAAGTGTTTTAATGAGTATATATAAAAAAGTACAAATACAAAGCAGAAAAACTGTACTGAGTATTTCCATCTTAGTTTGGGAAGGTACTTCATTATTAGCTTAACTAGGGTCAAGGATACACATACTTTACTGAGTAGGACCAAGTAAAAAGCAATTCACTACCATCAAGTTTTACCTGGGTGAAGGACTCTCTATTGGTGGCAGGTTTTCTTATATCATAAACTCTGTTTAAAGGACAATAAAAGCTTGCTTTTGCTGCTTACTTAATGTAATCAATTTGCATGAACACCTCAACTTAAAGTGATTATAGGCATGAAAAGAACAGAAGGTTCAAGGAAATCAGTTTTACTTCAATTTTTTTATCCTTATATTTCTTCTGACAAATGAACATCTCAGCTGAAACCCTACATATTGTTGCCACCCAGTCCTTGAATTTCCCTGCGAGATAGAGATGTCTCTGTGAGAAAAGCTGTGGTCAAAATCTACTTCATCTCCACTCCGAGAGATTATTTCTCCCTCTTCAAAGCCACATTTTCCTCCCTAGCCTCTTCCTCAGCAACACAATCAGATATTTAAGCATTTGGCACAGCTGAGGGGCTGAGGAGGGTGGAAATTCTGCATGTTGAGGAAAAGGGTGGGAACAGTCCTAATTTCCTTTTTGGGGTCTTTTTTGTTTTTTTTTCTGGTTATGTTTATGAAATCAAGAAACCTGTAATCTTCTTATGTGACAGTAGGAAGTTTTAAAGCTGCAGTGCTACCTAAACATGCATTTGTTAGCATACTGACATAAAAAAAAATTAAAGAAGTGTTCAGACCAAGTCTGGTAAGTTGAAGAGCTCATTCTGTCTTCTTCTTGGTCAGTGTATATTTTTAAAAATAATGCATTTAATTTATTTTAAACATGTTAAACTCATATTTTTAAATTAATGATGTTATTTGAGCCAGATTCTGAAATGCTTGAGTGTCTGTGGTGTAGTTTTAGATAACGAGTCTAACTGAATATCTTGGGTTTCTTCATTCCTTACCACCCATCCTGGAGCTTTAAGCTGGCTCAGTTTGTACTTATCACTACAGCCCTCAAAGACATTTGGCCTCGATTGCCTTGCATTCATCATAGGAACTTTTCACACTGTACAGTACTGTTAAACAGAATTATTAAACTCTTGATTTTTAAATTTTTGGATCTGTACTGCCTTTCCCACAATTATCTCTGTGAAGCATTTCAGAGCATATTGATTAAGGAGAATTATATTTGTGCTTTTGCATGGTATTATTTGCAGACTCGCTTTTCAACATGGGTATAGTGTGGCTGGTTGAACATGTTAAATGAATGAATGTTCCACCATAAACACCTTTGTTCAGCCACCACCTCTTTAAGCAGAAAGAGAGGCTGTAATTTTCCCTTTCAGGACAGAGACAAGCGCCTTTAAAGCAGAACAAACATAAAGCCACATTTTAAGCTAACTGTACTGTTGACTGAGGAGTTTTGTCTTCTGATGGATGTAAATCACATTCACAGATTAAAGTAATTTTCTATGGCCTAAAGGGAACTTTCTGGATCCAGTCATTAAATTTTTGTTTAAGCATTTTCATATGTGGAAAAAACCTTTTTTGTTCAAAAAATGTAAATTTTTAACACAGTCCTTGAGAAACACATCTCATTATGTCTGGGATTTGTATACTGGCTGCAGACAAGCCGTGTGGTGATATGAACTTTAAAAATGCAGAGATCAGCAGAAATTATTTCACTGTATAACACCTAGAAGAATCCTCACAGTAAGCTTTTGGAAGCCTCAGATCAACAATATTTTTGTTTGCATCCTAGTCCTGCCATTGAAAGTGTACTATTTTTCAGGGAAACTATTTCTACTCTGTCAGTGATGAACCAAGCAATCCACTTTCCCAACGTGCAAAGCGTTATAGTTTATGAAACCTTGTCAGATGTTGCCTACATTTGAGCATTTTACAAGCTACTACCTCAACCTGGAATAAATTAGTAGGAAATTGCTGTTTACCAGGTGTTAAAAATGTTTCAGTTAATAGCTGTGTTAATACACAGTGGTTGTGACAGAAGTAATTAGGTTATCTTTTGTCTATCATTTTCTATGCTGCCTTCAGCAGAAGAGAAATAACTTAGACGTACCTACAAGCTAAACACACCACCTTATAAATACTATTTTAAAAACATTAACTTGTTTCAAAAATATGAACACTTACTGATCTGCTACAAGGAAAGGAAAAAACCCACTTGAATTCTATTTGATTTAGAAAAAACAAATTTGGAACAGCTTTCTTTAACTGAATGCTAATTAATAACATTAGTTAAAAATATATTATTTCCTTGGAATATCCCGTACACCTCATTTTGAGAATTAATTAAAAGAGTTTGCAGATACATACCCTGTCTGGTTTTTTCACAAAAAACTTTTATTGACTAGAGGTTCATCAAGAGAAAACCTACCTTGCAGATAGGTGATGCATCCTTGCTGTTGAATACCCTTTAATGTGCTTTAATTCTTCTGAGAACATTTTTCTGTGACTTTCGAGGATGTAAAAATAGTACTGCTTTAGAAACACCACACAGGAGAAAAAGCAGTGCCCCAGATAGACACTTTTCCACACACACGCACTGCTGCAAGAAGTCCTATTGATCCAATAAAACATACTTTCTGCTTAAGTTCTCTCAAGCTACTTTGCAGATTTGTCACAGGCCAGTAAAAGCATCTGGTCAACTGCATTTTGCCCTTTTGCTACATTCTCTGTGCCCTTGTGAACTTGTCCATGTTTCTCATTTGTGACTGATAGTGTCTTTCTTGGGTGAGTGTTCTCTCCTCCTTCCCAGTCATGAGACAACTTGAAAGTCTCATGACTGTGCACTTTGGCATTAGCGAAGGAATAAAGTGTTTTTCCTCTTTTTCTTGCAAATTGCTGATGGGGGAATATCAAATGCTCAGCTACAGTTTTGATGCTGGTTTGCACGAGAAATAACTCCAGAACTAAGAGAGATACAGAATGGGTATTTGTGAGAGCTGAATTGACTCAAAGTGTCTGCAGCAGTCATATAGCTTATATACTGCACAGATAAAAATGCCTGTGTTTCAAGAGAAATTAGAGAAATTTTTGTACTTGAAAGGGCTATAAACTATAACCATTTCTTTAACATATCAGAATTTTTCTGCCTAATTGGATTAGGATCAACTTAATTAAAGGATGCCTGAATCAGTTAAGTTTTCTGTGATACAAAGTGAGCTGAAACAAAAACACCAACGATAATATTCATGGTTTGTATTAAGAGTTCACATCTGCAGTTAAATTGAAACAGATGCTTTTCAATACAAGCCATTGTTTTTAACTTGAATGTGACAATATGTTTTGATGTTTTCTCCTTAATTGTAAAATCATGTAATGAAGTCCCTTTAGTATGTGTGTGGCAAATTGCCAAAGCCTCTGTTTTTCCAAAACTCTTTGGTAAAGTTTCTCATGGTGCCTTAGTTAAGATAGTTCATCACAATCAGATGATTCCCCTTTTGGATTACAGAAGGTACATTTGGGTATTTTGGAGAGCTCTCAGCAGGCCTGGTAACATAAAAATGCATCATTTATGTTTCCCTAAGGCTGGGCAAGACCAGGCTTTCCTGAACATAAAGGATCATGGTGGTACTTCTCAAGAAAATCTCCTGTTAAGTATGTCTTTATTATTCCCAATGAGCAGTATGAAAGTATTTGGTGATGTGCTAGATCACTTGAAATCAAGTGATAAGGATAAAATTTCATGAACCTTCAGAATGTCATGACTGGGCAGGTGTTTTTCACTGAATGCAGAAGCCTGAAATCACAAATGACACTTCATCACCCAGCAGAAAGTGTGACTAGGAAACATACCCATATCTGCTTTTTAATTATAAGTCAGTTTGTGGTGTTTGGTAGCAGTGATGAAGATATGAAAGCTGGAAATGGAAAATTGCAAGTAACTTTAAGTTTCCGGACAACAGATATAACAATAACAATAGTAAAAAAAACTATTGCTAAAAATGATACTTCATTTCTTCAGTATAAATGTGAAGTACATGTGATTATGGTAGATAGAGTGAAGAAATAAAAAGATCTGAAATCGTGTCCAAAAGTCTAAATCCTTTTCAGCTTTCAGAGATTTAGTGTTTGAAATAGAAAATAAACACAGATTTGTTGAAGAAGAATGGGTTAGTTAAACTTTGAGGAAACCGGACAGAATTTTCATAATTCTGGAGCTCAGCTATGAACTTCAGGTAACACATGAGCAGAGAAGAGGTCTGAATTACACAGGACTGTGCTACAAGGCCAGGCTTATTAGCATGAAATTGGTTAGAAAGCCAAGGATACAGACAAGTCAAGGACCATTGTGAAGATTCAGTGTCACTTTCAGAGCAAAGAGGATGTGATTAGGCAAATTATAAGGATGATATTAACACTGATAAGGATGTTACTGTTCAGGTCAGGCTGTCCAAACCATTGCTTCTAATACAAGCAAAGAATAAACAGTAAAATACAGGTCAGATATTAATTTACAGGTAGAATATTGTACTTTGCCTTCTGTTATCAGAAGGTCACCTTTGAACACCCACCCATATGCTGTTTTCAGATTAAAAAAATCACGTATTTTTATGTCCATAAAAGTACAAGATTTTTTTTGTGTTTGTTGCTGTGATTGTCTGGTTGGATATTTGTTACCGAGGGCATGACATGAATGGTGCCTTCCAATAAAACAGAGCTATTTCTCTATTTGTGCTGAAAGAGTTCACCTTTCAGTACAAACAGTCTATAGGAATACGTATGACATGTACACAGTAGTGAAAAAAATTGTCAGCACACATTTGGGATGTATAATGTTTGCTTTCACTTGCGCTGTGGGTCACTGACTTAGACTGGGTCTTACCACCTGTTCTGAGTTCAGACAGTTTTTCAAGAGGCAAAATGTAGATTTTGGGCTTGAGCGTTTAGGATCAGATTTTGTTATAGTGGGATTAAACATTTTCATTACTGTTAAAACATGTCCCTTCATTATTCCCCCAAACATAACTTGAAAGTCTCATGAAATATGATTACCTACCCTAATTTGTCATAATCACACGAATACTTTGCCAGCCTAAAGGTCTGTCTAGCCCATTATCTTATCTCCAACAAGGTCTTGACAATCATGTATAAATATGTTCTCAATTTCTGACTATTCCTAGTTCACGAAGATTTCTAAACTGGATGTGGTTTTGTATCGTTAATCCTCAATGTGTTGCTTTTTCATATGCTTGCCATTGTCGTCTTCAAGCTATGTAAACTACTAGGAACCACAGAGTCACCTCACCACTGTGGAGGCCTACTGTTCTCTGAAGAAGATGTATTTTTTAAATTTTTCATTGCAGTATGGTTTCTCCTAGCTCCTTTGGAGAATTCTGGTTATTGTATTGAGGAAGACAACGAAGCTCAGTCCCTATCCTCTTTAGGTTCAGTCATGGTTTTAGAAGCTCCAATCATATTCCCTCTAAGTCATCTTGTCTGTGGATTCAGGTTCCTGGGTGTCTCAGCCACTCCTTGTACCATGCACATCTTTGATCGTAATTGTTGCCCTTCTCTGAATCTCTCTATTTTACTTACAGCCGTAGCGGGTCAAGGGTACAAGGACCGCACTCCATATTCTTGGCTTTGGGCAGATAAGGAACTTCTACAGCAGCATAATGATGTCGTCTATTTTGGTTTATCTCTTCTAAGACTCTGAGGGCTTTTGACTGCTAATGAGAACTGACCTGATGTTTTCATGAGCCACCTATGATAACCCCAAGACCCTTCTTTTCATTGTAATTATTATTACTTTTTAGATATGCTTCACTTTATATTGTCTACACTAGATTTCACCTGCCATTTGTTGCTTGCTGAGTCAGATGTTTTTCCCAGTTATCCACAGCCTTTGTCCTCAATTATCCTGAATAATTTAGAAAACTCAATGAACTTCCCTCTGATAAATTGATGGCTTAACTACCTCTGGATCACCTTAATGCTAGGGCTTTTCTTTCTCATGGTTTTTGCAGCCCACTTCCCTTCCTCTGAATCCTGCATGAAAGAGTTAGGCTTGAGATGATCAAGCAGTTGCAAAAAGGTTAATACTCTAAATGGGCTCTTGACTATTTGGGGAATACCATCTGTGCTGTAAATTAAGTTACTCTTATTCACTCTTATTTCCTTCAGGTCATCTTTCACTACCTCCACTGTATGTTGGTATTATAGATCCTTATGAAAGTTTGCTAGGAGAAATTCTTTGTATGGTTTTTGGTTTTTTTGGAATAGCTACTTTTACTGTTTTCACTATCACCATTAAGACTTGAGTGCATATTTGTATAAAGGTCTCTATTATTCTGCTCCCAGAGAGATACTTTTTAAAAAAAAATTCACCTGATTTTTATTCACGAGCATGCTAATGACATCTCAGCATCAGATTTGACAAAGAACCACATGAAAAAACCTAGATTACTGCCACACAAGTTATTGCTCAAGTGATTCTTACACCAAATTAATGCTGAGTTTCTGTATGGGCGAGAATTAGGAACAGCTGAAAGTGGCCCCATAGTATTTGTTTTTCCAATGCAGTGATTCCACTTGAGGTGAGAGTAAGGACTTAAAAAGCAGAGAAGGATGGCTCCCTGCCAGTGGCTGGGCAGGAGGTATGGAATAGGAGCTTGGACCTATTGGCAGAGCTGTTGAACAGGTGAGAGAAACCTGGAGCAGGTGCAGCAGGTGGGTGGGAGAGAGGGACAACATGCCAAGTGTCGGTCCTGGAGGCAAACTGAGCTGAGAGCAGCGGTGTTTTACGGGAGCCTTTGAAAGTGTTCCTGTCATGAAGTGAGATCAGCGTGGGTGCTTCTTACTCTTATTTAAAATGATATTGTTTGCCCATACCATGAACCAGCCTGATCACACAGCAATTTTTTAACACTTGGCAGTGGCTTATACACCACACACAGCCATTTTACAAACGAACAGTTAAGGCTTTCCCTGACTGGCAACCATGCAAACCCACCACATCCTGGAGGTCAAACAGGGCCCTTCCTCCCCCAAGCACCATCACCACTGGTGGGGTTGAGGTTGCTCTGAGGTGGAACATCAGAGTAACCCCTGTGCTCCCTGGACACTTGCAGTGACAGCCACAGTGACTGCTTGGGCTATGAGTAAAAGCAACAGAGATCACTGCTCTGACTCAGAGCTGTGTTGCCTTTGGACTAGCCAGCCAGATGCATTCCAGGGAATGAATTTGAATTCACTTCCAGACTGGAGCCCGGCTATGGGACCTCTGTGTTGGTGTCAGCTGAGGGAACAAGGCTTCACAGTCCCAGAGGGCCTTTCTGTCCCCATAGCAAGCGGGGTTATCTCATCTGCTGCGATATGCCCCTGGGATGCAGTAAAGCTTAGTTCTAATTTCATCTGCAGCTGATTTGACTGGCACATCCAGAGCAGACTCTCCATCCCAACTGTCTTCCCACTTAGCACAAACCTGTACTAGGCCTTCTTTTAAAGATAGTTTAGAAAACTGTCAAATCAATATTTGTAAAGCATTTTGAAGATGGGAAGTGGACCTTCCACGTGACAAGCTTCTGCTGTTCCTGAACTCTTTCCATAGCACAGGTTTCTTACTACTCTGATATTCCTCTGCAATGCCACATATTCCCCTGTATAACACAGGTAGTTTTTTGGGTTTCTGTTCTTGAATTTGCCATTGATATCTTGTGATCATGGATTTAGCTGCTCTGCACTTTGTCAATGTGTACAGTGGTTATAAAAACATCTAGCCAGCTAACAGGAATTGTGAAATGGAGGGACCTGATGAACACTGCGGCTTGTTTTTATGGGCTCATGTGAAAGGCAGATAAAAACATGCCAAGTAAACAAAGTTTTATCGCTGTTATTGTTTAGTTTGATATTTACTGTTTAGCATGATGGGAAAATATCGCGATATGATGGAGGACAGCTCTAGCAAAGGAAAACCTCCCTCGGTCCTTTTGGTCTCACATACCAGATACTTAGCATACAGCGTACTTGATGTGTCTGGCAGAAGAAAAAAGAGAAAGAGGGAAAATGTGCATTCTGCAATTCTGTTTTCACCAGGCACTGGCCAATAAATTATGTCTAGACTTTGTCCCTCAACCACTATGCAGAAGGTCTGGACTGAACCACCTATAATAAATTAATTGTGGTGAGAAAAAAAATCACAGTGGGAAAAGAAGCAGGGTCTTCATTTCAGCTTCCCATATAACTTCTCTTCCAATAAACAGCTTTACTATGATAGCTCAGCCAACAGGCACTCTTTTGAAAACTTGTACTGCAGCCCAGACTTTCTTACAATATCACAGTTCACTGACTTGCCAAATAGTTTCTGGGTAGATAGCACATCTGTATCTGGATCCATCCCAGTATTTTCTTATACAGCTAGACTCCATCTGAAGTATTTTACATAAAATCCTCTGTAACCTCTTCTTGTTTCGAGCTTTGAAATCAGAAGAATGATGAAATATTTAATTATCTGTATGTCCTGCCAAGGCTCTTTCATTACTTACCTGTAGCTGTCTGTGTGCAAGAGGAGGAAAAAAAAGAAGACATTTTCTGAAAACAGGACTGTGTCTGGGAGGTCTGTTTTTGGAAAAATGGTCAGTTCCAGCTCTCTGTTAAGGTGTTGCAATCCTGTGCCTCCTGCACAGGAGAGGAGACAAAAGATGTGACACATCTCAGCTGAGCTGCAAGTGGGCTGGGCAGGAGCCAGCTCCCCTGTAGCCCATGCATGGCATGGAAACTGATAGATAAGAAGGCCCACAATTTTTAGAGTTTGGTAATTTACACCTGCCAAATACATGCCCACATATTTGTGGCCACAAAAGGAATATGTGTGAACCTCAACATACACCACTTCTATTCTGTGATTTATATTCCCGACGAGGTAGTTGGAGAGGCAAACATGGTCAGGTTTCAGCAATGAAGTGCAGCCACAGATTTTCTGACTAGAACTTGCTCTTTCACAAGTGCATCCCAATGCGCAGCTTTATTTCAGTAAGATGAGAGAGTCTGGGTCAGAAGCAGGAGAAAATAAAATATACAGCAGCTACTTTATAACCCACTCCACGTTTATGTGACTCTTTGCTTTTACAATGTAATTCTATTCACTCTAATCTTAAATACACCATTCCTATACCTGCGAGTCCAACCTGCTGCTGTGGCATGTGGGATGGTGGAGCAGGTTGCCATCCTGCAGCAGGACTTTGTGACACAGAACCCGTTTAAGGAAAGCTCCACTATTAGCTGTTTAGTAGTAGACACAAAGGTAGTAGCCAAAGGAAATTAAAATAAAACAGTGGATTTTCCACCTGTCTAACTTACCTAGAACCCTTCAGTTGCACCATGCTTGTTAGGCTAGCAGGCTGAAACTGAGAAGTGCCAAAGAGTTTCTGCTCCTCCGTTGTTTCTCCCAAGCAACAGCTCGCTGTCTCTGGAAGCACTCCTATGAAACATTACTAGCATCTTTTGTTCTTTTGTCCTTGGATGGCTGCGGGTCCTTGATTGCTCTCAGACAGAGCCAGAGATGGAACCGTCATCAAAGCTATCAGTTCTGGCTAAACCTCTTAAAGATTTTTAAGTATTAGGGTTTTTTCCAGGCTGTTACTTGGTGAGTTAGGCTAGTGTAGTCATACAAAAAGCATCTCCATAAACAGGCTAGCACACAACATGAGTAGACTGTTGCATGACAGTGCCAAGTCTATTTCAGACACTCTTTGAAAGTAGCATTAGAACAGTCTATAAGGTATCAAGCTTGCCTATTTAGTCATTCATAAGCCAGGGAATAACAGAGTTGAGGTATGGTGACTGAACATAAAACCTTTAGTGTGCTATTTGATGCATCTTGTCTTCAATGGGTCTTTAATTACCATTAGCATACTATTTCTCAAAGAATACCTTCCTACTTTCACTGCCACCATGATTATTCCCATGTACAGAATTTTGCAGTGCTTTTCATCTTGAATGTTAATTTTTTTCTCTGAATATATAATTAATTTGATTATTTTTCTTATTTAGGGACATATGAACATTCACACACCCCCAACATTTTTATAGCTATATCTTAAAGCTCTTTCTCAGACTAAATTATATACATCGCTCTATAAGTAATATGTGAAATAGGATTTTTGATTTTTATTTAAGATTTAATCCTGTTGAAGTTCATAGCACTAATGTGATTGAGGTTAATTATTTGGAATTATATTCTCAGGAGCCAAACTGTCTTGGAAAGTCAAGGAGATTGCATGGCTAGTTTTCCAGATTCATTGAAAATCCATGCATATACATTACATATTTTTAAATAGTGATTTTGGGTTTATGATATGAGCTATCAGTATTTTATCATTTTAACATAAGTGGAAATGAAAGTGACTTGAACACCTTTGGGAATAAAAATCATGGATGGGATGGGCTCCGAAACTATAGAAAGGTATAGTTCAGCAGCGGCCAGGCTAATACTGCAGTATATGAATATATCTACAGAGATATCAAACACAGGTCATCTCAGTAGAGCTTCTCGGTGAGCAGTGTTCTCACCAGGGGATTTGAGGATAGTGTTTGGTGGGCCATGGGTGAACTGAAAGCCTAAGAGAAAACCTCTAAGCTGCCAGTCTCTGTATGGGATGGATGGAGCACAAATGGCAGTGGGAACTGATGTGATCAGAGCTACCTTGAGCAGCTCTACAAGTGCACAGCAAGGAAAGATTTGGTGGGAGTCTCCGTAATGTCCTGTAGACCCACGTCATTCCACCATTGTCTTTTATTTTGTCCTTTCAAACATACAGTTCATGGGGTGGCTACAGGCTCATCTCTTTGGGTGGCAAACAGGATACTTTGGGAGGAATAAGAATGGGAAAGATAGGGAAAGCTGATGAGGAAACAACAGAAAAAAGAAGACTCCTAGGAGAAGAAAACCTGAAAGAAAATACGTGGACACAGCTGGGTACTGAGTAACGTGTTAGATGATCAGAGAAGTACTTTTCAGATGTCCAAAGGCTTGGAAAAACTTGCACCTGGCTTCTGTGATACTTTAGATGTCTTGTAACCTCCTGGGTATAAACATATGAAGCACAGGATGATGTGGGATCTGCAAAGCCCTGGGAAATTCCTGAAGTACACTCATATTTAATGTGAGTGTCTTGGAAATGAGGAAGAGTCATTCACATTGAAATTTTCTAACTAAATATTGCAACATTTTCATACCTACTTTTATTGTTTGTTTTCATTCCCCTTCCCACTTCCCCAAAACTGTGCTACTTCATTTTTTAATCCAAATCTGGGACACAAGTGTGTGCGAAATACTGGCATCTTCCTTTGAACTTCCTGGGTTTGCTTTTTAATCAGAACCTCTTGAAGAGGAGGATAAAGAAAATTATTTGGGATGATCTGTGTACCAGTGTGTCAACAGGTACAAGAAACCCAAATGGAGCTGTGCGTATAGAAAAACATATGAAATAAATCAGTGCGAGTTAAGAGGACTCCCCGCTTTTTCTTTGCTAGAATGAATAGTGCGTAAGTTTCCACTAGATCATCCTTTGATTGTCAGGACTGATTAAATATTTTCTGCTTTCAACTCTGAGGAGATGCTTTTAATAAAATTTTAATATTTTATCGGAGCACTATGTGTGCTGGCTCCCATTAGCAATGAAATCTGTCCAGTGAGATTTGGATTTGAGTGAAAACACAGATTTTGCCTTTCTTCAGTTACTCTTTTCTTGTGTACCAAGTGGGTGAGTGGTTAGTGGCAGAAGGACACTAGAAACAAACAATCCCCCAAATTATACATCCAGCCAGGTCACCAAATTTGAATGGATGTTATAATATGTGTTTAAGTCCCATGTGAATGCTTTAACTGTTGTTATCCATTTCATTGCATCTGAGTTATGATTTTAAACAACTTTTTATAAATCTAATCAGTGGGCTTTACAAATGCCTGTCTTTAAAAAGCCATTCAGGTTACAAAAGAGTGTGGGTGACTGGGCGCAGTATTTGCATCACACACACAAGTAAGCTTATCCCTTCTTGGGTGTCTTCAGGTACCTGCAAGTGAAGAGGGCACTTGAGGATAAACATACCTGTTTTGACCTTCCAAAAGCCATAGTTGCCCCACTCCTGCCAGGCTCTTGCTGTCTTGCCTGTGCATTCTTGGGATCTCCCTTTGGCCCAGTAGTTCATTATTCCTTACTGGTCCTGAAATACCATATTCAAGCTTTTTAGTATATGCCATCCACCCCTGGCTATTTATTACAAGTTTCTTTGATTGACTTATTTTAAAGCCTTCTGCTAACTTCACCTGTTTTCTGAGAGACAGAGAGATTCTAGCAGAAGCAACTGTTCTTATGGTAATTTTGGGAGCTGCTGTTTTAGTGGGAAAATCTCTGCTTTCCTATCACAACCTTGTGCTATTTGGCATACTAATAGCTACTCACTATAGAGGCAACTACTTAACTTCTGGAGGTGATCATCCCCAGTCAGTTCAGATTTTAAGGAACTAGTCAGTTTGAAGCAGGGAGCTGTTATCCTCAAATGACCCATGGCAGGTTGAAGTATCTCGGTAGGGAGAAAAGAAATGGCAAAAATAAGAGACATAACAGATATGCTGCTGATCCAGGTACTATATGCAACTTTGAAATGGAAATGAAGATGAATTGAGAAGAGCAAAAAATTGTGTTTTATTTAGATTATCATGTTAAAAAGGGCTGAGGAATCTGAGAGCATTTGGAAAGGAATGAAAGGACTTTTTAGCAGAGCTAGAACAACTCGTTTTAATGAATTAAAGATTTGGGTTAAATTGTAACAGACATAACAAATAGTTAGGGCATTAAATAATCATCACCTGGCCTGTTAACAGATTTAGAAACCTTCTGACCTTTGAGAAGTCAAGTTAATCTAATTTGTTGTAGTTTGGATTTTTTTTTAAATCAATAATCAACTTTTCCTCTTTTGAAATTACACATTTAAATAAAGTACTGAAAATAATTAATTACCCTTTGAAGAGACTGGTGGATGAAATCCCCTTTTTACAGTTCAAATCTGCAATCATTTTCTTTCATGATTCCTTCAACATGTCTCAGTGCTTGCTGAAACTCTGAACAATTTGGGAGACTTTTTGTGTACCAGAAAGGTGGTATTTTCTTGGATTTATGTAATCACAGGTTTTCAACTGCTTTAATGCCATTAACCAACATTTCCAAATGTTTGGTGTGTGCAAAGATCAATGGGTTTATTAATCTAAATGTATTACTACCCTCACCCTTCCCTATTTCAAATCTGGTTTCTGTTTAAATCTCTCCATAACCTCAGCCTTATTCTAGGTTAAATGTGATATTAATCAAGCTGTGGATGAAGGCCACATATATGACTGAAGCTGTGTTTATTAGCTTTAGTGAAGCCTTTGATTTGGTCACACATTCTTTGCTCTTAACAAAGCCTCAGAATAATAAAATATGGGGTTTATGTCAATCCCTAAATTGGTTATCATCATATTTAAGCAATAATGGAAAACAAACTATGCTCACTATAGTGGCATATGATCTGATTTTAAACCCTCTGGTGCAGGTGTTGTCAATGGTATTCTTCTAGTGCTCTGGTTGTTTTCTTTGGAAATGTCATATTCAATATGCGTGGATAAATAGAATACCTGCTTTGGTAAAGAATTTTGTTTTTTTAAATCTTTCCTTTAATCATAAAGTAGACTTTATTTGTACTTTCCAGCTTATGCAAGATGTGGTCTGAGGAGAGGAAAAGTGGATGTTCAAATAGTTAGTTGCTGCATGGTGTTATGAAGAGCTGTTTTGAGGCTGCGGGCAGCTCCAGCCCTCCTGATGGCTAGCAGGATTTCCAGCTGTAGGGCTCTCCTGCGGAAAACATTATTGGCTTGATTCTGCTCTTTGATGTGCTGGGTATAATCCCTGCCCAGGATTAGGCATATGGTGTAAATTCAATCTGGGCCCCTTGAAGAGAAGGCCCCCCTCCCAGGTATCAGTCAGCAGACAGGGGCTATAGGTGCCACCACATGCAGAAGACTTGGCTGTCAGTTCCTGCTCTTGTGCTGCTAGAATAGGGAGCAGAGGAAACAATTGTTTCACCCTCTTTTAGTGTATCATTTTAACTACTGACTGTTGTGCGTATTTATATACTAACATTATAACAGACATTTTAAAAAACATTATTGTATCTATAAAGAATGTGGTCACCAGAGCTCAGAGCAGGGCTGTGCCTCCCACAGAGACAGTGGGTAGAAAGGTTAGCCTTCATCCCCATCATGGACAAATTAATATCATGCCTGGAGGGCAAGTTTCAGGACTTTGTAATGACTTGGTCTCCATGTCCATTTTCTACTTAAATGGACAATAATTTCTCAAAATGCAGGGAGACCCAAAGGTTAACATAATTCTCCCTTTGACTAATCAGTCCTTGCAATGTATAGCCACTTACGTGGTGTCTGAGGCAGTGACTTAGTCCATGACAGCAAGCACACCTGATTTAGAACATGGTATTCTAAATTGACGAAGCCTTTTTTTGATTTTGCTTCTCCTGCCAAGACTCATTGGCTGGGTGCTAAAGGTAGAAAAAATTACAGTTGTAAACAGAGTGCAGTTTTCAACAGGAGGAGATTTAACATCTGAAACTGGCACTGAGACGTGATGCTGTCATTGGCACAGGGACACTTCCTGCCTCAGTACCAGTTGGTACACAAAATGATTCTGTGATAAAACAAAAAATACTTTCTTCATCCTCTGTTAGAATTCCTCCATTGTGAGCTCTTGGATTATCTTGGAGATGTGGACTGTCTTATGCTGCAGGCTGGGAACACTGGAAATAAATATTTTCATCTTTTAGAATAGGTGTTTTGTCAGATTGTTGAGTCTTGTTTTCCTGTTATATTGTTGCTATTAACTAAATCACAAGACAACTCTGTGTAAGATTATTGTTTCCAGTGATGTCTGCTGTGGTTGTCCACATCCTTTTGAGAACTGGCATCTGCTTTGATGCGTGATATGCACTTTTTAACTTTCAAGCAAATTATTTTCTTAAAAACAAGGAAGGGAATTTTTCAAATCACCAGTTTTCAAATATTTTCTGAGAAGAAAGTCTGTATTAGTGTTCAGCACAGCTAATCTCTGCAAAATGAAATAGCTTCCATGCAGCCGCCATATTTGATCAAGCTGCAGAAATGCCTAGAAAAACAGTCATATCAAAAGGTCTCACAGAACTGCAGATGTGACATTCCATTATCGGTGACTTAAGGAGGAGCCATTAATGCCACCAACAATCACAAGACACAGTGGTTCCTGCTAAGCTCCTTCGAGACATTGTTTTACCCAGGTGAATGGCATAAGAAATTGACAAAATCATGGTGTAAGTATTATAAAACTCCCACCAGAGAAAAAGGCACTGAAAGCAAGTGCAGATTTGAGAGATGTCCTGGAGATCTGAGAAGTCCCATCTGAAAACCTTTGTTTTTAGCAAGGTGAAGTGGGGCCGCTATCAAACAGACAGAAAGAGAGTTAACAGGAGTGAACACTGGGTTTTCTAAATTTTAGTTTCTTTGCAAGGCCATTTACATACATCATTATGGCATGATTTCTGAAGTAGTCTGGAGCAGCTTTGTATGAGGTTTGTAAGGTCACTTGCAGATAGCAACATCAAAACTTTTAAGTGCTAGAATATCCCTTCCCTCTTCTCTCACTGTCCATCATATTCAGTGGAATGAGAGCAGCAGGACCAGGTCAGAGTTAAGGTTGGCTGCCAAATTTCAAAGCTTTCAAAACCTCATTATTTCATAACTGCAACATTGTAATAGCACTGCTTTAAATTAGCTGATATGTATTTACTAGCTTAATCTTAGTACAATACAGGGGCTTAAGAGTCTGGGAATATTGCACAGCTTTGATCTCTATAAACCCCTATTAGCACAGGTACTGATACAATTATCTGCAAGGTCACCCTACATACTTACAGGCTAGCAGTCCAGTCAACAGATCAAACTACCTCATTTATCATCATGTGATCTGTTTCTAATTAGTTCACTCCAGTTAATGGTTTCTTAAAACTGTCTTTTTTGAGGTTTTTTTTTTCAGAAACACATAAACCACTTGAAATAACTTCTCAACATTGGCTAAATATATTATTTATTTTCTGGCATGTTTCCAGTTGTATGAGTTACACAGAATTCATTTACTTCATGAAATAGGTAATTTCTCTGCTCTCAGAGATGGAAGGCACAGAACAATGCTGTGGTGATGGCAGAGTCTGATAAAAACCTTTTCTAACACATCCATTACATTGTCCTGGCTCACGGAGTCTGACATTCACTGTTCTGAAATAAGTCTAAATACAGCTAGATTTATCTCCTTCCAGGAAAGCATTATCATGAGATTGGCCGAATGGCTGGTACTCCGTGAACAAAAGTCAAATTAGACTTAAAAGTACAGGTTGTACTACTAGTATGGATTGGAACAAAAAGGAAATGGCAACGGTTTTTCATGCCAGTCGTAAATTGCTGGTCTTAATTAAAGTGTAATAAGAATTTTAATTTGATCAAGGCATGCAGCACCTATTGTAAGCCTACTGTTTCATCAGGGAGATTTATACCCCTTGCTTTCTTCTCAGTACATCAGTAATTGCATCTACTTATTACTAGATTTGCTGTTAGAAATACACCTCTCCTGATGGTCTGTGGCCCAGGATTTAGTGTTATTAGGCTTGACCTGGTTTGATTCCCTGTCAAAGAAAACCATTTAGCCTCAAGCCTTTCATAAACCACTGTGACCACTGTGCCAGGAGGAGTGAAGTGGAATTTAACAAGCTGGGTATGCTGGTGTGGAGGGCCTGTAAAGAGCATGAAACTACCAGTCAGAAAAAAAAAAGTTTAGTTAAACTTGTAAAGAATGGCTATCTCAGAAACTCATAACCTGAGCTTTCATCAAAGACTGAAGTGTTAACATGTTGTCATATTAGTTTCTGCAAAGCAAGTATTCTCTTCTGAGGGAGAGTACACATGGACACAAACCAGGCTTGAAAATCCTGCTTGACTTTTGCCCAAATCAAGTGAAGCCCAAGTTTCAAGTATCATCAGCTCAGCACCACCTCTTTGCTTCCAGGTGTCATGTGAGGTTGTTTTCCAGAAATTTTTTTTCAGCAAGATTTGAAAGGGAAAGTAATCTCTGAAATGAAGTCATAGTTAACACTGGCAGACACCTGCACATCGAGTGTGGCAGGGAAAGATACGCGGGCACAATCTGCACCTTCAGATTTTATGATGTAAAATTTTGATGTCCCAGCATTAATAGACATCCATGTGGCAAATGCATATCATGCAACTTCCCATAACTTTTATAGGATGAAGACAAAAATAGGGCAAGAAAAAGCCAGCAATGGAGGAAAGAAATAATTTGGAGAAAGAGAAAAAGGTTAAAAATTGTAACTAATGAAAAGGGAGAGGAAAAACAGTGTTTTGTCTCTTCCAAATATTGGTGACTCAGGCACTGAGACAAACTCCTGCCCTTGGATGTCTGAGCCTTGCCAGGAGCGAAATTTCCCAGTCTCACAGGTTTCCTGTTAGATCATCAGAAGGTAGAAAAAGAAAAGAAAAAAAAAAAAGAGACCCTTCTTCCCAATTTTCTCCAGATTTGGAAAATAGTAATTCCCTATGAATGCCCCTCTCTCTCCAGTGACATCTATATTGTTAACAGAAATGAGGACTCAGAAGCACAAACTTCTGTAGAAAGAGCAGTGTTCACATCCTGGTTTTGCCTGTTTGACAGTCAAAGCTGACTTTCATATCTTATGGTTTTTTCCATTGTAAGGAGAAGTTCCTATTGAGGTAACTATTACTCCCAAGCTCAAGAAAATCTCTCAATTTTTTAACACCCTCTTTGCAATGCTTCTTTGTTTCCATGGAGAAATTCTGTGCTAAGCTGGGTTTTGTTAGCAGTTGGCACCTCTAATTATAGCTAAGTGGATACCCCTGAAACAAATAAAATTTGCTTTAGCTACCTTTTCATGTTACATTCAGTCTTGCCCTTCTGGAAGCACCTGGTGTACCTGCTATGGGTTGGTGTCATGCTGTTTTAGATAGCGACTCATTTATAATGAGTTAGACTGAAAGAAGATGAGATTATGACATATTCCTTTATATTCAAAATGAGCTTATTCCCTGACTTTTTTTTTTTTTCCTGGAAAGTACTTGGCAAAGTGGGAAATGTACGTGTTCTTTTAGGAAAGCCAAGAAATAACCACAGTGTGATATCTGTCACTGTATGTAAAGTCATTGAAGGTAGACCAATTTTATCCCAGTAGTAATGGATATGGTTTTTTCAACAGAGTAAAAGAATATTGTTGTAATGGCGACAAATGTGAAGTAATGGTCTCTGTCATAATAGAGTGACTTCTGATCTTTTCTTCTACTTGAAGTTTTGCTACTGTTGTTTCCTTGCTGTTTGCTTGCAGCCCAATGTGGATATGTTAAGAGCTCTCAAGGAGTTTGTTCAACTGTTTAAACTTTTAAATGCTTCATGATTCTTCGGTTCCAGCGAGAGTCATAAGGCTTCTACAGTCAGTACTACAGAGTAGTGTAAAACAAATATTATGTCATATTGGCATATACCATACCTTTTGAGCCTTGCCAATATTGTGGTTTTGTCTGACCCACTGCTTCATGAGCGAGGCTCATGCAGATGTTCTCATCCACACCTCGATGCTGAAGTTTCAAGGTTATCCCAGATTTCAATTATGACTTTTTGAATAACAAATAGGCATATTTTTAGCTTTTACCCGCAGTAAGATGTCAGATACTGCCGCTGTTGGGGCGGCCAAAACGACACATGTGCACACAGACAGTGCCTCAATTAAAGGCCAAGCAGCCGTTTATTAACAAAGCAGCTTCTTTTTATACACCTCTGTATGTTATCATTCGTGCTACACAGTCATTGGCTGCTAGGTTACTACAATAGATTCATTGGCTATATTAACTACAATTAACTATCATTGGACACCTATAGCATAGGCACTCAGGCATTTAGAAAAATAACAGGTGCAGCTGTATGTTGCTGTTTTTCTCCTTCTATTGTTTGGATTTCTTGCTTCTGTTGATACTACATTTTCAAGGGTAGAAATTAAGTGTTTTTCTCCTCACGGGCTTTTCTCGCCAGTAGAAGCTAACCATCTCCAACTTAGGATCTGTGAAGCCTTCAGACTAGCTGTCGGCCTCAACAAGATACCTGCAAATTAAAAAAAAAATACAATTTCAATTTGCAAATATTAAAGATATCATGTGGTGCATAAACAACAAATGCCAGGATGCTCACTGAGCATTAAGTACCAGAGTTTGCATAAGGAAATGTTAGCATGAATTTCATAGGGTGAATAATAAATTCCTCACAGTGTATCCAAGACCATCATGATGAAGACTTACAGAAATGGGTAATATTTTTATTTTAAATTTTTTGTCCTTCTTTGGTGTGGAAGAAGTTCTAGTATCATGAGGACAGGCAGGAAAATAAATCTCTTTCAGTAAGTAACTGGAATTGTTTAATTTTTCACCTTAAGAAAGTGGGAAGGAAAAGACATGATATCTCAAAAATATTTGAATTACATATGTATCTTAAATGAGTTCTGAGGAATAGTAAATTCACAGCCTGGAACTAGAACCATCTCTATTTTTCACAGTGTTTGGGTTTTCCGTGAAGGATGTGGAACTCCTATTTGCACTGTCTTGGAAGCTGTTTTTGTGGTTTTGAATCTTTACACAGAGACAGTTTTGAATCACATGCTGTAGCATATGTCTAGCCCAGCTGTTCTCTCTGTACTTATATGGTCCCATCACTCTAAATCTCTGAGTGGATGAAAAGTAAAAACAAGATTATTCTTGCAGTACCCATGGCTGGGGAAGCATTTGGTGTCCACCATTAACTCTACGGGTAAATTAGAGATGAGGGTTATGAAGCATTCAAATCAAGCAAAATGTCTCTGACTCTGCTTGAAATTGGTCCTTCTGCTGAGTCCCAGCCAAGGGCACCCTCTTCATTACACCTTTTTCCAGGAAGCAGAGAATATGGGTATTTTTTTGAAGTGACATGTATGGGCAGTCCTCATGTGGCACTCATGTCTTCAAAGATTAAAAAAAAATTGCAGCTAAAATCCTCAGTGCTGTGCAGCTGTATTCTGTACAGCCCAGGGAAGGATGAGCAGTTCCAGAAAAGGAGACTGAAAGCAATTATCTATGCATTTTTAATCTGTCTTTTACACTTTTAGTACCCCAGTGAGCCATCTCTGCTTATATACTTTTCCTTAACCCACAATAGCTTCTAGATGTAAAGTTTAAGACAAAAACTAGAGCCAGCATATATTTTTGCCTTTTTTATACCCTGTGCTATTTTAAATGGGGGGGAAAAAAAAGAAGGAGCTGTTTTGATCAAAGCATTTTTCTCTGACATAGCAAGGCATAATAATGTATCCTCACAAATACCTCAGCTTTCAAATGCAGAAGGCATTCTCACGTTTATACCATAGAAGGTGCTACTGGGATATTCCAGATTCTCTTCATTCCCAAGAGATCTGCTAATCTCAGAAAAATGAGGGAGGCAGTTTGCTTGGCCCCAGATTTCACAATACTGTGATGCACTTGGGGAGTTTCAGGACCCAGAACCCAGGCACAGGGCTAGAGGCTCCTCTTGCACCTGAGTGTACCACCAGCTGGACTCAGAGAAAGATCCCAGGCTCGATGATTTAGCATAAAACCACTTCTTAACAGCCACAAATTTTAAACAGCCTCCCCCCCACCATCACCCATTTGAATTTATTACTGGTATTTAAGTACATGAAATAACCTTGTTTTATACACTTAGCAGATAGACATATCAGATGGGTGGTGTCATCCAGGCAGTGTAGTGGGAGACCATCTCACCCATGGGATGTTGGGCAGAGACAGAGGGAAAACTGCATGCGCTCCCCCTGTCTCTGACTTGTGGGAGTTGCCAGCCCAAAACATAACTATTTATCAGAAAACGAAACTCTAAAATATAATCTGGTGGAGTTTTTACAATGCTTTACACAATCCAGATTGCACTTCCCCTCCAAGATAAACAATCAGTCAAGCAGTGGAGAAGTGGGGTGGCGTTCAGGACAAGCGGGCTGTCCCAGCTGGGAATCCTGGCTGAGTGGGTGAAAGCAAGATCATTATTTTATATCCTTGGACAGTCCACTGGGGTAAACACTGCCTGAAAAGACAGGTTTTGAGGTCTACTGATGTACTGCTGTGTAGTGGAGTGGGTTATACTACCTAATCAAGTATTTATACTACATATAGTGGGGTCTAGAACTCTGTTCCTTGACAAATGGCTGAACTACCGTGAAGACGTCCTGCATGTTTCCCTGATGAAAACATTCTTCTCAGAAAGTCAGCCTGCAAATACCAAGTCATAGCAGAGAAATCTATAGCAAAAAATACAAGTAAATGAAAGATATACAATCAAGATATATGGATGGCTGGAATAGCTGCCCCAGAGAGGGAGTTTCAGGAACAAGGGGTTGTTGCAATTTAGCCAGGAAATACTGCTATTTTAGCACTTTTTTGAGCACTCTTGGAGCTTAACTAACAGACATTCATGATATTAGACTTAGGGAGTATTCTCCTGTTCCTCCTTCTGGCTGCTAAGGTTGGCTCTATTTGGACTGTGTCTAGAATGTCACAGTACCTCCCAGAGCCAGAGAGGCTCTAACCATGTTCCCTGAAGGAAAGGCTGGAGGACTGTGCTGGGACAGTACAAATGATAGAAAGGCTCCAGGAGGTAATAACTATAAAGTACCACCTGATGACCAGCTGCAGCAATCTGTGTGGCTGAATACCTTTGAGTGGGACAGCCAGTGAGAATGTCTGAATGATCTGACATGGTCTGAATGATCTGACTTGATTTGGAGGGACAGAAAACACTTTGTAGTGAATAACAAAATCTCACTCCTTTTGTTCATTGATGTTTATCCTCAGAAGTTCCCTCTTAGACTCGTAGATACATCTGAAAAGCAGAAGATCCTCATCACATATGCCATCTCCAGGCCACCAATGCCTCAAATTTATTTGGACACCATCAGTGTGGAGAGGGAGGTGTGCTGTCCCACACTGGTGGCAGAAGTATCTTCTAGCTTTCTGTCAGGCCCTGGGCTCATGCAGGCAGAGATGTTCCGTGAGGTTTGCCAGGTCCTTTGACAGGGATGCAGCTACTACGAAGAGGCTTTTCCTTTTGACAGGAAGTAAAAAGGCAACCTGAAAAAATTTTCTTCCTTTTTGGAAGTAGCGTTTAGGACATGAATGGTTCACATTTCACAGGTTTAGAAGCCCAGCATGCATCTGTACATCTCTGTAGCACAACTTGTCCTCCAGTTACTCAAGTGAATTCTCCTGAGCATTTATACCCACAAGACTCCCACTCAAATCTTTGTGTGCCAAGCTATTCCAAACAGTCAGGACACGAGCAGTGTGATTCACTTTCAGATGTAAGAAAACAGTTCTTGAAAAGGATTACTGTGTACAGCAACTCTGGCAAGAGGTTCTGTAGGAGTCCAAGGTCTCCTTCCTGACTTCTGTGCTAAGGAAGGCAAGGTTATGGCAAGACTGAGCTCTTTTCCTCTGCAAGAATAGAAACTGTTAAGTAGAACAGACATGAAGCACAAAAACCCCCAGGAATTTCAGTAAGTACTCCGAGCCAGATTTTAGAGGTTACATCCAATACATCAACATACCTTTCTTTCTTATGTTAATGAAGTATCAGTCAATAACTTGTGTAGAACAAATCCTCTTATATGTGTTATCATGTAGCTGTAAGTCACCAGGGTAGCCCAAAGCTCTAAAGCAAGGTATCTTCAGCGAAGAAAAGTCAGCTTAGCTGCTCTGCAACATTTCCAGTAGACATCAAATGAGAATCTGGCTGTACAGCTGAGCATTGTGTTAATGCCCCAGTGCTGCAGTTTTCTAAGCCGTTTCTTTCCGTGGCGACTCTCATTACCTCTGTGCAGTCCTTGCCTCACAAATTCAGCTGGTGTAGTTCCCAGTTTGGATCCACATCTGTGAAGCCTGAAGGAGGGGCATTCCTCTGGGACTGGGCTAATACTGCCTCCTCTAGTATGAACTGTCTTTGTATTTATTTTGAACTTTATTTTCTGCTGGTTTTGAAATGACATTAACTGCTGTATTCTTTAAATGGTGCTGAAAAATAAAAAGTATTTAATTTCCAAGGATTTGCTCTTTCTGAAAACTGAACAAGAAAATACACTGTACATGGCAACAGAAACAGAGCAAATAAACCAACAAAACCCACACACCATCAGAATATCAACAGTGACTCATATGGCTTACAAATTGCTACCTACCCATTCCAGGTGTCTGAAATAAATTATTTAAACTCAGCATAAACCAAATATTGTGATAGAGGCCAAATTCCTAATTTCGCTGCTAATAGTGGTGTTTGACAAACGCAGATACAAGCAACCAGATTTTATACGTTACTGTTGTAGCAAAATTCTTATTTAGCATTTTGTTTTGTATTTTAATCCAGGTCTAAGTTATGAGGCAGGTTTTCTTACCTGACTTCTAAGAAACAATATGCTTAGATGTAACCTAGTCCCAAGAAACACAACAAGAATATTTAGACAGCTAAATCCAGTGTATCTGCAAATTCATTTGGGAATTTAATTTGTGAAATAGACTCAAATGCATCTACTATCTACTGTCAATCACTAATAGTTTTTTTCAAGGCAACTGGCTTATCACAATAGCTTAAATACAGATGCTCTTCTCCAGAGCAGATGATCACTTGGGCACCTGATCATTTTTCCAGGGTTATACCATAGCTGAAATAAACAAACATTCATATTTTGCATAGCTTTGGAAATCACATCAAATTGGGGTATCAAATATTTATAGCTAGGTGAAAAATGAGAAAGGACTATATACATTCAGTCTCAGTTTCTCTGTCACTTTCAATATTTTGTCACTTAGGATTTGGTCAAAGTTTTCCAAAATTTTTCTTCCGTATCATGGTCGTTGTTTCTCAGAAAGTTTTGCTAGTATTTTTCTGCTTCATATTTTCTGTCTTTATGAACCACTGAGGTTTTCCAAGTCTTTCATGTTTTCCTTTTAATACAGCCTCAATACCTGCTTGTCTTGTCTTTTCTGGGAGAAAAAAGTGAGAGATAACTGGCTGTGTTTAAAATGTGGCTCATGCAAAAGCCAGGTATAGTAGTGCTCCGTTATCTCTGACTGGACACTCCCATATATATCCTAAATGAAGTTACAACTTGGTAAATGGTATTCTGATAACCATTCTGCCTACATGTAGCAGACTTCCTGTACCCTGAGAAGTCCAGTGGTGTAACATGTTAATCATAACAGCTAGAATTCATGAGCGTTGTAGAAAAATTGTCCTGGTGGTACCTGCTGGAATTTAGGATTAGTAGTCCAAGAACAGGAGAGAAGGGAACAGGAGGCCATTGCTGTCAAAAGATGAGGTCACTCAGGTGTGGCCACTCTATGAATGTATTGTGGGTTTCTGTGCAAGACAATGCATATGAAAGGGTAAAATTGAGGATGGAATTGGAAGCAGTTGTGCTGCTGCACACTCTGAACATTGCAGAGATGCTCCTTCCTTTGGAATGTGCCAGAACTTTGACCTTTGACCAGTGACAGTGTACCTCTTTGGAAAAATCTGAAAATTCAGAGGAGGTGAACAGATCTGGTGGTACCTAACTGAAATAATTTGCCTGAAAAATGACTTTGTATGCCTGCTCTGTGCATATGTGTATGTATGAATGTATTTGGCTTTACTCTGTAAATGTCATTCTTGTGTTTGATGACGATACACGTACTGCTGTAAAATGGAAAGTCAGGTGTTAGAAAAACTGGGATGACTCTGTACCTCTAAATGTAGGTGAGGAGTAGCTGTGCAAGTTGTTAGGTTTATCCTGCATGTAGTGGAGGTGATGTGAGACAGCTTTCTGTGCTGAGCAGGAGAGTCTGACTTCCTGAGGCACCAAGATTAGGAAGTCGCTGTGTGAGTGCAAGGAACAGCCTGGAGGACATGGAGTGTTTGGAAGAGAAATTACGCTGCCCAAAAGCTGACATCTTTGGCAGAGCAGTTGGGGAGAATGGGAACATGCCAACAGACCTGTGAAGCTCTGCAGGGCCCTGAATGTGAAAAGGAGAAACTGAAACTTAATAGGAGTGATAAAGGGAAAATCACTAAATTTACAATAATTGTGTTAAGAAGATCTTCCATGGGGGAAGTACATGAGATGACTAAGGGTCATTTCATTTCAGAGTGGTGAAGAGCTCTCAGATGAGCAATAAGCCTGCAATGAACAACATTTTAAGATGCTACCCTTTAGGGAAAAGCTCATAAAACCCTTGCCTCCAAGATTGATTTCAATTTGTGAGTGCTACTGAGCATTCCACATGGCAAGGTTCTTTATTTAACTTCTGTCTGCAAGTCTTTAATCGGGGATGTGTGAATTTAGGTTTTTTCCTGGCGTGGCTATCTGTTCTTCAAATACTGTTAATTTCAGTGGGAATCCTTCCTTAGCTAGTTTGGAAAGATGACTCAAATCCTCAGTGGCTTTAGATCAGCACCAAAATCAGTGTCAACGGGCCAAGGTCATGAGATGATCCCAAGGCAGCCCTCAGAATCATAGTTGATACCTACTCTGAAGACATAGAGAGAAAAAAATAGAAATTACTCTGTTATTTGTGTTTGCTTCAAATTATGCAAGAGTAACATTATTCTGTCCTTTCACATCAGTGCTCTCTACCTCCAACTCCTTTTTTCCACTTGAACTGAAAACCTTTTCAAAGGACAAGACTGGAGTTTACAAGAGACTGCTAGATGCCAGCCCCACAAATATCTTTGTACATGGTTAGCTTCATGCACAGGGGTGGTCTTGCTGATGTCAAGTTAAGCACATGCCTAAGTGTTTAGAGGAGTCAGCCTTACATCTGACATCCAAGTAAACAGACAATCATCTTAAATTCTCCAGGAGTTTCTGATCAAAAAGGATGTTTTATTAAAAACAAAACAAATCTTTCAATGTATCTAAATTCAGCATAAAAATAGCTTTTAAATTAAAATTATATTTGTAGCTTTAAACCTTTAGTAAGTGAAATCCCTTTTTACACAGTGAAGTTTAAAACTTCACCTATATTCTAATATCTAAATGCCACTTTATAAATTATGAAAGGTCAAATACATCTCCATTAAACAGAATTTACTCTATTGCTACACCAGTTAAGCATCAGTCACTCACCTTCATTTTAATTAAACTGATTCTCTTGTATTTCAGGATTTGCAGATAAAAAATAATCCAGAAGTGATGAATTCTGCATTGTTATGACACCCACAAGTAACAGTTTGAAAGACAGTCTATTACACCTGCACAGCCTCTTCCATCCAGTGATCTCAAGCCACTTTGTAAAGCTCACACAAGCATTCTTAAGCCAGAGGAGCATTATTGGCTGCATGGAGGGCGGCAGGTACTGACAGGGGCTGCTCGGGTGCATTCGGTGCTGCTCAAGGATCAAGTTCTCCAAATCTAAAGATCATTGTTTGCTTTCAAGCTGCTTTAGTGAGGCAGGAATCCAAGAGGACTCTGAGCAGTAACAGATCCTGCCACTTACAGACAGACAGAACAGTGGCTATTTTGTGGTCTCAGGTGTCCTTCGCGTGCTTTACTCTGAAAACCAGGACCTGGGAAGGGGCACAGTACCACGAGTCTCTGCTTCAAAGGCATGACAGGCTGAACAAATGGCCAGGTGATGCTGTTTGAATGTAACAATTTAGTTGATAAATTTAGACATCATGCTCTTTTTTCCTGTTTCTAAATTGCCTGTAATGTAACTGACTTTTCCAAATCTTCAGATACTGCAGTAGCATTTTTTTTTGGCCTGTGGGCTACTGGAAAAATGGCTTCTCTGACTATTCACTGTGGGTTGATTACTGCTTGTGCCACATGGTTGGTCAGCTTAATGGTATGGTCTTTCTGTTTCCTGATTGCACACGTCAAGCTTTATGAGCAGGAATAATCTTTTTGTTCCTTCTTTGTGAGTTATTCATGCACACACAAAATTGTATTCAATGCACATGTGGAGTTAAAAAAATATAAGTATTTAAGTGGCTTTTGAGAATCTTCCTAATATGGTTATGCTTGAAAATATTTATTTGGTGAAGTGCCTTTGCACCCCAGGGTTACTAGAAAATAAAATCTTTCATCTTCCAGATTGCTGGAATGAATGAGTTTGCACATATCAGTAAAGCAAGATTTTGTTCAGGAGACTCAGATCTGGTTTTGTGGATGCTATATTTTGCCAGACCCAAACCATCTATTTCCACCAAAGTGACTCAGTTTAAAATAACTTCTGTTTTGGCTTTGCCAAAAAACCAAAAGAACATCTCAGAAGAGACTCTGTAGCTACATAAGAGAACACAGGATGTTCTTTGAACTACAAATAGATTTTTCCTTCTATCTTACTGTAGAATGAACACATATATACAGAAAAGGCATTTGATATGACTCAGCAGAAAAGATGAGTCTTACTTATCAGCCATGAAGTTTCAAAACACTTTCAGAGATATTTTAAGAGCAATAGGTAATAATCTATATATTTTTTCATAAATACATGCCGAGGTTACCAGCTAACTTGTACAGTAGATGGAATATAGGACACATGCTCTCGACTTTGAAAATCTACAACTTTCTTCCCCTTTGACTGGAAAACCACCTTCATTCAGTCAAAGAAATATGTAATCACATTATCTCGTTTGACATGCCAAACGAGAGCCCCTCTGGGAATGGTATCAGTGTCTAACAGGCAGCACCAACACATACGCAGTGCCCTAACAGAGTCCAGTTGAGTTTAGAAGTGAATAAGGTAGGTCAAATATCCTGTCTGTCTGCCTTGCAGCTTAAATCTTTACTGTAAAGCCAATGATCTGTGAAAACCATTTTTCACAGTTAGAAAAGAAAACTCACTGATTCACGTCTCTTGAAGGCTTGAGGAGTGACTTCTAAATCTAAGATTACACTTACCTAATGTACCTTGCTTTTTACTACAGCCTTGAAAGAAAATCACAGAATAGTTTGAGTTGGGAGGATCATCTCTTCAGTGAATGGCCTGTACAGGGATCAAGTCCATGACCTTGGCATTATTAGCACCATTTTCTGACAAACTGAGCTAATTCACAATCATAGCATGTCAACACTTTTCTGGAACCTTAAAATTAGTCCTTTTTCAAGAGGATTTACATTATCAAAACTCTATTAGCCTATCTACACTGAAATTAGATTAAATGTAACTAGCACAACTTCAGGTGAAAACAAAACCTTTATGGACAAGTTTTAGGAAACCCTAGACTACTACAAAAGCTGGATAATTGACTGAGGAAAAAATGGTGATTTTTGTAGCCACATTTTAGATGCTAAAAATGGTGTAATGAATGTGTGCAAAAAAGTCATAGCTCCCTTTTCTGGCATTATTTGATGTGATCCTGAATACTGATGACCAGTGTGGCCTCATTTTGACAAGGGGCATTTAGGGTAAGAGGGAAGGTTATGCCTGAACAGTGTTACAGAATCCTTTGCTCATATCACTGGGAAAACCACATCTGAGTCAATGTAAATGCCCCAGGAAAACATCTTGCCTCTTCCTGTGGCTGTCTTGCTCTAGGTCAGGCTGTCAGAACAGGTGGCACGGCTCCTAAAAACTCTCTTTCATTTCCAGAACTGTTGTCTCCAAGCATATTAATGTTCATAATAACTTAAAATGAAAAAGAAATGCCTTTCGCATGTTTTAGTTAGTTTCCAGGAGTCCCAAAATATACCTTTTCTAAACAACTCTAGAACAATACTTTCACCGCAGCTCCAAAATCTGCATGTGCCTTTGCACCCTGTAGCCCAGGTGATCCAAATCTGCCAGTCTTGTCATGCCCTTATCTCCTCTGCTTGCTGCTCACCCCTGACCTGCTCCAGCTCGTGTTCAGACCTTGCAGTGGTGAGCTCTGTTCCCACAAGCCCAGGCGGCAGTGATGGCTTTGCTCCATCCTAGCAGATATGCCATGAGCAAGACAAAAATGCTTTCCCAGCAGTGCCTCTGTCTGCTTGAGACGTTACCTGTGGTCGGTCCCAAAAGATGAGGCCATAGTGCAGTGCTAGCTTTCTTGCTAACACGAGGGACAAAAGAGGCAAGCTGTTTGCTTGGGCTGCCAGCCTGGCCCCCAGGGGTCCAGCATAACACTGGTGTTGCTGTGGGGATGTAGCAGCCTTCAAGGTGGTCTTTGCCTCACTGTCTTTATTTTGGCTTTAGATTGTAAGTGTGTAGAGACTTACATGCCCACTTTATCTTCTTTTGAGTACCCCCTCATGCATGAATCACCACAGCACCATCCAAGTGTCCTTTTCCCATGCCAGACCTCTGTGTACCTCCAGGCCTCAGCAGCAGCAGCAGTGAGGGCGCAGGTGTTGAGCTATGTTAAGAACTGACAAAGCAGGTTCTTCTCACATTTTAACACAAGATTACAGCTCAGAGTGCTTGAATTCTGCACGTTTGTAGGAAAACTTATTGTTAAGGTAATCAATACTTAAAAAAACCTCAAATCTTTTTCCTCTTTCTCCTAGTATGTCTCTGTTGTACCATTTATCTGTGCAGAAAGCCATGGCACCGGCAGGGTTGTTGCTTAGTTCTGCCAGTACTTCACCAGGCAGCAAGTCAAACTCACCCACCTCCTTCACTTCAAGGGCTCCTGGTCTCGTAGCTACTAATGCTGAAAAACACAGTTTGCCCTTTGGTGCATTTGCTTCACCCATGTTGCAAGTACTTGAAAAATGACTCCTAGTCTGACAAGTGGTGACAGCAGCTGAGCGGGGCATATAGGGCTGGGGCTGTGGGGGCCTTGTGGTGCTGGCTGGACGCCTGCACGACCACCATCTGCCCACTACACAGGAGGGACATGGGGCCAGTCGCCACGGGGGAACCTGCTGCCAAAAGTACTTTATTTCTCCTCTGAAAAAGGTGACGTGCCTTCCCGCAACTGGCAGTGGGCCTCACCACAGCTGCTCGCTGGCAGGGCATGGTCCTGTGGGGATGCCGTGTGCCAGCCCCAAGCACTGTGCCTGCTCTGTGTAGGGGAGAAGAAGGTCCCTTTTCCAGGCAGTGTTTGGCAGGGCTTGCCAGCGGGAACGAGGGAGGGCCTGGGACAGATGTGTAGGTGGTTGGCAGAGTAAGCCTTGGGAGGAGATGCTCTGGGTGTATGTACGCGGGGATGCCTGCCTGCCTGCCTGCTGAGAGAAGGGTGGGATACAGCAGGGTGTTCTGGATGTGGGGAGCATCTCTGTGCTAGCATGGACACACTGTGGGGACATGCAGACTCCCGTAGCAAGGTGGATACGGGCTCGTTCTTTCCGCAGTGGAACTAAGTCACGTTCCTCTCTTTTGATGATTTGATTAGGCCTGTGAGATATAAGAGGAAACAAAAACGAGATGAACGAAGTGTGAAAAAAAGGGAATTATAACAGCTAAAGATTCCTACTAATTTGAAATGTTTAAAAGTCCTGGTTAAACAGCTGATGTTTTGATGTATGCCTTGGGAAAGGACACACGTATCACAGTGATTCTTCCCAGCACAATTGTGTCTCTCCTTATCTCTTGCAATAAATAGCAGAGGCTAAAATGAAAAATCCCTTTTCAGTGTTCTTCAAAACTCTACAGTCCCTGGAGAAATCAATCTGAAGCATCAGCTAATGAGTGCTGTCAAATGCCGAGCTGCTCTTCCTTGATCTGGTGGCAAATCACTCACTTTGCTGGCAGGTTCAGAAATGCCTCAGTTCAAAAGGGCCTCACAGATCTGATGGTGCCTCAGCCGAAGGCCACATTCTGCCTCTGCTGTTGCAGCTGCACCATGGGTGAAATGTTTGCTGAAGACTTCTCCTGAGTATTTACAGGGTAATCAGGTGAGAAAGACTTCCATTGCCACTAGTAAATCTTGCCATGATTCTGCTTGGAGTAATATTTTCTAGGTGTTTTAATTCAAATAGTAAATGCTAAAGGGCTGTGAAAATTCCCAGCAGAAGAAGTTTTCATGTTGGCAGGTCGTTTTTGAACTGCCATCTTTTTTCATGACTGAACTAAATTGTTCCTCCCTCTTATGGCCAGCCAAAAGAATTTCTTATCCAGAATGGTATTGTATGGCAAATGTGAGAAAGGGCAGGCAGCTGGAAACAGGCTCATTTCTCCAACTTTTCATAAATGAAACAAGGAGTCGCAGTCAATGCCACATTTTTTCTTTAATACTAAATTTTTAAAAAGTCATGATCAAAATAATTTAAATTACAAAAATGCTGTTAAAGGAGTTCCTGAGATAGAAACTCTGGAACACTCTATCTTTAGTGGAAGACCAGGGGCCTCAGCACCTCCAGGAAGGAGGAGCAGGCATGCAGCCTTTGAGCAAGCAGTGGTCAAGAGCAGCATTCTTTAATCACCTGCCCAAAACCTCCAAACGTTACCAGATCCTGTCCCTGGGCATGCTACCTTTATGCAGTAGCCTGGATATACGATGTTCTTATGCATCATGCAACATTTTACATAATGGTGTAAAAGTCACCCTGTGTGCTCACAGGGTGAGTAGCAGTAATAAAACAGTAGAGAAGTGCTTACCACACAAAATGACTCCCTTGAGCAATCCAGAAATAACCACTGGAAGGATTTGAGGACCATATTGGAATCAATAACATTCATACCCTAATCAGTAAAATTCATTATTACCTACTCCGTAGCCAGAAAAAATGTGATCTTTCCATGCCTACTTCTCTGCGTGAAAAACGAGACACATGGTTAAGAATAAGTGTAAGGAAAAGCATGGGTATTTGGATGTAAAAACAGAAAGTCCAACATGAAAAAATGAATTTCATTTCGCACGTGGGAAAAAAAAGCAGCAAAAAAGTTTCTAGAAATAACCCAGAGGACAAAGAACAGTACAGATCCTACGTAACAGGAAAGGCGAGAAAGACAGACATGGTGTAAAGAAGTCTAAAATATTTAATGTTTGGTTCTGCTTAACTTTATCGAGAAGAAAAGAGCGCAAATAGGGTAAAGGAAGAGAACATGCTGAAGATGTATTCAGACTGTCAAGACCTGATAAATAATCCTGTATAATCTCTGAACCATTGGTGAGTCTTCGTAGTAACATGAAAAGGTACAAATGTGGTTCTTCTCAAAAAATCAGGAAGCTATAATCAATCCCTTATAGGAGCTCCTGGAAATGTTCTGAATCAATTTATTAAATAAACAATAAACAAGTTGCAGGAGGATCCTAAAGAGTTAAAATAGCCCACCTAAGCATGCCAGGAATACGCTGTGTCAAATCAACCTTAATTCCTTCTCTGAGAGCATTTGATTTAGAGAATGAGAAAATAGCAGTATATGGGATGTCCCTCTGATTTAGACAGACTTATCCCACACAGGGCTTCTGTAAAGCTGAGGAAACAAGCTTAGAGTTCTCAACCTGAACTGATTGAACAGCTGTTTGAAATGCTCCTTTTGAAAACTTCAGAGGCTTGCAAAGGCATAAGCAGTTTGCTGGTTAGGTGTGGCTGCAAGTGCAGTCTTACAGGAGTGGGAGGTGAAGAGCATTTCTTGCTAAAGTCTTGGTTTTCAGTGTGAAAAAGGACCTGATACATTTGCTGAAGACATTACAAGCAGTTTGTACTACATGACCAGAATTGAAAGTGACCTTTATAAATTAAATGGACGATCCAAAATCAGTGACATGACCCATACAGTCAAGACATGAATGTTACACCTATTACCCACAAGAGGAAACGTAAAAGGCCATGGAGAAGCCATACAGTAGAAAAGGACAATGGATGTCATATGGAGTGAGTCAGAAATGTGAAGGTGATGCAGAAACAGGAAATCTTATTCTGGGAAGCATTATCAGGCTGCTGTGAGGAAAATGCAAGATGCAGCCTCTCTGTCCAGTGAAGCTTTGGTGGGTACTTGGGATATGTCCTAGCAGCCAGGACAAAGTAAACTGGAGCAATGACATTTTGGGAATGTCTTAGGCAAATTGAAAAGAACCTGGTAGAGTTCAATAGGAAGAGTAGAAGGTATGCCCTGTAAGGCTGAGGAAGATTTGGCATCAATCTTTTAATAAGGCTATATATACATCTTTATGACTGTTTGGAGCATTTGGTAAACTCTGGTTGGTTTAAAGTAATGCATATTCAGATTTCCTTTTTTCAGGCATCAAATTTCTGACAATGCAAAGGAAAAAAGACCATATGACATTAGTTATCAGGAGTAGGGAAATAAAGTGGTGGTTTTGGTTTTTGTTTTTTGGGGTTTTTGGTTCTTGTTTTTTGTAATTTTTTATGTTTGTTT
>VXAZ01000608.1:582677-639089 GCA_013399875.1 Gymnorhina tibicen
TTTTTTACCTAGACAACCATTGAGGAAGGAGCCATGCCCAAACTGCTGAGTGAAAGTCGACTTTTCTCCACATTGCACCATTTTCTGCTCATAAATGCCTTCCTGCTTTTCTGTTTGACAGTGATGTCAACTGGTGTTTAGTAAATCAAGATAAAACTATGACATAATGCCTATAATTTAATCATAAATGTGAAACATTAATGATTTGGAGTTTCTAATAAAATCTCAGAAACATCAGTGGTATTTAGGTTCATTTCAGACATTTTGAATCCGTGAAATTTGGATGGGTTTAATTTTTCTTTCCCTAAAGTGATTTGTAATGAGAATTGCTGAATTTCAAGAGCACCTAATTTAGTCTCTGATCTTTATGGAAGTTTTAACATATTTTGAATTGATTTAATAAAATCTTTCTTCAGAAATGCACACTTACAGAAACATCACAGTTGAAAACAACAAATAAATTTGGGGAACCTTTCAGAGTCAGTAGCTGCATGTCATAGGATTTAACATAATGCCATAGTTAATATGCAATGCATGTCAGAAATTCCCTTCTTGAAATATAAATGTCCAATAAAACCATTACTGGACACTTAAAGCAGTGTCACTTCTCTTGCCAATGGTAAGATACTGCTGTGGTTAGATTTCTTAGCTTCATAGCATATTTTCATTTCTCATTTCTTATTCTGAATTTTTAAAAATTTAATTTAGCGCTATAGAAATTTTTTAAGGGAATTGTGAGCTTAGCTTGTAAACTTCTGTCCATTCAATCTTCATTCTCCATTGTCGGCATGAAGATAGACATTAGTCATTCTGAGTGTATATAAAAATATTTCGCCTTTTGCAAACCGCTCTGAGGAAAGAAGAGACAAGCTGAAAATACAAACAGAACTGTTGTTTCCAGAGTGAATTAACGTTACACTTTTCCTAGGTCATAATCTCTTTCTGGACATACCTGACAGGGAAAAGCTGCATTCAGCAGTGGAAGACATGTCTGCCCCATGATGTGGCAACTCAGGATCAGTACATGATCTGCTATGAGAAAAAGATAAAACATTTGAAGAACTCTTTTGTAAAAAAAATCCAAAGGTCACTTTGTATGTTTTCTCTGTTCCATGTGATGAAATCTAGACACTAGATCTTGCAAGAATAAATGTGGGAGAATTCAGTGCAATAAAGACTCGTTTCGTGTTTCCTGCAAACATTACCTTGTAATAACTAGCATGGACGCTGAATAACTTTGATCCAGATAAGCATCTCTGTTGAAGTCCACAGAAGTGTTTTTGACTGGGGAGATGGGAGTAGAAAAAGAGCAGGCCATCAAAAATAGTGAAGCTAATCATAGCTATTTGTAAAAGCCAAATGCAGAAATTTCCTTGGTCACTCCTAGGCATGAACAGTTGTGTTTATATATATGCACTTACATGTGTATATATGTACCCCCATGTATGTGCTTAAGTAGTGTTCACTTTAGTAGATCTTCAAAGCTTAGCACAGTAATAGATTTTCTATGACAAAAATCATATTTGTCTTCCTGGATGGGTATCTAGAAGGAAGGAGATCAGGGAGGAAAGTGGAGAGAGGAATGAAGGGAAAAGCAGAAGGTAGAAATGGTTCAAGCTTTCTCATTGCAGAGCTTCTGGCTCCTCTTCTGAGCAACAGCAGTGGAATGACAAAATAGAGGGAAAGAAAAGGTGATAATATAGTCCACTGTTATGTTATCACATTCCAGAAATGCTCAGGGGCAAATAGGAAATGGGTTATACCCAGATCATATAAAACTATACAAGATAGGGAATGTTTCCATAAGGAAACACTGGTTTGCAAGCTAATGGAAGTGAAGTATTTTTGCTCTGAGGTAAACTAGCACATCTCAGCTGAAAGCAGTGAGGATCTGGCCCACATTCTCTATTATTCTTTAGGATTTATAGTATGCTAATAAAATCAATGATCTGACAGACATACCATGTTTTAAGCACATGGGACAGGAAAAAGAAGTTGGTTCATTTTTCCCATTTGTGTCCAAGACCAGTGTCGAGCAGTTACCCAGTCTCAAAAATGTCATTTATGTCTCAAAAAAATGTAGATATATATGTTACTTGCATTTTTGTGGCTACTATGGTGAATATAATATGCTGAATAATTGGCTTTTGTATTTGGTTTTAACTATAGAAACTCTATATGCCTGTAAGTTGAAGCAAACAAGTAGTTCTGTTAGCACAGAGCCAAGACAACCTGATTTCCTAGGCTGTTATGACAGAGAGACAGCAGCCATCCTACTGGATGTGCAAAGGCTGTTTTCCTGGGCTGAGCTACACAGCGTGATGTTACTCCTACTCCCACATCTTGATGACACACAGCATGGACCAGTCAGTTGCTCCACATCCTTCCCCAGAAAGGGAGCCAGAGTGTGAGAGGTGGGTGAGAAGTTCACCAAGTCCCACAACTGGGTGGGCAAGGATCAGCACCCCAGCTTGCACAGGTGTGGTTCAGCAAGAGGATTTGGGTGTGTATGTAGTAACTTGCCCAGAGAATTTAATATGCTTAAAATACAAATGCAAGGAGAAAAAAATTCTTGTTCTAGTCCCCAAGCTTTGCATTATGTGAATGTCAGTGCTACATTGGAAAAATTGAGAAAGAATTTCAAAGTTGCTGTAGTCCTGCAAGTGTCTGTATCTCTGAAGGAAGCAAGTGGAGAGAAACTTAAGAATTAGTTTATTTGTTAAGAATAGATCTAGAGGTGCATTTTAGCCATAAAGTGACAGTTCTTATATAACTTCAGGTACATAGAAGATAACTGTCTAATCTGAAGTAATTCTCTAGGAAAATTCTGCACTTCAGAGAGGTGCCTGGAGATAGGCAACCTCAAAGCACCATTTTTCCATTGTACTCTTTGGTTTGCAGAAGTCACCTGCTTGAGATGCTGGTTTCTGTCTAATTCAGGCAATTGCTGAAAACCCTGATGATGGGGATTAGCTGCATTTGAAGAATTGTTGCCAGAATGATAACATCATTCTACCTAAAACTTACACAAGAATTTACAGCACGAACAGGAGATTATATTATTTCTTTGGGTAATGTTTCAGATAACATCTGGTCCTCAGAAGAAGAGAAACACCATGTTCTACGCACAGTCTGGGCTACACTGTCTTCCCAGTGGAAGTGCAGAGAAGGTTTCAGAAAGGTCAGTCTGTTGTGCAACTCCTGTAAAAGAACTGGGCTTGAGAAGTGTCTTGAATGTGACAAACTCCTTCATCTGAGATGGGTCACTGAAACAGCCATCTGACCAGATGGAATTTGGATCTGTTTGTCAGATACTGGTGAAGATGGTTATCTAGATCATGCTACACAAACACAGGTTGTGTATTGCAGTAGAATTATATTTAAAGTGCAAAGCAGTTTAACACCCAGGTACTGTGAATTTAAAAGTTTTTAATCCACATTCCGCTAAGTTACACCTGTGAAGAAACAGTGCCTGGCATTTGGAGCTTAAGTGAAGATACAGCTGCCTTAACCTCTTTAAACAGAAATTAATAATAACTATATTCTGCCCTGGCAATTTACTGCTTGGTTGAAGGCAAAACTGCAAAAAGAATTTTTTCACAAAACCCCTGATAATATTTTATAACTGAAGAAGAAATATCAATGAAAAATGTAGAAACAAAAGTGAAGATGGTAGAAGATACTTCCATGAAACAAAATGAGAATTCTGAGAACAGGAATAGGAATAAAATGGATATGAACAACCTGGGAAAAAACAAGCTGCACTACTTTTGGTAAAGGAATTCCTATCATCCCAGGATATAAAAAACATGGCTTAAGAGGGTCTCTCTGATAGTCTCCACACAAGAACTATTTTCATTGGGAACTTTCGTTTTGGCAACAGTAGTCCCTTGAAAGTACAAGGATTTGCCTTGGGAGTCCACAGGCTCCTCTGCCTGACAGATTGACAGCTCCAAAGAGGAGGATGGGATTGTATTTATAATGGGACATAGCGGAATGCAGCTCTATCCAAAAATGCTATGGATTTACATACATTTAATATCCACATTCCATTAAGTGACATCTAAAACCCAGGGAGAGACTTTACTTAAAAAGAAAAGAGACAGTGGATGATTCAGAGACTTAGTAATGGAATACAGAGCCATTCACCTCTAGGTCAACCGTCTGAGTTCAGCTCGAGGTATTACTGACCAAACATTTATACTAACTGCAGGTTGTGTGGAATATCAATGGCTTTATGGCTCTGCTAGATATATTATTTGTTCATGTCTGAGGTGTCCATATGGCAAAAATCACCTCAGGCTCCCTTTATAGTCAGGGAAAACCAGGTACTTTTAAGGCATAAATCATCTGGAAGATGTCTTCTTTAGGATGAGATTAATTGCACCCTAGAAGTATCTATTTCTCTCTGTTGACTACAAAAAGAGCACAGGGTGACTTGGTCCTACGTAGATGTTTATACTGCAGGAGTCTAAATTTGGATAAGATGAATACCATACTAAGTGATTCCTCTCTAGTCACCCAGAGGGCTGTGGTAGGTCTGCAACTGAACGTGGGTATCATAGATGCACTCGCAGAGAAATGCTAGCTCATGCCTGCCCTTGGCCTCCTGAATCTCACCTTTATTATGTCTCAGTGTCCTCTGGCAAATAATCAACAACCTTTCTTACTCCTTATAGGAGAGATGAACCAACCTAGGGGAAGGTGCATCTTGATATTAACAATGCCCTTTTTCTTAGTACCTGTCAGCAAAATTTGTTAGTGATAGTGTGGGTGGTCTCCAGAAAGGCGGTAAGCTGGGACATGTGTCTTTTCCTGTGCTTAAGAACCCGTGTACAGTCAGGGGCTCTCTGATGCTCTACCAAACTTTTCTGCCTGGCAAATGTCAAAATACATTAAGTTGGCACTTCCAGTTTTAATCTGTGAATGGGTAAATTACTTCCTCTTGCATCTTTTTTACAAACCTTTGTTGAGTGACGGAAATAAGAGCAGATTGTGCAAGTCTCTGCCAAGAGATTTAATAATATTAGTACTAAATAATAACATTAGCTTCATTCTCAAGGAAGTGTTTGCAGTGGCAGGTTAAGACAGCGTGCAAAACATGACATGTGCAAATTAGTCAGCCTTCTCTGCTCCTGAAACATTGGCTCTGTTGTAGGTGATAATGAAACCAGAGGAAAGTTTTCTGAAGGTAAGGTGTACGTTTATTTGTTTTAGAATCTTTGATGGCATATTGACTGCTATATGATCCATACTGGGTTGTGAGATGTTAAACACAGCCTGTTTCTGGCAGTCCTGGTTCATGCCTGGCAGATGTTTCCTTCAGTAATACCAGTGGTGTCTTGCCTTTTACACAGCAAAGTGTTTGTCCTCTTCTCTTTGCATCAGCTGGTATGTGCAGACAACTGGACAAACAGCTTTTGGAGTGTGCTCAATCATAAAGCAACTTTTATTAACATTGCTACAAAAGCCTGACCAGATGTGTTTTTGTGTTGGATGGAAAATGACTTCTAGGTGTAAACTAAGACACCTCTCCAGTTTTGAGCTATTTTGTCCCTCCCATGAATAACTTAAGCTGTCTGTGGTACATTGAAGCGTATGCAGCTTCTCAAGTGACTTTGACAATTATGGTAGATCTTTGTGTTCCAGAGCAGAGCTCCTTTTTATGTTAACAGCATTGCTGGCTTGCTGTAAGATCTTTCTCTTCTGTCATATTCGTCTTTCTTCTCTGTCTTAAAGCCTATAAGAATGAGTTGAAATGAGGGAAGCAAGCACCCCTTCACACAGTTAAATTGATATTATTTACTAATTACAGACATCTGTCTCTTCCTCCATCTCAAGAAAATCAGATAGTGCTTTTGCAGTCAGGGCAACACTGTTAGAGCTGTAGAGACCATACCTAGCAGTGTTCTAACCAAAACCTTTGGGCATTGTGGTTCTGTCATACGTATTAGAAGTTAATGTAAATCATACAGTGAGGCCAGAGAAATGAAGTCAGAGGAAGATGCATATGAATATAACAAATTTGGCTTTAGCCACAGGTACAAGTCTTGCTCTTTTGACTACATTGCTTGAGCAGCCCCTGTGTCTGTCCCTCACCTACTGTGGCCTCAGTGCAGCTGTCGTGACATGGCTTCACTCAGGCTGCATGGCACTGCAGTTGAGGACATTGTCCAAATCTGGAGCAGTTTCAGTGACTGTTTCTGTGTTACCTGGATTCCAGTTTGTTGTAAACAAGGCTAGTGCTCATTACGTGCTGTTGCAGAATGGATTTTTTTTTAACTAAATCAGTAAGTCCATACTGTGTTCAGTTCGTTCTTACATCTATGCTACAGCAATACTAGAGTACTACGCCCGTCTATTGCACATGTACAACAAAATATCTGCTACATCATATTTCAAATTAAGTGACACTATATTATCTTATCTTAGGCTTTTCATAGTGGGGATACATGTCACTTAAGTTTAGCTGTGTAAAATGACCATTTTTAATTTAAACTGCTATAGGTGCTCTGTACAGACGCAAAGGATGTTTTGGGATATCTGTTCCAGGATATACTTACAGGGACAGCACTTAGGGTATATGGAAATGTTCATACTTTGGCTATTGGGTGAGTTCAGACAACCAGTCTAGGCTAAAGCCTTAACTTTAAGGTGGCCAATGTAGTTTAGATGACTCCATACATAACCTCTAATGAGGCAAGGCTTCCAGTGAACTGAAGAAGAACATGAAGCTCTCAACTCAGTCTCTTGAGGAGAGCAACAATAAATATGGTGAGCAAAATAGATGCAAAACAAATACATCTTATGAGTCAAGCCAAATGCTTTCCTTTTCCAATGAAAACAAAATGATGAGGTAGTGAAGGTATATTTGGTGGTGAATTTAGTAAAACATCTGTCAGACTTTCTCACAGAAAAAATTGTAGTCGGCTGAAAGTTCTATGAAAAGGTCTTCACTAAAGTTACTGATAAACAGAAATGCTTTGTATTGGAAAGGAGTCTGTGGAATCAGGAAGAGGAGTGAAGAACCCATTAAGAATGGTGAACAATGAGATTAAGTCAGGCTCTGAGTGTATCTCACTTCACACAAGCCATTACATTTTTAAACTTATATTTCTTGATTTCCTGGTTTCTTTTCTACACCCCAGCCCAGCCCACCCCATCCCCTGCCCAGTACCTGTTTTTTAAAAATAATTACAGTTCCATTACATCAGCTAGATAGGTGTTGGGTCCCTCTATCAGACCTCCTATGTCCTGCATCCTGTATGAATAGATTTTATCAAAAAGATGTACAGATTGGAAGGCATTTCTAAAGGAGTGAAATGATCAGGAGGATGAAGGGAATGAGTGCTGAGACAGAATGGGAATTTAATTCTGTAATTTGTTTTCCAGCAAGGCTGAAATACATTGTAGTCAATGCTAGACTGAGATCAAACAGATGTTTGTAAATACTTTCCTTTCTGTGAAACCTTGAAAAAAAATTCAAATTATTAAGAACAATAATAAGAAAAATGAAGCTTACTTTTAGTATCTGTACTTCAGTTTACACCTTTCTTCCTTTTCCTAGTGGTTTTTTATTTTTTTTTTATGATTGCTCCTTAATTGATTTCCTTTAGCTTTACTAGCGTGGCAAATCTGAGTCTTCTGGTCCAAATGACCTATATCCATTTACCATCAATACTGTTCCAACTCCAGGCTTCCTGACACCACTTTAATGTGAATTCCAGACATTAGCACAGCACCGCAACATTGATCTGACTGATGCATGCTAATACACAAAGTGAACATACACAGATGTTGACCAACCTTTTCTTTAAAGGCCTCAAATATTTTTCTTGTCAAGATAAAATATTGAAATGTACAGTGCATTTTCCCGAAGAGCGGGTGCATTTAGTAAAATCACCATTTATTTTAAAAATAATTCTTTTAAATCCTGTTTGGGAAAGTAGTTAGGCACACACTTAAGTTATGTTGAGTGAAGTTTAAAGCCATACCACCACATGTCTAGTGGAGCTCTTTCTTGCTAAATACCTACCCACCTTAAACAGTTAATCCCAATACACTGAGCCTCTGTGGTCTTTAAGATTTTTGTCTCAGTGCACAGCTATGTTCTTTATTCCCTTGACCTCTTGCTACTCTTCTTGGTCTCAAGCTCCCTGTCTGCTCCTCCTTCCCAGATAGGGGGATGTACAATTCAGCTGTCCCAAGTCAATAGGAGAAGTGATATCTGACCTTTCCTTCAATTTCAGCTCTCAGCGACTTAGGCGTGAACCTTCCAAGGTGTGGGCTGAATTAGTCCTACCTTTCTGTGGAAATACTCACATCTCTTTGCTTCCCAAAGTGTTTCTTGTGGCAATTTGAGACTTTTTTTTCCCACTTTGCTTTGGTTTTTCTTTCCCTCCCTCGTATGAATGACACAAAAGTATTCCTTCATCAGCATTGTCTTTTTGACTAACAGCAAAGTTGTCAAAGTAATCGTTTGGTTTTACCTGACCTGGTGGACCCACATAACAAGCACGTTCAGCAAATAGTGGACCTCACATAGCACTGTTAAAAGACACAATGGCTATAATGGTAACCAAAACTCGTAAGTTGTAGGGATATTGTTCAAATAACCACCTATTTTTTAATAAAGCCTGAAATCAATACTCATCTGGAGTAAAACCAGTTCACATGTACCAACTGTGGGCATTTTTCATGTCTATATTACACTGTAACTTTAATGGGACATAAACTTCAAATATGAATGCATTTAAAAAGTGTCTTACATATACTAATTGTTAGATCTCCTTTGGACTGAGCAGCATTTCACAGATCTGATCTTGTACACCTTCTTCACAGATATGTGAAAGTCTGTCTGGTCACACTGGTGGTATCAGAGGTTATGTGGGAATATGGGGAGGAGGGTAACAAGCATGGAGACTTTGCAACTTTGGGCATTATCGTTTGTTACAGTGGACCACACTGGTGTCACAAGTAGTGTAAGAATGGAATTACTATTTAGAGTGAAATATTTACTGTCTGAATTTCAACTCAGAAAATTAAACCTAACTTAATCAGTGCCTCTGGCACTTCCGGGAAAATATTCATAGAATCATAGAATGGTCTGGGTTGGGAGGGACTTTCAAAGGTCATCTAATCCAAACCCCCCGCAATGAGCAGGGACATCTTCAGCCAGATCAGGTTGCTCAGAATCCCATCCAATCTTTTGTAAAAGTTCTTCAAGGGATGTTCCTCTGTATGATCAAGACTTCCTTTCATTTCCCTGCATGAAACATTAACTTTTGTCACACTTCATCAGCATAGCTATTCTGGCCAGAGAGTAAATAAGAGCTAGAAGAACACATAGCCAGAAAAAGTTAGAATTTCCTCAGTATATGACTATGTGTGACTACATATTTTGCCAATAGCTCTGCAGACAAAATTCCCATTTTCTTTCAATGATATAGGGTTTTTATTCAACATTTTCAGCATACAGCCATTTTGTTCCTTTTTCATTGCTGTTTGTTTCTAATGAGGAGGTAGGTTACTATACAGAGCTACCTGTGTGGTCTCTCAAGGTACTAAGCACTATTTTTTCTCATCCTTTGCTGATGAAAAGTCTTTCAACATTTCTGATAATTTGAGGAAATGTTCTTCCTTATACTTTATGCACTTAAGTAAAATCTCCATTTTATTTTTTTTCTATCAAGTTGATTGCAGAAGTCCTCCAAGCTGAGCTTCTTATCTTCAGTTTCCATCTCTTGTTTATAGTGCCTGATACTGTACTTAATAAAAACCTGCCATAGCCCTAAACATTTAATTGTGCAATAGTTCTAGGAAAAAACTGTAGAGGTGGTCTGATTTAGTTTTGAAATGCCTCTTCCAGAGGCCTGTGCATTAGGCATACCTAGGTGTATATATAAAACGTGCTGTGCATGTTTTCTGCTTGGAACTGGAAAACTGCTCCTCAAGAGCTGTCAAGAGAAGGAAGTAATGGCATAAACTCGTGTTAGAGCCTTGGACTACTTTTGCATCACAATTCAGGAAACACTTGTTGTTTTGATCAAAACTACATGAATATCTGGCCGTTCATTTCTCTATATTTATTAGAGCTGGGAGAACCCACCTAGGACAAATATGTATTAAAGTGAGAGATAGCTTGAAATACAGCATTTCTCAGGTAGAGAAGGCAGTTCCTGAGTGATGGATAGTCAGTGCAGGAAGCCCTGACTGCAAGAGGAAAGACAATGATCCAGAAGAGCATTTCTGGAAGACACAGAGAACAGGCCAGAGGGTAGTCATGGATGAGGATTGTAGCAGAACTGGGGTAAAATTGGAGATAGCAACAGGTGTTTCTGAAGAAAACTAACAAGTCAAAGATGACACCAAGAAGCTAAGTAAGAAGAGCATGGAAGCCAGACTGAACAGCCATGAGCAGGGATCAAGTCACAGATTTTCTTGGTAAACAAAGAAAGAGTAGCAACTATGGCATGTAAGGGTGGGTTACTGAGACCCCCTTGGTAATGAGCAGATGGTTGAAGCCATCAGAGTGATGGGTGAGATTAGACATGAACACAAAATGGAAAAATAGAGGGAAGAATACTGAAAAGAAAAAAAGATGGAAAAACACACCAAATGTTAAAAATTACAAATGGAAGTTGTAAACTGCATATAGTTGACCTCTGCCTCTGAAGGGGAGTGCTAAACCACAGCAATCAGAGAGAAGTCAGAAGGAATGAGATGAGAGGACCTATTCGGATGCTTTGGAGATTGCTACTCTGCACTGAAATGTACAAAGGCAAAGGAAGTAATGCGCAAACCTCTGTAGCACAAATGGGACTGTGCTCTTTCCCTGTAGCCAAACTCTGCAGCAGCGTTAGGGAAAGGACGTGTAAGAATGGAATGCAATTGCCCAAACAAGAATTTTTGCAAGTTCACAGGATATTTTCAGACTCTAAGCCCTGGGCTAAAAATTTTGGCAAAGGGGAATGTATTGTAATTCTGACTTCTCTTAAATTAATGAAGAGGAAGATATGATACATCTTGTAGAATGTAGATCCTGGATTATGCTATCATTTATTTTCAGTTGTTCCACCTCAAGATTATTTATCTAATTATCTATATTATTTATATATTATCTAATTTCCTCAGGGTTGTCTACTCTAAATTCATCTGTTAGTAGGACTCATTGCTCTGAGCGACCAGAAAAGCTAGACAATTCACACTCAGAACATTTTACATATCCATAGCTGAAAGTTAACTTTAGGAAAAGCAGGACCTATTTATAGTGAAATTCACACTCTTTCAAACTTCTGCTTTCACATTTTAGTTTCCTAAGTCATGATACAAATGTGGTTTATGATTTTGGTCTGTACACTGAGAAGTAGCAATGCTGCGCCCATTCACTGCGGTCTGGTGACACCACAATACTACACACCAGGACACGCTATCTAGGTCCTGCTTATCAAACCCTAAAGCTGAGAGAGGCCAGGGATAGTTGCAGATAACACCTGCTGCTCTCCACAACCATGTGTCACAAGTCACCATTTAGCCCTGTACCCTGGCACTGGCCATAAAGCAGCAACTGAACAGCATAAGTTTATTGTAAGAAAGTCCTAAAAAATACATTTTGCCTTTTTTTTCCCAAGTTCAATAGAAAATTATCTTAATTGCAAGAGGATAAAAAGAGTACAGTGTTGGTTGTGGTGGGGGTTGCAATTTTTGGAAGTTGTAAAAACTGGGATGTTGGTTTTGGAAGGAGAGAGAGAGGTTTCCACAACAGCAACATGACATTTAACTTGATTAATCAATGAGATAAGATATAAAACCTCTCAAAGGAAACGTGCAAATAAAGAAAACCTCTCAAAATCATTAAGCTTTCACAGACAGAAAAAGGACACTTGCATGGGAAGCGACAGTGAAAAAAATGAAATATTTCCAGCTTCTGTATTTGAAAGAGTTTGGTAGAGTTGCTGTTGTTTGCAGCATGTGTGCATACCAAGGAACGGGCCTTGTAAGCAGCAGCAGGACATAGCTACATATGCTGTCCTTGTTCTTTGAGGAGATCCAAGTTGCAGAAGGTGGCATGAAATGGACCTAGCTTCTCCCTGCATGCCCTTGCCAGAGATATCTGGGGTCATGGGGAGTTCCAGTGGATCCGCCGGGGAGGTGGAGACACACATATGCTTCCTACGGTCTCTGGGAACATCCCTGAGGAATCCACTTTTGGAAATAATCTCTTATGGGAACAATTAATCAGTGCTGCCTGCTCAGGACTGTTCCTAACCACACTTTTCAGATCACAGTTAATAACCTGTAGACAGGCTTCAGCAGCCAAGGAGATACACTGGAGAGAAACACACGCAAAAAACACACTTGAATTTCTTTAGAATACAAAAATACTACATCGAACAGGTTTAGCATCCTAGATGGTTATCAAGCAAGAGCTAATTCTTTCACCAAAACAGCTAAATAAAGGCTTCAGTATGTGCAGTGTTGATGATTCAGTGAGAGACTGAACCTTTGAAGTCTGTCACCAACTTTGAATCCTGAGAAGTCTGTTTTTGTCCATGTCACTGCCACCCACATGTGTCTAAGCGTCTGTCTCTGTCTGTGGTTTTCCTTTAAATTGTCAGTTTTCCTCATGGCAATCAATGCATCATCGTCAGGACTCTGCAGTGAACAGCATGGAGAGCTATGAATAGCCATACCCTGGGGAGCTGCACACTGAGTGTCGCTGAAGGGAGCAGGGACATCTGCATCCTCGCATTGCAAGTAGCCCTATATATGGAAAGAGATTTGCAGTAGAGAAAAGTAAATTACAGAACTGATGTGCAAGGCACTTGGGCTGTGTTTGTGTCTTCAGTCAGCTGCATTTCAGCTTTGCTCCACCATAGAGAAAAGTCTAAGCGTGCCAGTAGGAATAAGGACTGATCACTGGTATCAGCAGCTAACACCATGTATTCTGCCATCTTTTTCTCACAGACCTTCAGGACAGGAAAATATACTTCTGTCCATTTTGGAGTAAAAATAACAGAGCTTTTAATTTCAGTGTTTGCATGCAGCATTTTCCAGTCTTTTTAAAGATAATATAATATTTGTGTGAAGCATAAAATAAATATACTCAAGTAGTTCCATGCTGATACATTAAGTACTATTTTAACCCTCAAGAGACCTGAGAAACATTTTTGAAAACAACAATACATTTAGATGCTAATGTGCAAATATGATACCAGCTAATGTTTTTCTTGTCACAAGATATAGTTTTATTTGTCATAATGTTGCAATATCAATTTGCTAGAGCCATGAAATACTATTTGCATTGGAGATCTTATCTATTGCACTTGATAAAGTTAATGAAGTCATGAATTCATTTAGGAGGGTGGAAAAAGCCACTCTTCACCCTGACTGAGCATGTGAAAGCCAAATACACTTCCAGATTACTGAGTAGGAAACGTAGGGTGGTTTTTAGGCCAACTAGTGTCATTGCCTCATTAGCATATGTATTTCAGCTACCTGATGAACTTGTGTTTAAGCACTTGATTCTGCAAACAGTTTTGCCCTCTGCAGGCTTTCAAGGGTCTGTGTCCTTCTCTGCATGGGTAGGACTGGGAGCCCAGAACACAAGTGTGATTGAGTGTTGGGGCTGGTGCTAATCTTCACTCAGCATAACTCGTGCTCCCACAGTAATATACGGAGTGGAAGCTCCAGAACAGCAGATGACAGAGCTGGTCTCAACATTGACAAAACGAGAGTCCAGTACAAAAAAAGACTCTTAGGAGAGCATCTCTGAGATTTGGCTCAGAGAGATGCATGATAAAACAGTCCTCAGGAATTAGGGGTGACTTATTCTTCAGATTCCATTCTATTGCAGTACCTAATGTTTGTTGATTACCGGGTCTAGCCAGATGTTTTCCTGACTGTTTCTGGCCTACTTCAACTTATCCCAGATAAAGTGTTCTTCTCTTGAGGCATTTCAGTTCACTCACAAGGAACTGAAAACTATGGACAAAAGCAGGTCACCCTCCACTTGTGAGAGTTATAAAAGGAGGGTCCTTTATTTAGAAACCATAGGCACAGTAGTCACCTAAACGTAAAGGTAAGAGTTATGTCACCAGTGTGGCTGGATAACATGAAAGGATCTGTTTTTCTGTCATGAAAATTGCTCTGTTTTAACACTTTTTCACTGGGTTGAAAAAATATTTTAGCTCCTTATAAATGTAAGGACATGCAAGCATTGAGGTAATGGAATAAATTAGTTTTAGATGCTACTGCAGTATTACGTAAAAGGTCACCTTTTATTACAGCAAAAACTGAAGAAGGCAACCTGACTCCTTAAAGAAAATTTTAAAAAACCCCTCATGGTCTAAGACACTGTCCTACATGAATTATTTTGGTTTTCTTTTGGACATTCATGATTAGGGACATCAGGATGTGAACGAGATCTTTGTTTCTTGTGTTCATCTGCTCCTGCCACTTACTGGCTTTGCTGTGCACTCTCATAGCAAAGCTTACATTAAGCCCCCATGGAAGCTATTTATACATCATTACTTGGCTAAGAATCATGTTCTGTCTTGGTTTTCTTACTCCAAATCTACCCCAGATTTCTTATAAACAGGCTCAGTGACTTGGAAAAGCAAACACTGGCGGACTTCTTATCCTTTGAAAGGCATTGTGTTCAGTCATTCCTAGTCACACAGAGAAACAGCAACACTCACTTTAAGATGTTGCCTAACCATTGCTCTTTTTAAAGCAATTTGTAGTGTACAATTGTAAATGACTGTGTCAGTAGCCAGAAAGCACCAGAACAGGGAGTCCTCAGAGGAGTCAGGGATCTGTGTATGGGTGCTGGTAGGTGCCACCAGTAGCCTCTTTCCCAGACAGAGCAATCCCATAAGCTGAGATGGTATGGGCTATTGATTCAGCAGGTTTTCGTACAAATTTTGAGGTTGATGGGTAAAGCATCAGCCATCAGCGTTAGCTTGAACGACTTCTACTACCAGAGAGAAACAGAGAAGGGTAATGGAAAACTCAACTTTAGAGAGGATATTCCCTACTTCTGGTGGTGTCTCCAGGTTCACCTGTGTGTCCCGGGTGCTTTGCCTGAGGCCCATGGTGGCAAATGATGGTTGCATAGCAGCTTAAATTCCACTTAGATGGTGCTGTCATGGACCCCAGGTGTCAGAGGCTGCTCACATGATGACATCTCTGGCAGTGTGGACCAGTTCACTTCTTCTCAACATCATGGTATTTGGTGGTTCCTGACCAGATTTGGCTGAGGGAGCTCAACCCCTCATATTCAGCCTAGGATGCATCAGCAGAGTTATGCAAAGCAGATAGACCCTCCAAAGTACATAATTACATCACAATAACCACTGCAGAAATGAAAGTTTATTGACTACTTTGCTAGTCATTAAATTTTAGATCCCTGATGAAGCACTTGCTAGAAGTCCAAATGCTCCATGTAGCCAAAGGAGTGTACTTGGTGCCTAGGGCAGCTACCTCAGGAAACAGCTCTGCAAGTAAAACTCACAGAGCCCTTCTCTAACGGAGATTTTTAAATATTTCCTGAAAACTTTTCTGCAGAATGAGTCAATAATGTCCATTTCCACTCTAGTTATTGTTGGACAAAAACTGTCCTTAGAGTTCTCAGAGATGCATATTTCCACTTGAAAATATAATATTACCACATTAAAAGACTGAAAATTGTGTACTCATTGTAAAACACGTTTTACTATTGAGTAACATCTCTTTTTACCTGTAAGGAAAACTTGTTCACAAGGAAGTAAATCTGATGCCTATCTGGAAAGACAATATCTCAGCTAGTTACAAGCCTACAGATTATAAACATTAAAAAAACTCCAACCCACAAAATATGGCTTCTTTAAGTTCTCTGGGATGAATAGGGTACAAGTGCTTGGAAAGATCCTAAATCTCTCAGAGCCAATGCTCATGAAATATCTCTTCTTGTGAGGATGTTCAAGTACTGTGGTATAAAGCAGAGTCTGAGATAATAACCAAGAGAGAGAATATAATGCAGATGGTGACAGACTGTCTCTCAATCAGGTTCTTCCCATTTAGTCAGAGTGGAGAACCAGGGAAGTCCAAAGTATTCTGTCATGGGCCTACTCCTCAGTTTTTGTCGCAGCATGACTGAAGAAAAACTGTTTTGAACCTGTGCCTGGTGCTTTGCAAGCCAGAGACAGACTGTGGAAGAAGTGGCAATGAGCCAGCTTCTCTAGTTCAGTATCACATGCAAATTCACCTGTAATGGGAAACCCAGAAATTCCACTTTATAATTGTATTTATTCACTTTGTCTTAAGTGTTACTTATTCTCATGGATTTTTTTTTCCCCCTTGATATAACTTTCAGGAGAAGGCATAGTGTTGAATGCATTTTGCCCCAAAATCACCTTGTCCAGAAGTGTTTGCAATCTTTTTGCATAGCACTCTGGGAAACCTGTGCATCTGCCTGATTCTCCTCACGATGAAAACATTTTTCCTTAAGTCCCAGCTGAAACTCTCATGTTTCAATTCACGTCCATGGTGTCTCTTCTTCCTACCATGCACTATTGTGAAGAACCTGTCTCTATCACCCTGATAACCTCCCTGTAGGCACTGGGGAGATGCTGTTAGGTCTGCTGAAGCCATCTCCTCTCCTCTCCTCTCCTCTCCTCTCCTCTCCTCTCCAACAAGCTCAGGGTGGAAGCAAGGAGAGGGAGTGGAAAGGAAATTGTTGGTCCATACTATGGGGCCATTGTGCTGTTGAGGTCTCTCCTTGTTTTGCCCTGAAGCAGAAGAGAGAAAGCTGTGCTTAAAGATTAATGGCATGGCAAAAATTACATTTTTAACCAACAAACAACTTCTTGAAGTAGAACTTCACAAAGTAGAAGACCTACACTAAAGCAACCTCTAGCAAAGAGCTGGAGGGAGATTTACAGTCACTTCATGCTTCTGTAAAATTGTTTTAATAAACCTGGAAGTTTATCAAGCATTTAGGAAAGTTAGAAAAAACAGTTCAGTGCAACAAAGCTGTTCTACTACAGCTAAAAATATATTTTTAAATGAATACTGCATTTTTTAAATTAAGAAATTGGACAAAGTCCTACAGAACCCTGTTTCAGGTTTGGCATTAAGCCTCCAAAAATACTATTATGGTCAGTCTCTGCTACTGAAACATTTATTACGACTGGATGTAGGCAGGCTTGGTCAATGTGAAAGATGCTTCTAATCTCCTTTGCTCTTGATGAGTATGTTTTTCACCACGTTCCAACTCAGTAGTCTGTCTCACTGCAGAACAAACTCCCCACCCCCACCCCATCAGATTTTATTACTTAACTCACAGATTTGTATGAAAGCTATTTTTGTTACTAGCAGGGTGCAAGGAATTTTTTTTTTAGATAATTACTATGCTGGTGTTGCTTGTCTGCATTTTATTTGGGATATGTTTAAATTTATAAGTTGATAAAAGTGAGTTTTCTGTTTGATCATTAAATGGTATGAAAATTGGTGAAGTAAGACCACAAAAAAAATGGTAACATAAACATCTGATACTGTTGGAAAAAAACGCCTTCAGAAAAGTAAGAGTAAAAGAATATCTTATAATTATTTCCTCTATGGGACTGGAGACTGAAATAGATCCTATAACCTCTTGTCATTTAGACAAGGTTCTAATTACTGTGTGCCATGTTGATCTATTATGCACTGTGGCGGAGCTTGTGATGTAGCTCATATTAAGAAGTCTAGCTTTCCTTAATTGAAGAGAAGTACCTTAGGCTTAAAGAGTTAGCTGCTGCTTCATGAATGAAACCTTGTATAGTCATTTACTGCATGCTTCATACCTCATTGCCTTGCCCCAAAGAAATAAGTCAACTCATATTTTGTTTGAGATGCTGCTGGAAACAGTGGATATACCTCCAGGTTTTGAGAAAGAGACACAAATTAAGAAAAGATACAGTATCTCCTCTAACATTCCCGAGAGCTTTCTACTTGTTTACAACACACAAAAAAATTTCTGCATATTCAAGTCTTTTTTTTCTCTTGTGCTGTTTTCTGCGTGATTTTTGAGGGTAAGAAAAGGAACTAACTCTATATATGCCTATTGTTGCTCTAATGGCTTTCCATATTCTGGTCCTTTTCTAGTCTTGTTATACTGCAAGATATTTGGAGCAGGAAATTGTGATAAATTTGAACAGTGCACCTCACAAAGACATTGCTTCTCAAGGAACAGCTGGGCATTGCTGCAAGTCTAATACAAAGAAAGTTCATGCGCTGTCATTAATTAAAATAAAAAGAAATAACTACTGCAGTTCAAAACTTGCTTTAATACATCTTCCAGAATTAACCTCTTAAAAATTATTGGGGAAAAAAAGGTTCAAGAAAGGTAATGGTCTATTTAATGTGAAAAAATACACTGATCTTTCTAATTACTGTAGATAATGGAATTCTCTCTCTTCCAGCCCATCTTTGCATGTGTCTGAAGGAAGACTCATTTTTCAAAGCATAAATTTACCACATCTCAGCACCTGTTTCTGTAGCAACAGCTAAAAGCACAATTCCAACATAAATCTAGTGTACACAAACCCAAGTGTTTACCTTTACTTTAGAAGGATGTTTGCTAATCCTTGTGAGAATATAGAGAGAATATAAAAACCATCATGTACTATAAATGTCTCCTCTGTCAGGGAGAACATATCTACTCTTTAAAAATTGAATTGCTCTTGGTTCCAAATGATCTTTATGAAAGAAAAGTAGTTATTAACACAGCACCTGTGTCTGAGTGAAAGGTAGCTTCTCTGAGATGTGTTTTGAGTGCCAAAAAAAGTTGCGTATAAACACAGACGTTTATTTTATTTTTTCCAACTTTCAGGTTCATGCAGCACATTATTTTGATTAGTCAGCTCGTGTGGTTGAGGGTAATTTTTGAGTTTGATCCTTCCAGCTTTTCTTTTCCAGTTAAAGCAGGCCCATTTAAACTGCCTTTATAACTCCTTCAAAGTTTCATGAATGGGCACATGCATGCACATGCACACAGGTCCACACACAGTCCTCCATGGTTTCAGGAGCTCTCAGATAGCAAATATCACCAAACGTCCCACATTGTTAATCTTTAATTATCAAAGTTTCCTCAAGAACTTCCACGAATTAATGTTGAAATTTCATGTATTTAGTGATACACAATGATTTTTTACAAGCCTTTGTGGTCAATTTTATATTTCATTCTTGAATCCAGCATGTCAGGCACCTCTAATGAGAATGAAAAATGTTTGACCAACTTTAGCAGAGGTGATCAAGTCATCAATGCGTAAGAACAGGCAAATTCAGATCATCCTTTCTTCCTTTTGTGAGCCAAGATGGAAAGAGTTACTGAACAGCCTTGTGTTTTTCTAACAGGAAAAGAAGAAGGGACCTAAAAAAGAATCTCTAAGTAACAGTGCAGGAGGGCATGGTGTTGACTTGTTATGCTTCTAAGCAATGTAATTTAATACATGAGGAAGACGCCCTTACGCTGGTGGTGACCATCAATATTCCTGACACAAATACAGACTTTACACAACAAAACAGTTTGGTTCCAATTTTAGATTAAAAAATATTATCAAATAAAAGAGTGGGCTTAACAATTACACAGCATCTAGAATCTTACATCAGAAACAGAAATAACCCAGATTCAGAAATAACTTTCAGGCACATCAGTCAATCAAATAAGGGAGCTACTGAAAAAAGATCTAAATATCTTAGTCACAACAAAGATGACTATTTTCAGAGAGGGCTCTGCACATTCTGTTTGCAGCTGCAGCCCAGCCCTAAAAAGAGAAGTTGACTGGGTTTGGAGGGAATCCAGCTTGAGGATCTGAACGAGCTCTGCAGCCTAACATCCAGCTGAATATGAGCAGCTCAAGTCAGATCAGGATTTTAGTCCACTGTAGACATCAGGGGAGTTTTGAGGTGTCTCAACTGTACATCTGAGCTATAAATCACTTTCCATTTGGGTCAGCAGAGCAAAAACATGTGTTGTTTGTTTTCTTGCTGCCACTCTTCAGAGCACTTCCAAAGAAGGGATATGGAGTAATGCTTAAGACTTAAATGGTATAAAAAGCAATATTTTTAATCAGATGAGTTGTATAAACTAATGCTTAAAGGACTCCTAGGTGCATTCAGTATCTTGTGAATGCAGGTACTACAGCATGAGAAGTGATGGGGGTGAGAATCAGGGAGCCAATTCCTCACCTGGTATAAAATAGCATACATACACTGACCTGCTGTGTTTCAGACCCACTGAAAAGTTGAATGGTAGTGTCAGAGATTACTTAAAAAAGAAAAAACCTCACAGAAATATAGAATCTATGATTTAAAGGCTTAAATTTTGATGGTGATGGACACAGAGGCCTTGTGGAGGCGCTACTCAGGTGGACTGACGCTGTCAGGTGACATGAACAGAGCAAATCTTTCCCAGGTGAAAACACTGATAACCCAGTGGTGAGGTTTTCCCACAGAGCGCAAATGCAGAGCGCTACAGGCTCTTTCATGCAGTGCAGAGAGGATAATAAGAACAGGTGGGATGCTGAAGTTATTTGATTTAAGCTGAAAGTGAGACACACAGTATTATAAGGGAGAAGAAGATTAAGTAAAGGGTCATATTATCAAGGGAAATGGCAAATTCTCCCTCTCCCCGTATTTTCAAACTGAGCTGAAAACCTTGGTAGCTGTTGGAGTTTCTGCAAATGCATCTGAAATACCATGGAGCATGATTTAATGACTCCTTCTGGCCGTCACCTCAGTGGGGTGACGGGGTGAGTCTCCGGATAGGGCAGAGGGGACCAGCTTCCAGAAGCGCATGACAGAAGGAACCTGGCAGTAGGCTGTAGGCAGCTTCTACCACAAATAAAGACAGAACCACCCTCAATAAAGACAATCTGAGGATATGGGAAGTTGGGGACATGCTGCAGAACTTATTTCTTCTACAGTTTTTAGAGTGAGAAACAACTGAATGTGGGGTCGTTTCCTCTTACTGTTTGAATGACAACGTGTCGTATCCCTTCGAGCCCTTTGCATCTCACTTTGTTTATGAAGGCTAGCAGTTATGTTCCATGCGGGTTTGCTGGGGGAGGAAATGTCTTTGTCTCAATTTAAGCACATCTTTTACACTCAGTTAAAAAAACCAAATAAAAACCAGACTCTATTTTCTTTAATTCCTTGGAGATTCAGTGGACTTTCAAAGAACTTATTACATCTTCCTTCACCTGGAAAAACATTTGCTATTGTGAAGGAGATTTCTTTTTTCTGAAGAATGATTCCCATTTGCCCAATAGGAATGGAGCACTTCTGTGGGCCTGGGTGGCATATTATCACAGAGGTGTTCTGATTCCCCTGTGTGCCAGAACAATTTTTATCAGGATGATCCATGGCTCTTACCTTTGCATAAATACAGGTCATTTGATGCATTTTGATGAATGATATATTAACTACTTATCTATGTACCTTTTTCTACTGCTGTCTTCTTGGAGGATTTACTGCTGATCTTTCCATTATACATACATCCTACAGGTATTCTTGGGATCACAGGACCGCCACAGGCAAAGCTCTTACCTGCAGATCTGTATAATTTTATAATTTGGAAGAGTGATAGGTGTACTTCCGCTGCATCCCATGGCGTTTGAGGAAGAATTTAGTTTCCCTGAGGCTAAGGAATGACCCAGGGTTCCCCGATGGAGGAACTTGCTGTTGGACCACAGATTTAGGATGGTTTAGTGTAGCTGAGATCTCTGGTATGTAGGAAATACTGGAGAAGATATAGCTGCAATAGCAAAAAAGACTCATAAAAATGGGGACTCAAATCTAGGCATGGATCAGGGAGGAGGAGATCTGCATGACCGTATTAATGTGAAGTTCATAAACTCCTAACTGGGTTCATAACACTGACTTTCCAACAGAGTTATTCATTCAGACAAACATACGACCATAAACAAAGCCTGGAGACAGTCAGACACAGAAGGTGGAGATATGTACTTCTGAAAATGTAACTTTTTCCTAGAAAATGATCTACTTAACAGATCTTCTAAAAACAAGGAAGACAGGAAGAAGGTCACTGAAGAAGCAACAAGTATGGTTATTGTCAAGGTAAAATATGTGTTAAGTATGATTCTGGACAAGCCAAGTGACCTTTGCCTGCTGGCAATTTTCTTCAGCAGAAACTTAAACTGTGTTTTAAATAGCAAATTAGATTGCCCCCCAAGGACGACAGAACTCATCTTCCAATCTGAAGTGCTGTTACTTGGCACAGCAAGTTAAAATAATTTAAAAACAATAATAAATAATCTAGCTTTAAAGACGTGATTTTTTTTTCACTTCTTCAGAATGTATTTACAAAATGCCTGTTGAATTTATCAGTGATAATGCTTTAATCCAGGGGTTTTTTTAACCTTCGTTCAGCAAAATGATATGAACATTGATAACATGAGTGGGGAAAAGTGAGATTTTTCCTTTGTCTTCGTAAAATCAACAAAATGGATTGAATGAGAGCTAAATCTAAAACACAGTACCGCTGGAGATTATGCATTCCCATGCCTTCCTCTTCTGCACGGCGTCACTGATGTCCTTACTTCCTTGAGTTTCATATGATGCTAGGAACATGACTTTTTATGTTTGCCTCTTTGTTCTGTTTAATTCCCTAGCCCTGATGGTTTCTGTGTGAAAGGTCTGACGCTCACCTTACCTCCACACAGTTCAGAAGTGTGATTTTTCTTTTGTCCCAGTCTAAAGAAAGTTTGGCAGCCAGACCCTGGGATGGGTGGGAGTGAAGGACTGGTGGCATTTCACAAAGCTGTTCTTGATGACTGTAGAAAGCCACAGGGTATGTACGGCTCTTAGCAAACCTGACTAGTGGCAGCAGTCTTCATCTCAGTGACTAGGAGTCTTCAGGGCTGGATAGGATCCACCCGAGGGTACTGAAGGGGCTGGCAGAAGAGCTGGCCAAGCCACTTTCAAACATTCACAGCATCCCTGGCTAATCAGCAAATGCATTGCCCATCTACATGAAGAGCCAGAAGGAGGATCCAGGGAACTACAGGCCTGTCATCCTGACCTCAGTGCCGGGAAGGTCATGGAGCAGATCATCTTAAGTGCCACCATGTGGCATGTGCAGGAGAACCAAGGGATCAAGCCCAGCCAGCAGGAAGTGGTGAAGGGCAGGTCCTGCTTGACCAGTCTGATACCCTTCTGTGACAAGATGACAAGCTCAGTGGATGAGGGAAAGGTTGTGTATGTTTTCTACTTGGACAGTTGTAAAGCCTTTGACACATTCTCCCACAGTGTTCTCCTGGAGAAGCTGGCTACTCATGGCTTGGGTGGATGTACTCTTCACTCAGTAAAAGACTGTCTGGATGGCTGGTCACAGCGAGTGCTGGGGAATGGCGCCGGGGGCTGGTCACTAGTGGTGTTCCCCAGGGCTCAATATTTGGGCCAGCCCTGATTAATACCTTCATCTATGATCTGGACGAGGGGATCTGGTGCATCCTCAGTCAGTTTGCTGACGACACCAAGTTGGGTGGGAATGTTGATCAGCTGGAGGGCAGGAAGGCTCTACAGAGGAATCTGGACATGTGTGTGTGAGATGAGCTGTGGATCTCAGGAGCACAGAAAGAAAGGGAGGCTGATTCCTGGGTTTGGTACCTCAGGGTCACTGCACTGTAACTTTCTCCCAGAACTCCTGAGGCAGAGATGGCTGGAGACACCACAAAGGTAACCTCTAAAATTATTCTGAGTGAACTTCTTTACAGTTATAAATGAAACTAATTGCGGGCAAAGGAAAAGCATAATCATCAAAGTTCCACATCACTTCTGGGCAAGGGAAGAATGAATTTAAATATTAATATTATAGCCTAAGTAGATGACTCCACTTTCAGCTGTTTTTCTCTTAACTGTCACCTACAACTCAGATACAACCAGGTCTCACTTGGAAATTCTCTACAGATGTTTGCCAAACATAGCTCACAGTTTCACACCAGATAGTGTTTTGTGTAGTATGCATAAAAGAAATTGATCCCTGCTTCTGCAAGTGTCTGTATCCTGCAGGAAAAGCCTTGCTTCTTTTGCCTATCATAGAGCCACAGTGCATTGGAAACAGATGGACTTTGCATTTATTTATCTCCTTTCAGCTGAAGACTTTAAATCATTCTGAACATATTAACTATGTCTGAGGCAATTAGTCTGATAGAAGATTTTCTCAGTTTGGTTTTCCCAGACATGGAAAATGTAAGAGACTCCTTCAAGAGCACAGACCATGTCTGGTCTTGACTACAGTGGAGATTTCCAGTGATGGATGGTCACTTGTTGAAACCATCCCAAGTAAATGAGTGACACCAATTTAAATCATGATGCAATAATACATTTTAGTCTGCTTTTTAAACTGAATACTGCTAGGGAGATGTTCAAACCTGTAGCTTGACAAGAGTGAGGTCGCTGCAGCTCCATGCCCTTGAATCCAACCTGTCATGAGCCTGAGCCTGTATTCACTGTAGGCACTTGCACACAGAGCACACTTATACACCACAAGCATACGTACATGCAGGATTGGCCAACCAGATCACAGACAGACACACAGAGGACTCACACAAACACAAGCAGTGCCACTGGCCTCATCTTGCTCCCCTCTCTGGCTGAGCAGGGTGGAAGTTTGTTAGAGGGAAAATTTATACGTATGTATGCACACTCTAGATCCCTGCAGCAGCTGGGCTCAGACACACGGATTGCCTTGTAGCTGTCCGTGGATCCCAGGCTTTACAGAAGCTGAAAGCTGGACATCTGAGTCTCTGGAGGCACAGTTTCACTCCATTTGCTGGTAAAGACCTCCTTGTATGCACCAGCACACATACATCTGAATAAACTACTGAATCCCATAGTGGTTTCAGCAGAGGTCTGAGACCTCCTGGACCTACCAGCAGCCACCTCCTCCAGGTTTCTCACCCCAGAGACACAGCTCTCTGGCTCCCATGTCCCCTTACCTACTTGACAGCTCATACCACTTGATCTTCACTGGCACCCACAGGGTGCTCATGTGCACACCTGCAGTTGCCCCAGGTGCTGTACCATGAATACAGTTTTTGACCCCGATCCCAGGCCTGTGGCTGCGCTCAGATCCTCATGCACACAAATGCACACAGAAGAGACAGTTCCTCACCCAGGAAAATGTAGAAAGGAATTGACTAGGATAAACTGTGTTGATGAGGTACAGGGCATGGCCAGGCATGTGTACTGACCGGCAAACTGATTCCACACAACAAGCTTTTTTGAATACACTTAGGCCTTTTTTTTTTCCACAAGCTCAGCCATCCCTTCATTCTCCCTCCTGTCTTTGTTATCTCCCCTAACCATCTCATAATAAATCATTTACAGCCCCAAAAACCTTTGCCTGCATCCCATAATGAATCTCAACTACACAGGCAGTGACCCTCCTCAGTCCAAAACATGGTCCAGAGATCCACTCTGGAGTGTTCCCTTGCCAGTGGGGCTCAGGTTTCCCCAGTACAGCCCTGGGAGCAGGATTGGTGCTCATGACCCTGAAAGGGGTGTTTGGGCTACCCTGCTTGCCGCCCTTCCCTGTGCTTATTTGTGTGTGTGGAGATGAGATTTTTACAGGTAAGGGAACAATTTCCACTAGTATCAATCACCTGTTTGCACCAGTGCTAGTGGGTTTGCACTAAACTTACTGTATTAAAAGACTTGAATATGTTTGGTCAGATGCTCTACTTGTGCCGTAACTCTACTGGCATCAAAGAAGAAATGACAGTTGTCCCTAGCTGGTATAACCGTGTTATTGAGCCTGGGAATATACCCCAGCCAGTCTTCTATTAAGTTTCCCTTCTTTGAGCCATCAAACATTAGCAGATGCAAGTTTTGTTTTGTTCTTTCTGATGCTGGAGTGATAGGGGAGAAAAAAATCCTTTTTGAGGTTACATGAGAAGGAAACTAAGAAGTTCATGTACTTTTGTTTCTATGTTTTGTTGCTCTCTCCTCTTTGGTTCATCTCATGACAGGAAAGTGGTATGGAAAGAGACAGAAATGCAGGGTGAGAAGGAGACAGCAAACACTTATGCAACAGAGCCTTGAATATTTCAGATGTTACATTAAATCCTCGCTTGTTTTTCAAGTTTCTCTTTATGTGCTTTAACAAAGCTCCCTTGAGCTTATGAAATCAGCTCAATTTCAAAAACAATTGCTAAAAAGAGAGTAGTTTCTTTTCCCAAGATTTCAAGTCTTATTTTCCTAGACAAACTCATCCATTTTGCAATGTTCTGTTTGTAGAGACACTTTTCTGGTCTCAGAAACTCAAATGACTTCTAAGTTAGTTTTATAAAAGTAAATATTTAACAGATGTATGACTGCACCTTGGAACTGTGGAAAAACATATTTTAACATCTTACCCGTTCACAATGATGTTTTCATCTGCTCAGGTGGTGAACATATGTGCTGTCTTTCTAATTTCATTACATGCATAACAACAGTTATGAATAAAGATAATACAATAGTGACAGCTAACATGTTGCCTTTTGTGCTGTGGAATAGGTTTTTGCAAGTTTGCTGAAATCTACTTGCAAAAATTAGAAAGATTTTAGCCAGGCTTCTTGTTGCTGTAGCAGGAGAATGGCTGCGCTAATTTGGTAATTTCTGGGTCTGAAGTTTCCTGTCCTGCTCTTTTAAAGTCAGTGATAAACAGCTCTGTAGCTGCAGTGAGACCAGAACCTTGTTGTTTGTATTCAAATAAATATCGGTGGGATGATCTCAGGATTGTGTATGTGCATACATAATTCCCCATTCTTCCACTCTCACTCTCCAAACCACACTTATTAGCCCACAGACAATAAATTAAATAAAAGCATATTCTCAAATCTCATATGAACATCAAGTTTACACAGCTGATATAGGAAAAACATGTCCAGAGAGGCTCAAAGAAGTAGAAGTGTCTATCAGTCACCCAGGACCCTAATCATAGAAGCAGAGATAAGCCGTGTATAGCTACTGACTGCAGTTGAATGTGCTATGGTGTACTCCCCAACAGGCTACAGCCTGGACAATTGAAATTAGTTTATATTTAAAGAATAACAAAATTATTAGACAAAATCTTCAGCGATCACACACAGATGCTGTGAAATTTTCCATCAGCACTGCTGTATTAATTTCTTGATAAAAGCCCAAATGTTTTTCTCATCTATCCATAAACTTGTAAAAAGATACTTAAGCAATTTTCCCCCATACCTTTCTTTACCATTTCAGCACAACGTGATTGAAACATAATTGGAGCCAGATGGGCAAACGCTACTTCTTTTAATGGCAAACTCGTCAAAGAAAATCTTCATGAAAACTTTTCTTCAGCTGCATCCTAGCTTTACATTTGCTTAGAACTTCACGGTTTCTAAAAGAAAGAAATAGAGATTTTTTGGAAAAAGTTTCAACTTTTGCTCACCATTGGTTGATTTTTTTCCCAAGGGTTTCCAGTGTATGAAAACCAGTGTTTTCCTTGACAGAGCATAGGAGGTCTGTGTCATCTGTTGGGCGTCAGGATAGCAAAACCTCGAAGTCACAGTGACCATCAGCCTGCTACAGTGTCCCAGACGAGGAGAGAGGCTTCTGACCCATGGCCAATGCTCACAGAATAGCTAAGGCTGGAATGGACCTCTGGAGGTCATCTAGTCATCTGGAAGAAAAGATGACCTAGACATCATCTTGTTGTCCCTGCTGTGATGAGTGCAGTGCTTGGGGACAGTGAAGTGCACTCCGGTCAAGGGAAGCTGAGAATGGAACAGCTCATGTCTCCACAATACTCTGAGCTTCCCCCTAAAAAGTACCTGCATCAGTTCTTCCTACTTGACTGAAAGACGTGCAGAAAATGCCTATTCCTTTTCCAGTTCCTTGGCTTTTCACTGGGATGGGGGGCTTGTGCAAGAAAGGGGTCACATGCTTGTCATATCTTCCCAGGTAGCAGTGTCAGTTTTGGAGAAGCCCTGGGAGGAGAAGGATATAAAACCTTCCATTTTTCCTCTGGTTGTTTAATCTCAGTAAAATTTACTTACTGACCAGTCCTTTTCCCTTCCCCACATCTCAGGAACTTCTCCTCACTGTTATTTTTCTGAAAACTGGGGGAATTCCCATTTTCTCCCTGTTCAGAGGGAACCAATCCTGCAAGAGCAAATAGCCCCGAGGAAGGTATATACCAGGTAGTTTGTAAGTATTCTTTAACTTACTCAGTGGTGGATCCCCATTTCACTGTTACAAGTAAACAAGTGAGGAATGTCATCAGGAGGTGATGCCTTGATCTCCTTGCTCACAGGTTAATTAGTGAAATTAATTTCAGGTTAATTTAAGCACTCTGGTTTTAAGTTCTGTTGGATATCTGAATTTATTTCAAGATAATTGTGTGCTGAGGTGCTTTGTAGACTGGCAATTTGTCCTGAGTAGTGTTTTGTGTCAATCAAGGGCAAGGAGCCCTACTTCATGGGCCAACAGAGAAAAGGGCCAGGATATATTTTAATGGTGAGCAATCCCAAATAGGTTCCCAAATAGCTTGGATGAGAAACCTCTTGTATCAGCTGCAGGAACTGTCAAAATTTTTTCCTAGGTTCTGACCCCTTGGACTTAAATAGAAATAAATGAGGAATGAGTAAGACAAATAAAGGGAAAAAATGTAAGAAAGAGCAAATGTTTGGGGATATAATCAACCAAAAACCAAACAAACCCCCATGTGACATCCCCAAATCTTCCTGCCAAGCATGTGATTTACATCTTCTGCAAGAGGATTTAAAAGAAATGTCTAATAACATATTTGATTCTCTTAACCCTCTCCCCTTTTGTTACCTCTGTCCATGACATTTAAGAGCACAGCTGGAGCCCCCCAAGCTAACTGAAGTCATATGATGCTTCAAGGGCAGCCAAACATCCCAGAAGCAGTAACAGGCTGACAGGCTCACCAACCCTAAAGGATAGCAAAGTGCTCTTTAAAAAGAGAGGGAAACAAAAAGATGAGGCAGAGAAGGTGGAAGGGGGGCGGTGGGGGGCTGGGGATACAGACTATTTGATAAAATTTGTCATGTCAATAAAAATATTCTTTTTAATTAAGTATTACATGTTTTTATTTTTCTTTTCTTCTATTCTAATGGAGGAGTCATACTGAAGTATTTGTGGTATGTGAAGTATTGGAAAAATAAACCTGGACAGAAAGGAGGCACAGATGTTTTCTATGTTCAATTACTTTTTTTAAAAAACATTCTTGGTTACCACCCTTTGCTGCAGGGAGACAGCTTTGTGGGCCATGTACTGAACGTCCTCCTGTGCTGTTTGGGGCCTTAGTGAATCAGTAGGTGCTGCTAAATCTGGGGAAGAGAGGGATGATCTGCTCAGGACCTGCTTCTGGAGCAGACATGCTGTGCTACCAGGCTGTCAGCAAAAGGGTCCTCTCATTATTCCTGCTAGGACAAAGTCCACATTGGACAAGCGTGGCTGTGTTGGGCCTTGCACTGGTGCCACCATCAGCACCAGTTGTTCTTTCCTGCTGTGGACTAATTTAGTGGCTTGCAAAAACAGTTAAAATTCCACGAAAGACAGGTGAAAAATGTTAGGATTTACAGCTGACTATTAGAGCAAAATGCAGCCTAAGAGGTAAGAGGTCAGGGACGCTGTTCCTTGGTTTGAGTCCATGTGGCTATAACTTCAGTCAAAACTGGCAGCAGAAAGCCAAATGAAGCCAGCTGTGGAGAGGGGCTCCTGCTCCCTTGCATTGTTGAGACTGTAGGATGAGGAATGAAGGATTTTCACGGCTGTTAAGATCTCCATAGCACTGTATAACTTTAGAACAAAGAAAAACTTTCATTTAGGGGTGTGGGTTTTTTACACCAAAGCCATCACATAATCATTATGGAAATATAAAAATTATCTTCAACCTTGAGCCTCAGAAAGGAAATTATACCTTGCAGAGGAAAAACACAAATACGATAAAAATTCTTTATTCTTCCCTCGTCATAGAATCATAGAATGATGGAATGGTTTGGGTAGTGATGGAGTTAAAGACCACCGAGTTCCAACCCTCTTGCCATTGACAGGGATGCCACCCACAAGATCAGGTTGCCCAGGGCCCCATCCAACCTGGCCTTGAGATCTCATATCTGTATCTTTATTTCAAGGCAGCACAGCAGAGACAAGAAGACTGTGTCTGTCCTCTTGAGCTGTTCTCTTTGAGCTGCATACTTGGTCTGACCACAAGAAGAGCTTCCCCTCCATCCAGAACGGCACCATGCACTTTGATGCCATTTGGCATCAGTATGAGAGAATTTAGCAGTCACCTGTGTCAATCTGGTACAACAATTTGCTTATAGATACATATATGAGATTACTGGGAATAAGAAGCATGATTTGCTCTAATCTCAAGATGATCTACATGAGGGACATCTCCTCTGTAGTCTATAGATCTGCATTAGCACAAATATATTATACATTAAGACAGAAAAATATACACTTAAGAGAGCCTTGTGCTAGGGTCTTTCAGAGAAACAATAAAGGACTTCCCTGAGAAAAATTCAGCCCACCATTTTAGGTAATTCCATAGCAAAATCCACTACCATGACCCATGCATCACTTAATTTGTTTTGTGGTGACCAGATCATCACAAAATTATAATGTTGTGTTATGTTGGAGATACTGGTTGAGTATAATCACAGGCAGATTGATTTTGCAGTGTCTTTCCATTGCTAGATCACAAACCTTGCAACCCTGCATGATGGACAATATAGAACCCAAGCAGAACAGAGAGATCCACAGAGGCCAGGGATGTCTTTTTACAGAGGATTTAGAAATATCAAATTTTGATATAATTTTGATTTTGTGGAAATTAATGATAGTTCTCCACATAGTTAATAATCTTCTGGTATTTTCTTCATAAAATGTATTGACTGTGACATAAAACAACTAAAATCAATGAAATAAAACATTAAATTTAAAATGCAGCTTCAATATTATTAGAAAAATTTGTGTCAGAAATTCTTAGAGACATAGAAGGTATTACAGGAAAATAAAGCACAAAGATATTTGGTTCCGCTAGTGCTGGATATTGTGATGAAGCATTCTCATAGCTCTGTCAAAACTTCTCTAGAGAGGTCTGAGAGAAACTCTTTCCACATTGTAAACGGAACACACACGTAAACCATCTCTCACACATCTCATTTCAGAACTCCATCCCCACGCAACCTGTACAGATCTTATTTTGCATCCCTGTAATTTTACATTAACCTGTGGCTTTTGGGACATCTTTGTCTAGGAACACTCTCTCCAGATCTGCCACAAACTTTGTGAGACCCAGAAATAATCTTTTGGTTGCATCTGTAGCAATGACTAAACAGGGGGAGCACCACTGGTGATCTGCCATAAAGCAGTCAGCACTTTAGCTTCAAGTATGTTTAAATTAAACTTTCATGTTCTACTCATTTGAAAAAGTTCACAGCATGGAAAAGAATTTTGCAAAGCACTATGTTCCCTTGGTTTCCAGCTTAGGAGCCACTGCTCCTTACTCTCTATAGATACCATCGGCTCTAACAGGAGAAAAGAGAATAGGTCATTTAGGGAAATATTAAAGTTATTTGCTTACACTGTGCATAGATGACAGAATGAGCGAGATAAATGAGAAATTCAGAGCCCTACAGCAGTCAGGAAAGGGCTTGAACTTTCTTTAAATACCAGCAGTTTTGGAAGTCTGGTCAACTGATCCTGGATAAAAAGAATGTTGTTGGTATCTCAGTAAGCTGGTTAGTGTGAATTAGACTAAAGTGTTTCAGAGGTAATGGGGGAAACTTGGTTAGCCAAAAAATGCATTAAGAAAATATGTTTTAAAAAATGTAACTTTGCAGAGCTGTCAGCACGAGGAGGGTGTGTGTCATGCCAAATGGAACTGCAACATCTTCCTGACAAATTTCAGGTTCCATTAGCAACTGAGGATGCCTGTGAATTCAAGTGTTATATCCATTAGTGAGCAGTTCATGCTCATCTTTATTAACTGAATCACCGTCCATCTCACAGACTATCTTTTTTTTTTCTTAGAACGACACCAGGAAAAATGTGCAACCAAACTTTACAACTTGTCTTCTTTTGCATCTACAGGAAAAGACATGCATGAATGGAATTATTCTCTTTAGAAAAAAACCCCAACTAACCCATGGATTAATTTGGGCCCAAGATGTGCTCTGGCACCAGGTTATACTGAAATAGCAGCCAGGATCACAGATGCTCTCCTCTCTCTCCTCCTGCCTGCTGTATTTCACACCAGAGCCATGCATAAATGCAATCTTTACATTCAGGGAATGAAATACAGAAACTGTGCCCTCCTTACTTCCCCAAGACTACACAAGGTGAGATTTCAAAAATCTTTTAAAAGCCTGAAATTCAAAATTGCTGGCTGTTGGATACCTGAGTCAAAAATATCAGTCTGGACTTCACTCCCCCACTTATTCCCTGGAAGTTCATGCTAGTTTGTCAAATGAGAAGCCCTAAGATTTGATGCCTGAGCATTCTCAATATTCACGAAGCTAGAGGAAGAACAATTATGAGGGAGCATGATACTGTAATGCAACAGGCATTCAGGCAGACAGGCAAGCCTAAGGTCTGTACTCAGGATTAGACTTCTCTTTTTCATCTAGTTGCTACTTAGTAAAAGGAATGGGAGAAGGAAGGTGCCCTATTGTATAATTTATGTCACTCTTTTTGGAAGACTAGTTTTGAATGCCCAGGCCAAGAGGAATTTTGATCTCAATCTCTCTCTCCCTGCATGATTGCTCTAGCCATTAACTATGATGCAAAGAACACAGCAATGTTATGATGAAATGTGAGTGGCTGACATGTCTTGCACTGAATTTATTGCTTTGGGGTGATGTTAGGTGTGCTTTGAGCAAGGCTGCTAGGTATGGCTACCCAGAGAAGCTGTACACTTGGGACACTGTGTACATTTCAAGTGGCTTCAAGGAGAGGGGTGTTTAGACATTCAGCTCAGCAGGCATAATGCAATTAGTACAGAACTTATTTAGGAAAACTGAAAATAAAAACTGGTCTCATTCTACATTTCTACTATATAGGACATTCCCTGACATCTCCTTTTGTGTAGCCAATGTGATCCCATAATCCTAAAATATAATTATTTAGCTCATCATGCCTGCAAATATATAAAGGTTGTGTTGCAGCTCAATGACTCTTTCATGCCAGAAACTTGAGGAGAGGTGTTCATGTTCTGGGACACGAAGATGGAAAGCCTGCTGACATAGCGCTGAAGGACTGTAAAAGGCAGAGGGCTGAAGCTGGGGCAGTGTCACCCATACTGCTTCTGGAGCATCTGCAGGACTGAACTGTCCCCACCTGGGCACGGGATTTGTTTTGGAGGGAAGTAGTTGGTTCACTCTGCAAGACAGCGCAGGAGCACACTGTTTCTTATGTAGTGCATGTGCACCAGGAAAAATGCAACAAGAACTGAGAAACAGAGCTATTTTCCAGGCTAGAAATAGGCTCTGGTGCCAACGCCCTTACACAGGGGCACTTAATCACTTTCTTGTACTCCTGCAGTGGAGGGACCAGGAGTGGATGGTGGGAGGCAGAACCAGGGCTCCCTCTCCTTCCACACTGATCCTCTGTACAGGAGAGAGTCTGTGCTATGACAAGTAAAAATGAGCACTTATCCCTGCCGAGGTATAGGAGGAATTCCCTGAGGAGAATTTAAGAATAAGCTTAGCTAGGACCCAGGAGGTACCTTCCACCTTCCCAAAGCAGTTCTGGGCTCCAGCTGACATGCGCTATAGTTGGATAGTAGAGACATATTCTTTTCATGCTCTTTCCGCCCAGCTGTCCCAGGAGTCCAGAGATGTGTAGGTACTTTTCATCCTTTCTTTTTCCCTTCCATGTTTTGTTTGCATTAAGACTGAAACCTGCAATGGTTAATTTAGTTGCATTCCCTTCAGCACAACAACATGGGAACCTATTGAGAAGGCTGACTTCCTTCATTACAGAAATAGGTGGTCTGAAGATGTAGAACTATATCTTTCAGGAACAGAAATACGTTGTGCAAGGCAAAGTCAACTCCAAGAATGTCAAGTGACGTGCTATTGTCTTCAGGTGCTGATGTTTTAGCAGAATGAAAAAATGCATTTCTGTAGAGGTTGTTTCAAAGACAAATGTCTTTTTTAAAGTTTTATTTGTACATAGAAATATTTTATGTAATAACACAAAGTTCACCTGCTAAATTAGATGTAGTCATCTTTAGAAGCCAACCCACTGAAAAAAAATCTGCACCCAATTTGTTGATCCATAACTACATCAAGACTCTGAGAATGAAACATGATTAAGCATCATATTTAAAAAGACAAGCAGTGTAGTACAAATTACAGTGTACCACATCAAAGGAAACCCAGGAACACAAAATCCACGGAACAGCTTGAAGAAGTTATTTAGAACAGGAGCATAACAAGGATCTGAGGCCCCATTTTGGGAAATTTCAGTCTACACTGCTAGATGGTTTTCAGGTGGGCAACAAGACCATGCAGAGTAAAATATTATACTTGATAACCACCAGCCATGGAATCAAACAGTTTCACTGAAGTCTTTATGGGTCCAGAGCTGGCATCCCTTGAAGCACTGGCCTAGCCACTCACTGTTTGCACAGGCTGCTCCAAGAAGACAGAAGAGCTCAGAGCTAACACGGCTCACCAACAAAATGTGAAAAGCCATCAGAATGTCTTGAAATGGAGTAGTAGTTATTACAGCATTCGTGTACTTGTGCAGTTTGAAGGCTCCTGTGTCTTGTTTGGGTTGTTGCTGCAGTGGCTGAGGTGTGCCTGGCTGTACAACAGCCCCTCATTCTCTGCAGGAGCCAGGTTCCTGATCAGCCTCGGAGCTGAGGGGTCACCCAGGCTCTTCCTGCCCCACAGAGAGGCCCCCCACAGCCAGTGGGCCATAAGGGCTCTCTGCCACAGCCACTGCCTTTCAGGGACCTGTGCTCTGCCACATGAGCAATTTTGTTCTTAAATCCAAACCATGCACATCAGCAAAAGTTTCCTTCCAGTGCCAAGCACAAATAAAGGAGAGAATAAACTGGAAATCAAATATACTAATGAACATAGAAAGCTGTCAACAAAGTTAATGGTGAGGGAAGATCATTTTCGGTCTGACACTGCACACCTGTGTCGAGCACCACTTGCTTATCTCCTTCCAAGTTCAGATCAGTCTCTTTCAGAGTGCCTCAAATGCCTGAGACATGCCAGACACCCATGGACCACAGAAAAATGTTGTTGGGTTTCCAAGGATCAGGAGGAATTAACTTGTTTATTTGAAGCAGTTTATTTTTAAAAATTAATTAAACATTTTCTGAATCATGTGAAAAAAATCATCTACATACAGTTTCCTTGCAATAAGATTTTTCTTATCTGTGTCTCATGCTTCCAAAACACTGAATCTCTAATATTCAGGTCCATACGTTGCTACACTTTTAGAGAGTAAGCAAAAGAAACTCTCCTTTTTGATAACAATTTCACTCCTTTATAATGAAAAGTCTGGTAAAATAGATTTCCCATAAAAATAACATGTAGGAAAATCAGGAAAATTAAGTACTAGGTTTTTAAATAAAAAAAATAATGCTAATACTTTAAATAGGACAAATATGACAATAAACCTTTCATTTATTTTCTTTTCAAAAAGATTACAGCCTATTATCTGGATACTTGTAGGACAGAGGTTTCTCTATAGTGGTCCAGGTAGGCTGAGAAAGTGAGAGACATTCTTGTTCTTTATCAGGACTTCATCCAAAGATGTAAGGTGTGTGCTTGTACTTCAGTCTGAGTTTAAAAAAAGGGTCAAGTTTTACTTATTTATTTTAAATTGCCAGTTCCTTGGGCTTTTGAATGATGTCTGTTAACTATGTTCATATCTGTAGCTCTGAATACACGGTGGTCATGAAACATCCTTTGAGGTGCTTCTGTTGACATAGAACCATGCTGGAGTTTCGAGCCACCACTCCGTATAGAACACTTCCTACTGAAATGCCCACTTCTCTTCTCACAGCCCCATGCTTTCCTAGACCTTGATTAATAATCATATTGTTTGAAAGCTTTAAAGTATACAGGTAGAACTCTAGATGCCACTCTGAACCAGTTTTCCCTTAATATGGAAAATCTGGAAGAAAAAAAAGAATGAAAAAGAATAAAGACAACTTGTTTGATTGAACTTTTTATCTGGATGACTTCAAATACTTTGACATCTATCTGTATTTTTATTTGGCAAATGAATCAAGAATAATTAAATGGGAATGGTAACATCTGTCACCAATCAATGGACTTGCAGTAAAATTAAAATGGTACTTCTTCCTCCTGAAATCCACTTTTTTTCATCTGATGCCATTCATTGGGATCAGATGCATTTCACTTTAGCTGTGTCAGATCTTGGAATTACATAAGTAATAAAGTCCTGAAGGCCAATGGCATGGGAACAATGGAATGCGTAACAATATAATCAGCAGCAAAATCTATATTTAATGTGTGGCATTTTAATGTTATAAAATGTGATGATTTTTAAACCTCTTTGTTCTTTGTTGCCAGGTTCTACGGCTGCTAAGAGTTTTAAACTTGTGCCATTTCATCTTAGCTGATGCCTTTTTCTAATTTTTTTTTTGTTTCTGACTTTGGAAATTATTATATAAGACACATGAAGGAGAAAAGTGAGGCAGTATAAATGGATAAAACAGTCTAAACTGTGCTTAGCAAATGTTAAGCAGAGCCAACAACTTTTTAAACTTGATGGTCTCTTAATCATTTGCAGCGAACACAGAAAGAAGTTTTCTTGTGTCAAAAGCTACCATGGCATTGAATAGCAACAATTTTATTGCTGGGATTACTTGAGCTCTAGCACTTCTTAAATGAAAATGTTGCTTTGCAAGAAGAGAAAAATTCTAGGTCAGTTCAACAAATTTCAGTTCTACTCACTCTAGTAAAAGACAGATACAGCTTTTTATACTTTCCATTTTCATAAGATCATAGGACAGTTTGGTTTGAAAGGGACCTTTAAATATCACCTAGTCTGACCCCCTGCAGTAAGCAGGGACATCGTCAACTACATTAGGTTGCTCAGAGCCACTTCCAACCTGACCTTGAATGTTTGCAGTGATGGGGTATCCACCACCTCTCCAGGCAACCTGTTCCAGTATTTCACCACCCTCGTTATAAAAATCTTCTTGCTTATATCTAATCTAAATGGATGTTCTTCTAGTTTGAAACCATTGCATCTTGTCCTGTCACAAGAGGCCCTGCTAAAAAGTCTGTCTGCATCTTTCTTGTAGACAGTGGAAGGCTGGAATAAGGTCTGCTTGGAGCCTTTTCTTCTCCAGTATGAATGCCATCTCTCAGCCTGTCTTCATAGGAGAGGTGCTCCTGCATTCTGATCAAGTTTATGGCCCCCTCTCAACCCAATCCTACACTTTATATCTCTAACATTAAACCCAAGACTACACTAAGCCAGTGTCAAGATGATGGTGCTAAAGATATGACAGGAAAGGCAGGAACCTTACCGATAAAGAGGATCCCTCCGTCAAAAGGCTGTGGCACAGGGACAGGAGGCCATATATGGCAAAAACCTTCAGAAACCAATCCTTGGAATCCCTAGGGAAGCCAGATGGGGTTTGTAGGCAGATGAAGTTAAGTAGAAAGAATCACCACACATATTGGGACTCTGGAAGAAAATGTCTCATCCCACATGTCTCATCCCATGTTGGATTCATCCCACATAACTGTGACCAGTTGCTGTTAGAAGCAAAGGGCTACCACTAACTTGCACTGTCTCTGCTCTTCCCTTTCCAATGACCTGGCCACAACTCTGTTAAAAGAGATGGAGCCTTTTTACAGTGGCTTTAAGTAAGGAGGACAAATGGCTTAAGCACTGGCCTGATCCTAGAAGAGGACCTTGTTGGTGGTGCTCATAGCTCTTGGGATCATTTACTCAGACTGAAAAATTCCTTCTAAACTGTGAGTTGGCACATTCTTCAGAGCACAGAGAAAAAGACAGCAGAAAAGGCAGAGAAAACACAGTGGAAAATAGCACATCTGACAGTAAGGAGGACACACAGCTTTGGGCAGGGACCAGTAAGGGTGCAGTATGTTTTCCTGATGAGGAGCTCTTAGAATAGCCCACAATCAAAATGTCAAGGAGTTTCCACTGAGCCACACATGTAAATGCACATTACAGGTAACTGCACACTACCTGTGAAGTTCATTCCTCCACCAGTTTTCTTATGTAAGAGTATTTCTTCAGATCCACACACAGAGCCATCCCTAGGAAATGCTCCTAGCTCTTCTACCACCTGGGCTTTTCCACACATTGACTAATCATTTGTCTTCAGAACAACTTGAACATATCCTTTGCTCTTTCAGACTTTTCTGTCTTATCTTGGGGCCTGATGATTATTCCTGTTTATCCACTGCTTTCATTCCACCCATCTTTGCAGACCCAGAAAAAACTGGCAGTGGTGTTGCAGTCAGAAAACCTACAAGGATTTTCAAGCCCATCAAATGCGATTAACCTTAATTGAGTAGTTGTTTTATTGAAGCAAGGGCCAATACTTAAAACTGTAGTAACTTCACCAGATGAAAAATTTTAACAGACCACTATAAACCTGAATTTTTATCAGCTGTCTGACAGATTTAACATACTTTTTGTCTGAGAGCAAAACAGGTATCAGGACATCTCAGTTATTGAAGTGAGACTTTTTTATACTGGAAAACATACATTATTTGCTGTATTTCAACATTCTCTAGATCAGCTTCTTGCCTTCCTCTGGCTGAAATGCATCACCTAGCTCACGCATGAAAGGAAAAGACAGTCCTTCAGGATAAACTGGGGAGCAGAGGACTGAGTAAGGCAATGCATTTTGGAGAAAAAATGGAAGTTCAGGCTCTGGGTTTCTCTATGGAATCAAAATGAATCTTGGGATTTTCAGGTACACCTGTAAGGCAGCCTGTAAGATTCGGAAAAGATGGAGGCTTTATCTGAGAGGCAGAGGAGATGGAAGTGTTCTTCAAACCCAAGAAGCCACTAAGGATTGCAGGACTAGAGAGCAGGAATGTGGAAAATGGTGTGATGGGGAGCAAGGAGACTCATATTCAAACCATTTCATGCAGTCTACCTCATCCAGTACTCTGAGCTAACTCAATTTAAAGAGAAGCTCTGTTTTAGTTTAAGGGTTTGTATTCTAATAAAATCGTGCTTTAGAAACGGGAATCCTTTCAGTATTGCTTGGTGCACTCACCCTCCAGAAACAGTGGGGAAATTCTGCCTCCAAGTCCTGGCCAGCTTGAGGCCCTGCTGCAAATAAATGCAGAGGTCTGAGGGGACAATATGGCAGAACAATTAACAACAACTGAAAGATGAAAAGAAATCAGATCTCAAGACTGGAGCTACACAGGACTTTGGAGATTGAGGGCTACTCTCTATTCTGGGTCTCAGATACTTCTATTTCACTCAGCTGTTGTGTACTGCCAGATTTTGAGAATATTCTGTGTTTTTCTGAAGTTTCTCTATGCATTACAAGCAAGACAGCTATTTCGGCATACCCAGAAACCTCAGATCCATTTGATGTGCATGCACAGAGAAATTCTATCACATGGTTGTGAGGCATTCATTAGAGCTATGCAGTTTCCAGAAGAAGCTGGATGGATTTACAGTACACGCATGTATCAGTGACACAGCACTTCCATATTATTTGCAGTGCTTCCAAAAAGCACTGGATCTACAGCACATACTCTGCAATACAGATTTGCACATGTACAGCCAGTTGGACTTGTCCAGAGAAGTTAAACTTCCTGAGCATTTGCAGACCATGAGGAAAGCATTCGCTGCTGCTCCCCTTGGATTTGCAGTGCATACATAATGTGGTGCATGTGTCCATATTTTTGTGTGGGAACCCTGGGCAGAACTATGGGGGCAATAAACAAGTGTTCAAGGCAGTGGAAAATTAATGGAGGAGTATCGTGCTAGGTGAATCAGAAGAAAAAGGTTATGACAAATGGCAGTTTGGTGGGTGTAGGACAGCTAACAATGGCAGTGGCAGTGCTCAGCACTCCATGGGGTCTCCTTGGAAGTATTCAGGGCTTTTAGTGCCATGGGGAAGGAAAGAAAAGGCTTCAATGGTATTCCGCAGGAACAACAGGTCTATCAGAAGTTCAGGTGAACACAGAGGGAAAAGCAAAAGCTATAGGAGAAACTGTATATTCTTAGCTCGAGATACTGATGGACTACAGCGTGGGACATTTTAGCACACTGGTGTTTTGTTGGGGGTCTTGGGGAGGGTCTTACTTTTGTTTTGCTTGTATTTAGGAAATAGCAACAGAAGTGTTATTCACTGTGCCATACATGCAAGCAGCAGGTTTCCTAGGGTGCTGCTGAGGGATGCGCTGGGAGCCATGGAAAACACATACAAATGCATGTGAGACTGCAGAGAGCCCACTGGAGAGACTCCAACCACTTTGCAGACTCCTGGAGGTGCAGAAAACGCATTTCAGTCTGCACCATAAGTCAATTTCACTCTTGATGGCAAAGGCAGGTGAGCAGTTCCACTGTATCACAGAATCACAGAATATTCTGAGTTGGAAGGGACCCACAAGGATCAGCGAGTCCAACTCTTAAACATATGTGCAAAGCAGATTAAAAGATCAGTTTAATAATTTTTATGAAAAGTATTCACAGCATATGGTAAAGTAATTTTCAAGTCTAGTGTCTCAACCATTCACTTTTTAGTATCCTGAAGGGAATTAGAGCAATTGGACTAATTGCCTAACAAATTGCCTTTGTAGACCAAAGCCATTTTTAAATGCTATAAGACAAAAAAAAAATTTATATTTTCTTGCTCTTCTATAACCAAAGGTGTCCAAACTAATACTTTTTTTTAAACTTTGGCATTATAAGTGTGTCTCAGGCCAAGCTTTTATTTACCAAGTCATAGCTGTAAGCCAATTCTGATGTCCAAGTAATAAAAAGTCCTTGAAAACAGCAGCTTCTAATGGAAAAGGTTTTGGTGAGGTAAAAGAGCCACTATAATAGCACAAAATATCTGTTTTTTCTATACACTGCAATCTTTTTGTGAGGAACTTATATTACTAGAATAGAATTTCCCAATGGAATGCATATTCTTTATAAGTATTAAAGAATTAACTCCCCCATTTTCTTCAGATAGAAAATTTTTATTATTGTTTGCCTAATATTCTGAACAATCCTTTAAATACTGCACATCAAGTACTGACCACTTTGATGTCTTGTTTCTAATAAAAGTTAATAGCAATTATGCTAAAATTTGACTAAACTTCTTTTCAGCATTTCTTCCAAAAAAGCTTCCCTGCATAGCAGAGCATACACTTTCCTTAATCTTGGCATTCTGCTCCCCGTCATTCCATCTGAAGCATTTACTTTGAAATGTCTGCCAAATATTTTTGCCCCGGTACCACAATAACAGTGCAGCAATGTGGGAGTGATTCAGCGCTGCGCGTTTACAATGAGAGCAGAGAAACAGGCTCAGGGAGGTGGTCTGTGAGCTGGGTTCTTCTAGTGATATCCAAATCCTAGGCAGATCTTCTAAACCTCGTTAAAGCTCATGCTTGCGTTTTTCTCAGTTACTGTTTCTTCTGATAAACAAGACAGCTTGGACGTGAGTTGTTTGGGTTTTGTTGTCCACTTAACTTTCAGAAATTAAACTCAAAGTAAGTACATTCTAGATAAAACAGCATTAGGCAATGTCTTCAGTAGTGCTAATCTGCAGAGCTCCCCTGAGAACAGAGGAGCTCCCCTGATTCACACCAGCTGGCTCCGTGGTCCTCTTCTGTGGTCCTTCTCTGTTGCAGAGTTGCTGAGGGTGTTTGGGCAGTGCATGACCTGTTCATGTGTTTTCCCTGGGAGAAAGCACACGACAGGACCTGCTGTTAAACTTTAACACTGAGGTATAGGAAGCATTTTGCAACAGTCAGGATCTCCAGGCTTCAGCTCGTTCAGATCCTGGCCGCCTTGTAAATCTTTCTTGCCCCACTTCAATGGAGATAAGAGGGATTGTATGCTTGAGGTTCAGCTGAGAGAGACCACCCAAGTCATAGCTCATTTCACTTCTCCTGACCTCCTCTGATATGCCCATCAAAGCAGCAATTAAAATTTGTGTAGAGCAAATGTGTTCCATCAATCTCCTTTTCATCTGGCTCTACAAATACTTGAGACCTGAGTAAGCAGCTGAAAATTTTAAAAACAAGAATGAGTAAATGTAAAGACAGATTTTTTTCCCCCTGTTCTGGAGCAGGATGATCTGTTTACCTTTCCAAAAGAGCTGTCAGCAGAGTGGTCATCAAGAAATATGAATTCACAAGTGGTACACTCCTAGGAAAACAAGTACATGTAGAAACTTGTTCCTTCTATTTTCAAGATTTTTTTTTCTTTGCTATTTGTGTTTGGCAGCAGACTTTCTTTTTTAGTTCCAGTGCAGCCTTTTAAGAGATGCTTAGTAGCCTGCTTTACTAGGTGGGGCTGAACCTGCAAACATTTTACTCACCTGTTTGGCTGCAGTTGTACAAGTACGTAGGTCAGGAAAGTCAAATAAGTGAATAAAAGAGGCACCATGATACATTCCATTTGTATGTGCTGCTACATGTATAAACAACAAGAATCCTAGTGTACCCTTTAAACAGTCTCCTGTGTTACTCCCCTGTGCACTTGATGCTACTGGTGTCTTTTCATCACCAGCCTAGTCATACTAGCTCCAATGGGTGGTTTACAAAAAACTGAAAAGAGAAAGGACAGTGGGTTTTAGGGGACCTAAAATTTACCCTTGATGGGGGCACTGTGTTGCAGTTGGAATACATGGACATACTCCACCCAGCAGGAACCAATTGCTTCATTCTGAACACTCCAGAGCCAGGAACTGCAAGTGTCACCAGGGAGGAGGTTGTGCAGATGGTGAGGAGAGTGTGTTTTCCATAACCTCTTCCCTTCAGCCCCAACCACTGTCTCTGCCTGCAAGACGACATGCACAAATACTCATCCTTCCCCAGACACAGCTTGTGGGGCTGTGATATGCAGTGCAATTCCCTACGTGGGCTTTCTGAAGTTTGGTTCTAAATATATTTGCCCTTTCCTGTACATTTGGGCCTTGCAGACTCGTACAACACATACACCCATACAGAGAAATGCAACAGAAACCTCTTGCTTCTGCAGTGTTTTGGGCTTCGCACACCCACACGGGGGCTTTATTTAGTTCGGTCTCTAATCTTTGGGTATGGGATGTTCTTGCTAAATCATCTTGATATCTAGGAGACGTGCACTGGAGGAAATCCAAATACAACTGCCCTGTTCCCTGGAGCTGGACAGAGCCATGGTCACATGTACCAGGAGTTTGTGCTGGGCTGTGTCAGGGGTGTGTACCATTCTCCACATAGCACCATGGTCTCCTACACCTTTTGCAAAGAAAGGCATCTCTGAAGAGCATGAATAAAGTTGTGTACCTCAACTGGTCATTGTGTGGAGGAAAGGAATGAAAAGTCTTTGGACATTTCCCTGTTTCATGAGCACCCACAGAGGTGACATCTGTAAACAGCCCTTAACATCCCTGCAGCCCAGCCCCACTGGAGTCAGACGCACTGCACTCCCTTTTTTGTGGACCAGGCCCTTAAAGGTGGTGCAGAAAGCCTGAAAGCCTCTGTATCTGCCTGTAAGTGAGTATAGATGTGTGTTAATCATATGATCACAGCAGCACAAAGCTGCCTCTGCTGATGTGCTCTCACCAGTGTGGTGGTGGACACCAACCATACTCACAGCACAAGGAGTTGCTCTCTGATACACTGCAGGTGTTGGAGAAGATCTGGCACAGCCCTTCAGCTCCCCATTGTTGTGCTTGGCTGAGATGGGAGGTGAGAACAAAGGAAGAGCATGGAGCTCTCAGGGTGTCCAGATCACTAGGCTGGATTCCTTATGCCACCAAAAAGTAAGTCAGCTACTGATTGGTTCTCTGGTCATATAAACTGGGAACCCTGCTGCAGTCAGTGAACACAGATACATGCCTTCAGAGTGTAATTCATCTTAAGACAGATGTCTAAAGGATACATAAGGTGAATTCTCCTTTGGAGGTACTCATTTTTTTCCATTAACTCCAGGAGAAAAACCTGCACATCTTGAGAAAAAAAAATCTTCAATTTGGACAGATTAAGTTGAGGGGGACAAATTTGCACCCAGATCCTTCTCATGACAACTATAAGGCGTCTCCCAGTCAAGCAGTGTCCTGTCTCCAGTACATTACATCCCACATCTGGGCCAAAATTAAAGACAGTCTTATTTTTTCCTCTGGGAATTTGTATAACTGCTCTCACGTTAATGTTTGGTGTCTTCTGGGAGGCTAGCAAAGTCAAACAGTTTCCTGATTTATCTTTCGTCATTCTCTCCAAGTAAAAAAATAAATGAGAAAAATTTTTTCAAAGGTACTCAGGTGGAAACCAGAGATAGATCAGAACAAACAGGAGACAGGAGAATGAATAATCTGTGCAGATGGTTGCTGAGAAAAGCTGGGCTCCTGTGCTCCACAATTGTTTTTGCAGGTGAGATCTTTCCTTCTTAAAGCTGAGGAAGTCTGAAGTCTGGATGGGTTTGAAAGACGCAAATCTGCCTTTGAATTCTATTGTTATTACCATGGAATCATTTTACATAATTGACACCTTTTACATAAAAAAAATTACTTGGAAGATATTTTGTTTATGCTGTAGCTAAACTCTGTTTGAGTTGTCTAGTCCTACTGAGCCATACAGTATATTCATCAATGCATAGTTCTCTTGCATTTCAGCATTTGTTATGAAAACCAAAATTCTTACTCTGAGTTATTTATGCTGGCAGTGCTTCAAAGGGAGCAACTGCTTTACTTCATGCCAATCTCTGTAGCAGTGGGGAAGAATACCTCTCCTAAGATCATTTATATCTTGTTAACCTTGCGATGCAGATTTGTCTGAACACATTTTTTTCCTTTAGTGCATACCTGCAATGACAGGAACTTGTTTGATAAGACACTGATATAAGAAGTTATATATTCTTGTTTAGTGAAAATAAATATACCTGTGAATCAAAACATCTTTTATTTTCTTTCTTCACTTGTTGACAAAACAAATACAAGAATTTCCAAGATGCAGAAATATAACATCCTACTCCTTGCATGGAAGGGCAGCCATTATGCTGTGTTGCTACAAGAGCTGAAAATGAAGGGCTCATCCTCTGAAACAGTGCAAAGTGAGCATTAGCTAAAAGGGACACTTTATTCTGGTGAGAGTAGAGCCAAATCTGCTAATTTTACATCAGTAGCTCCTCCAGTTATTTCCCAGAAACTTTACCATACACACATGCACGTCTTCCACTCTGGGCTATGCCTTGACTTGTACTATAATCAAGACATTCACAAGACCAGGTAAATTATTGCCATCACTCCCACTTATCTGCTCTTTTAATTGCTTCCAGAAAAGATTCAGGACTTACTGTTTGTTTTGCAGAAGGAAAGCATCAGACATGGCTTTGTGGGAGCCAAAATGCTGGAACCACAGCCGTGCCATGGTGTGGAGAAGGGCGTGCTCCACTGAGCAAAGACTTCTGGCAGTAAGGGAGGCTGAGCTACTACACCGAGGTCACCCGTGCTGCATTTGCCCTCTGCCAAGGAAAATCAAAGCATGACAGGATGCTGCCAGCAGTGATATGAACATGTAAACCATGCTGCTCTAAAGGAAGAGGAAAACCTTCATTGCCCCAGAATTCCGTGTTTCCACAAGTTTAGAAGTATGTGAGGCCAGGCTAAAGTTGCCTGTATCCAAAGCACCTTACAGCACTCCATGCAGTGATGCCTCAAGATTAGCAGCTCACCAAGATGCAGAAGTGAGAGCTAACCTCACTGCATCTACCTGCTTTAAAAAATACTGGCAGATGTTTCTGTTTTACAGATGTTGTTCAGTAAGGGGAGATGCTGATGTAATCACTGTACTGCATGGTGTCATGACATTACAGCAATCCAGGTCTGAAGCACACGTGTCGTTTCCAGTCACTGAAAATGGAAGATGGTGCACCATAAGGAGCAGTTCACTAAATACCATGTTAAGTGAAAAATAAGTTTGAGAGGTAGTACTCAGAAAACTCCAGATTGCAATAGTTGTGTAATAACTCTCTTGCAACACACCTAATTTTCTTCAGGTAAGATCAAGCCACATTTACCTGTCCAGGATTTCTTCCTGGTGCACATATGTGTTTATATCTTAGGACAGAGATTAGGTATCATTTCCCTGAAGCTAAACAGAAACACAGCACAAAACTTCCCCCCCTCCCCCAGTTTTTAGTATAGAAATGTTGTGTTTATGTTAGTAACCAATGCGATGGAACAAGCTCTGCAGAGCTAAACATTTGGTGTTGAGACTACTATATACATCTTCTAAGGTGACTGACTTTGGAATAGTGTTAATCTGATCCCATAGACCCAAGTGCAACTGCACTGCATCAGGCAGGCTGAAATGCAGTAAATGGGAATGACTGGGAGTTCTAATTTAAAAGCACCCTTCTGATCTGAATTAAAATTCCAATGCCCTGTAGTTTTAGCATAGGTATAACCTGGATCTGCTATGTTCCCTTCCTCTGCCTCTGACCAGAGTACACCAGGTTCTTCAGAAGAACAAATATTCATTTAACAGCAACTGCAATACACTTTATTTGGAAAGCATTTGTGGGTCGTCACAAGTCACTCAACACAGGTGTCAGAAGTACTGCTGTGTGTTGCAAGAGATTGCTCCTTCTGCAGAAATAGAAAAGTACTAATGCAGAAAACCAGAGGAAATATCTGAAGTGTGAAAACAGATTGTTCAAAGCCCCTGTCTCCGTCATTTGCAGTTTGTTGAACACGAATAAACACACTTACTGCAAATGTGGTACAACAGCGAGTGATGAATACTTAGACTTTATACATACCTGTAATATGTACATAATAGAAGATAATAATAAAAAATAATAAAAGATAATTAAACACCCCCGTGGTTACACATATAACATTGTCTTTCCGCTATCATATGTTTTTAGTTATTTTTTCATTTATGTATTTTCTGTCACTTGTTATGTTCTCTTAAATGTCCCTCACTTATTTTCCTACATCACCTTCATCTTTCTTTCACTTGGCAGAGATTGTTGTTTTTTCAGCTTACCATTGGGGGCATTAAAATTATTTATTTATTTTTTTATATAAACAGCATACATGCTGCCAGCACAACTCCTTGGAAAAGTTCTAGGCTTAGCCTCTTTCTGTACAGTAGCCAAGCAGGGCATGTTGTTAGTACTCATGAACAATGGGTATTATTGTTATATTAACTTGGTTTCATTTCTTGGGGGAGAAAAGAAAGATTGGTGGATTTAGTTGGAGATAAACTAAATAATAGGCACATGCCCAATCTGGATTTTACTGAGAGCAGCTGAGTAACTCCAGTTAACATCACTGGGAATGGGGTTAAGCTGTCAGGATTACATCTGTTTCAGCAGCTGTAGTCATCCATATGTTAAATTTCTAACCTCACCCACAGGCTTTCCACATCAGTGAAGAGAAGCTGTAACCTCCTGAGGGGCCATTGGTCCATCCTAAGTTGCCTGGGAAGTGCGTGATAAACTGGCCTCCTTTGCTGACTGTGTCATTCTGCTTTCAAGATGGTTAATGCTACAACTCTTTTTACTGAAGTGTCTTGAGGTATGAACATCCCACAGTGGTGTTTTGAACATAGTTTCTGCTACAGCTTGGGCAGCATTTTCAAAGCCCACAGCTGAGCAACACTGGCCTTGCTCATGCAGGGAAGCACTGGGGAGAAATACCTGAGCTCCGGGTGGATGATTTAACTCTGGAGCCGGGTTTAGCGCACATTGTGCCTGACTTAATTAGCCTGAAATAGCCAGTTCTAATCACCATTCCCTTTAGTATCAATATTGCTCACAGGCTTGAGGATTATTGTTTCCATGTAGCTTTTCCTCCAGGGCTGAAAGCTTCATGCAGAGGTTTCGCACTTCATTTTCTGTCTGCAACAGCTGCAAAAATCACCCTCAAATACCGCACTTGAATGGTAGAGTCTTTCAGTGACACGGTTCTCTTCATCTGGAGGATTTACCAAATGCTGTTCACCATGGCTTAAGTGCTGAGGTGAATGGAGGTATCTCTGGAAGCACATACCTTTCCCTGGCCTATGCTGATTTGGTTGGATTTCTCTGCTAACTAGGAGAAATTCTGACATATTAGAGATTATTGTTATGTGCTTTCTGTGTTCTGTCACTGTTAAAAGTAGAATTGGTGTGCAATCATGGAATTTAATATATTCCATGCTTTTGAGGAAGTCTCAGATTATGTGTGCATTTCTGGAAGCATTGGAGCTGAAAATAAATGCACTGAAAATCAGTTCTGTCTGAAATAACAGCTAGGTTTTGGGGCTTGGACAGAGGTAGACTGGATCTTGATGCCTTCATCCCAGTATAAATTGCAAACTCTTGTATTGATGCCCTTAGCAGATCTGTCTGTGGGACATACTCTAAGTCACCTACACTAATGTGGCAGACCTAAGCCAGGTTTTCATGGACAGGAATGCAAGGAGCACAGAAGATAAGCAGGGTTGTACCAAGTTGTACCAGCTCAGTCACAGTGTGGTTTATTTTAAGCTTTGATGAAGTCAGACTAAGTGCAGCTCAAAATTATTTTAACTTTAAAATGAATTCAGATCACCAGAAATTTGGAGCAGCTTTTTTCAGTCATAACTGAAAATCAGTGCAGCTCTGACAATAGAAAACATATCAGTGAGGAAACTGCAGCTTGCAGGTTTTTTCATGATCTTGCAGAGATCATGAAAATATGGTAGAAAGAGTTTTCTGCCAGAGACAAGGGGACAGCTGATACCTAGAGCAAGAAAAGAAGTCTCTGGGGTTAACAAGAAAAAAAATCTGAAAGCATTCCAAAACATTTCTCCAAAGAAAGTCCAAGTGTTAGTGACAGATGTTAATGATGTTGCTAAATGCTTGACTGGCAGGTAGTCAGATACTTGTGAGTTGAGTGTGGCTTAAGAGCTTACTTGAAAGCAAATAGAAGCTTGAAATGAGGCAACTCCAGTTCCCTGTTCTGGGAGAAACATGGGAACTGCTGTGAGCTGTGAACACATATCTATTTAGCCCAATATCTGTCTTCAGCAGTGGCCAGTGGCAGATACTTCGGAAAAGAAAAGAAAGAAGGCATTTATGGAGCATTCCTTCCCCTCCTATAATCCGCAGATCCTGGCAGTCAACAGTTTAGGGACTTCCTAATGCCAGACATTGCATCTGGACCATTGTTTTTAATAGTCACCAGTGGACCTATATTCCATAAATTTGACTAATCTTTTTTTGTATCCATTTATACTTTTGGCCTCTGCAGTATCCAATGGCAACGAACCCTTGGGCTGAATAATGCTGTGTGTTAGAAAGAAGTCTCTTTTTGCTGTTTTGAACCTGGCTCTCGGTAATTTTGCTGGGTGTCCCAGTTCCTGCACAGTTAAAAACAGTGAATGACCGTCCCTTGTTCAGACTCCTAAGGCTGGCTCATTTTAGAGATCAGAGATTCTCTGTTTCCCTTAATGAAGCAGAAAGTGCTGATTCTCTGAAAACTGCTCTGTATCTCTGTTGACCTCTCTTTTGTACACTGCTTCAATCAGGGTCACCCTACAGGATTAAAAATACGAGTACACCACATTATACTACTTCCCATATATTCTGCCTATTTATAACCTCTGTTTTGTGGACTGTGTTCACATATGCCCTAAAAGAAAACAAATCTTTCCAAAAAGCAGTACAGTTATCTCTTATGTTTCTTGTTCCTCTTACAAGAGCTGATAAGGTGTGTCCCCGGGGCAGTGGATAGAATTACAGGCACATTTAGGTGGGAAAAGGTCCTTAAGATCATTGAGTCCGACCGTAAACCTAACAGTGTTAAGCCCACCACTAAACCGGGTCCCTAAGTGCCACATCTACATGTCTCTTAAATATCCTCAGGGATGGTCACTCCACCACTTCCCTGGGCAGCCTGTTCTGATGGCAACCCTTTTTTGTGAAGAAATATTCCCTAATATCTAAATCTAAACCACTCCTGATGCAACTAAAGTTTTTCCTTTTGTCCTGTCACTTGCTACCAGAGACAAAGGAAGGAGTGAAATGATTCTTGTTTCAGGACATGTCCTGGAACTGTCACTAGTGTCTCTGTAGGAATGCAGGGACCAACTGCAGCAGGGCTTCCTCTCTTCCCATGAGTTTCAGGACCACCACCACAGTAGTCATTGTGGTGGGGAAGCTGGAGAAGAGCACAGTTGGTTGAACTGCACTAATCTGCTTGTACAGAGCCATCATGGGAGAAGGGTGTGAAGGGTCTTCCAAAAGGATCAGTTCTTCCCCTCCTCTTTTCTCTGTCTGCAGAGAGCCCTTTCACTGCCCTGTGAGGGTAGGGTGAGGGAGAAGCCCTGGCTTCAGAGTCCAGCTACAGTTAGATAAGAAGCAGTGCCCTTTTCCATGGCCCCCTTTTAAAAGTATTGTTACAGCTGCTACCTTGTGCTTTTTGCCTGTGAGAAGTCCCTGGTTCTTGCCAACCCCCCCCCCCCNAGGCTCCTCTGAAGAGCAGAGAGGCTGCCCTGAGCATCTCAGCCACATGAAGAGAAAAGCAGTTTCCAGGCAGTTCTTGATTTACGAGCACTTACCCAGCTAAGGTGATTAGCCCAAAATGTTGACCTAAAGCCACCAGTGGGAGGCAGCTCCATTGCTGTTGTAATTGGGCTTACCTCATACCCTCAGATCAGTATCTGATTTATCTCCACAGCGGTTCTGCCCTAAAGTATTGAGCCTAAATACTCTTCTGCTTCCCTGGTGGAGAAATCACAAGGAGATACAGGTTTAGAGCCAAATTTTTAGAGGCAGATTCCAACTGTTTTCATCTCTTTTAGCCCTTAAGGTTTTGGGTGCATTACAATTGAAATAGGAAAAAGCTCCAAAATCAGAAAGGCTGCTTCATTAAGCACAGAAAATCTAGGTGCCTGCTGATGGACCAGATCCTTCTCCCATTAATATTCCCCTCTGCAGCCACTGGATGCCATTCATGAGTCATCCAAGAGTGTTCAGAGAAAATATCTGCACCATAACCTGAAAAGGAGAAAAGCATGGTAATGACCCACAGTAGATGCTCCGGTGGCTGGGGTCACTGGGAATAGCTGGTCTGGCTTTGGTGCATTAAACCCCAATTAGGCCACTGAGGTTTAAACATGCATGCACATGTTTTGCTGAATCAGTGCCACGCTGATTTCATAAAAATGAAATTTCTTACTCTGAATTTTGAATGTACACATACTTTGGCACCAGAAAGGGGGCGTGAAAAGAGGTAGAGGCACAAATCTGCAGGGTACATCAAGGTCCTTGTGAAATATGGCTCTGGATTTTGGCAGCTGGCTTTGACTTCATAGCAAGACGGTGAAGAAAAATATATTCAAATTTCTATAGTAAACATATCTAGCAGACCTTAACTTCAGCGGTGAGTCCATTACCAGTTGCATTTAAAAATTACATTTCTAGTCTGTTATGTCACTTACTGTCATTTAAAACCTTTTCTGCTCTGTTAAAAAAGGTGTTAGTATGAACTGCAGTAGAACTTGCTCTTGAAATGACAATATTTGGTTTTAATCCTTACATTTCTATGAACAAGTTTATACATACTTCCTCATTTCTAAAAAGGAACTATCCTTCATGTTTAGCAACACTGAATTCGAAGCAAAAAAGAAATGTGTTGCACATGAAAATCAAGCCTGTATAACTGCGAAGGATCTTTATGATGGTCACTCCACTGTAGCTGGGCAGGTCACTGCTCAACTGTTGAGCAATTATAGTCCTCAGAAGAACTGCTTTACTTCTGTTTCATACTGCAGTAACTTAATGAAGTAAAATTGGACCAGTGCCATAACATTTAAGGAACAATGTTTTGAAGCCTCCTTCACACCAACTTAATTTGCTGTGACATGTGGCACATGTCTCAGAAACACATTCAGAGATAAATCATTAACATGGCCAGCTATAACTGCACTGCAGCCGTGCACCGAGGATGTCGTGCCAGCATTCACTGGATTCCCCACCTGCTATGGGAGACAGATATGACAGAAGGCGAATGACCAACCAAAGAAGCATTTTGGAGGTTTGCATTCAGCTGTATCCCTGTGGCTGAAGATCTTGTGCTCATACTTCCCCACATAAACATTGGAGTGATTGCTCACACACTGTGGCCAGTCATTGCTGGGTAGTGGAAAGTGGTGCAGTTTTCGCTATGGCTGGAAAGAGACTGGGAAGGCCCTTCACTGACACACCTGATTCTGAATGCCCCATTTGGTTCAAAGCTGCTTACATGGCGCATCTCCTACACAATGAACAGCAAATGCTGACCAAGGGCATTAGCCTGCCAGCCCCCAAACCATCAGTGGTACATCACTGTGCTCTTTTATCATCGCCTTCTATTTGTGTAGCCAATTTTTAGCCACAAAGTTGCCTGCAAGAAGATATTTTACATGCAAGTGCTGATGTTCCCACTGTTTTAACTCCCTCACAGCTTTCATTTACAGTCTGGTTTTGGTTGGGAGGCCCTCCTTGTTGCAAAAAGTCCATGTAACACTGAAGACCTGCTCAGCTCCTGATCACAGCTGGGCTGGGACCCAAAATTAGAAGCTATTTGCAAAATTAGAAAGTTGGTGGCACCATGAATTATTCCAGGTTTAAGCAAATTTCCTCCAAACTCACAAACACCATATTGGATTGAGAATTAGCTGTGGGCAGAAATTTTCTGGAGAGAGTGAGATTCTGACTTTCTTCGTCTTGGTGATTTCTTCTCTTGAGATGAATCACTTGAGAATTTTTTATATCTTCCAAGTTTGGAGCTATGAACACCTGACAAAACAAGCACAGTTTTGTTGTTTCTTGCTGCTGTTCTGTTGACAAACAAGGAAGAAAAACAGCATTAGGAAAGGCTCCAGCTGATTCTGTGAGGGCTCACGTTTGTGCATTAAATCACTGCCTTACCTCTGGGGCTGCCTGCTGACCATCAACTACAGAGTCAACATCATAAGCAAGGAAAACACAAATGTACAGATTACAGCTACAACCACCACAATTTTGGAAACCACTCTTTTTCCTTATCTCCTGGCAAATAAATGCATAGAGATGGAAATAAGTCTTTAAATACAGTTTCATAGGCTAAGGCTTACTTATGGTCCTCACTTTTCTGGGAATTCAGAATGGCATTTGTGGGAACATTTATTGTACCTTTCTACCCACTAAAGCCTTGGTATTGTAAACTGACTCCCACTCTGCACTACACCATAACTTAAAGGGTGGCTCAAAACAAACAGCAGTAGATCAATTTACATGCCTGGATACTACTGAAATTGCAAGGCCTTTGTTCTCAAGTTTGTTTTTATTTCTGAAAAAACATACCTTTTTAGGATAATATTTTAAAGAAATGCTTTAAGTCACATTTACTTGTCTCATACACTGACTTGTATTTTTTCTTTTAAAAACTGAACTGTGACTAAATTACAAACAGTCCTCATTCTTCAATTCCAGTAAACACACCTTTTCAGACCATTCCTGTTGCTATGAAGAAAGTGGAGGAGGAGGGGGAATTTTGCTTAAATTCCTGGGTAGATTGCAGGTGCATTTGTTTGTATTAAGAGAAATGTCTAACAGAATCCTCCTTTGTGACACACTATAGCAACTTTTCAATTTTCTCTCATTAGCTGGTGGTACTTCCTCCTCAATAAGGTACTATTGTGCTGCCTCTAACCTGATCTGGGAAACACTGTAGAGCTGTCAACTCATCAACCCTAGAAAATGGATAGTTAATCTTTTCAGGGGACTTGGTTCATTTCCTGTAGCTCATGTAAAATCCAAATATTTAGCTACTACAAACAGTGAGTTCTTCACCTGGATTTCACTGATAAAGCAACAAAGATTATTACTTCTAAATTTTTTTCTCCTTTTCTGCTGTTTGAAAATTAATGCCTCTGGGTGAATAGAGCCTCATTTCTAAAGTCACAATTTGGCACTTTATTAAGATGGCATACAATTACATTTTCTGAGGTTTTTAGTTTGCATTGGGTCTAAAAATTCACCTTCTATTTCCTCTGGTGCTCTCAGATTTTTGGTCTTCTTCCTTTGGTAGGATGCACAGAGAGCATTAGACTACTCTGTCTTTCATGGGTCTAATCATGGGGATGAAAGATGCTTCACACAGGATCAGCCTTCCATAATTTCAAACATTGGGGTGTTTTTTCAAGGTCAGAATCCCACTGCCAAAAAGGCTCCATCACCATCACATATTTGCTTATTCTCTTGATGTGCTTTAAGACTGTCTTTTGTGCTTTGGTATCACCTTCCTGATGATCCTATACTAGTTGAGAAAAGATAGATTGTGATGAGTAAGAAGCAAATGAAGCATTTCATGTTCTTTTTCAGAGGCTAGCCTTTCTAGTCAGAGCATTTGGGGTGCTCACTGCCTTTGCACCTTGGTGGAGACCCACTGAAACCTGCAGGCTCATGATGGCATGCACAGAGGGGACACAGAAAGAAAGGGGTCCTGAGAAACAAAGAGCTGGTAAAATCCATGGCAGTGTCTAAAGATAAGTCTGGAAGAAATGCCCAAGAGCTGCACTCTTTAGGGATTAAAACAATAAAATCTACATACCTAAGAAAGAGGAAAGAAAGATCCTGTACTGCAAAGAAATACTTTCAGTCTGCTGGTTTACCCAATGGAGCAGGGACAAATTCCACCTCAGAGATGCTGGTAAGCAAAGGCAGAGGGAAAACAGGAGGTTATCTCTGAAAAGGCACTGTTTCCTGTTAAAAAAAAAAATTAAAAAAAGGTTAAAAAAAGCAAGCAATTCTTAGAAAATGTGACATGAAATCAACCTGCAATCTTATGTGGTGCCAGCAACAATGGAGGTTTCACCTGTGGACTAGAAAGCACAAGTAGGCAGTGTTTTTAGAAAGCTGCAGCAGAGCAGAAATTCCTGAAATTTTTAAGTGGCGGTACCTCTGTGCATTCATTTTATATCCCAGTACACATCTCTGATTTCTAGGCTACTGCTCTGAAAAGTGGGTTATTGTTCAGGAATCTAGTGTGCAAAAGAGGACAGTAGTGGAGGGAAAAGAAGCAGGAGAGAGAGAACTTAAGAAGAAAACAGGAGAGAAAGTAGGATACAATTTAAAGGGGTAACTACGGGGTAATAAAACAGATTTACCAGGTCAAAGAAAGCAATTTTTTCCCCTCAGAGTGACTATCACTCTAGAACATAACCTACACGTTATCACAAAGAACAACAGCCTCCCGAGGTTTGGGCTGTAAATTAGCATTGCAACAATCTGGTAAGAGTGGGCTGGGTTCCTTCTGAGCTCACTCTGACAGCCCTCCCATGCTATAATATATTAATATAGTCATGATAGCCTGAAGATATAACTGTGATGGTACAAAACTTGATGTGCCCCCAGTGAGCTCTTAATCCTTGTGTTTCACGGTGTTCTCACTGCTCAAAAGCAGTGCAGTTTACTGTGCAAGAAACAAACCCAGCACATTAATTTTACAGTGCTGAATACCAAAGGAACCACGATAGCTAACATTTATATTTTGTACCAAATAAATTTCCAGTAACAAATATTATTACAACAAATACCAAAGGAACTCAGAATTGCTAAGTTATTTTGCCATTGACTTTTGGATCACCCCATAATCCTTCCCTATATATCAGTTCAGAAACAGTGAAATCTCCTTTATCACAACCAGCTGACCCAATCTCAGCTGTTCTTTGAAAATAAAAACACATGTTTTCTTAGTTACTCCATGTGGAGATCCATTTAGTCCCTCTCCTCCAATAGCTTCTGTTGCCAAAACTTACAGTTTTATGAAACAGCAGTAGCTGCTACATAGTTGGACTGAAACCTGTCTTCCAGGTGGGATCCCCAGTTTCATCTCTATGCCTCAAACAATCACCCCAACAAGCCACATCTTCTGAAGTTTTGTCTGCTTTGCTTCACACTCTTGTAGATCTTTTCCCCTGGATGACTGATCGATTGGAGCAGAATGCATGATGTGTCAAAACATTTTACCCTTCCCTTCTGGAACGCTTTCTTAAGTGTTTCTGGGGGGTTGTCCTACCTTCAGAATGGCTTAGCCCGCTAGTGTTGGACATGTTTTGTTTTGTTAGCCTCAGTAAGAAGAGGTTGTGTTTGGGCAGGTTGCATTTAACATAAACATCCACCAAAAAAAAAAAAGGAAAAAAAAAAAAAAAAAAAAAATTATTTTTTCCCTGCCCCCAGCCTTGCCGCAGGCAA
>VXAZ01000608.1:639097-743514 GCA_013399875.1 Gymnorhina tibicen
GCTGACTCCAGGCTTTGCTGCAGCAATGACTTAGCTGAATAAGAAGACATGGTTTTGCAGGTAGGAGAAAGAAATAGGACAGGCTGCTACTGACCCAGGAAGTCTATAAAGCTGTGTGAGGGAGGATGAGCTGGGAAGCAGTGAAGGAAGGGGGCAGGAAGGCTGCCTGGCCACAGGCAGGGAGGAAGGTGAGGAGGCTTAGCACGAAGTACTGCTGTTTCAGGTCAGTTCTCTTGGTGTGTAAGAGCAGAGCACATACAGCATATAGGGACAGGGAACATCATCACTTTTACCCCTCGTAACCTGCTCAACATCTGCAGGAGTTCATGAGATGAGCTGGGCAGTCAGTGCAGACTGAAACAGTGAGCTGAAATTCCACTGGTCACTCTTCTCCATCACTCACTACCAAGATGATGCAGACCTTGCCAGCAAGTATAGGGGAAATCAGCTGGTAACAAATGGGCTACAATTGCCTGAGACTCAAGTGGCACAGAAATGAAGCTGAAGGGGAAATAAAAACATAGAGCAAACTTGGTGAAAACACATTTCCTTTTCTGTCTACAAAACTGGAACAATTTATGTTTCCTCTCAGGTGTTAAGCTCTTTCAATGCAGCACTTATAATGTTTAAATCACTGCTTTGTGGGAAGACCTCATCCCAACTTGCTGAATGCTAAGACTTCAGACATTCTAACCCTCTTTGATGGGCTGCAGCAACAGTCAGGAAGATACTGATGTTTAGGCAAGTCCAGGCAGACCTCCTCTGGGCAATCCAGTCTGGCACCAGCATGTCAGCTCAGCCCTCCTGCCTCTCACAGTTTCAAATCAAAGCTCACCGGAGTCTCATGCCTTTCTTGTCAGTGAACACTGTGGCCTCAGTCACGCTTGACAGAACCTGCAGAGGATGAGTTACAGCAGCCAGACTGACAGAGCAGCCTTGTGCCTGTGGGACAGCAACACACTCAACCACATGGCCGAAGCAGGGCAGGGAGATCAGAGTGAGGGACTTTGGTTCAACATTCAAACTTCAGCCCATCCAGCCTTTCCCTTTCCCTTTCCTTCCCAGCTCATGGCTCTGGTTTACCCCACTGCAGCAGCCATGCAGCACCTCTCGCTCAGAGGCTGAGGATGCTGAGGTTTTCGAAGAAAGGCAGAGAGAAGGAGGAAAAGAGGAGAGATCATGAGGCCCCTTGAAACTGCTGCACTCTGGAAAGGGTTTTTTGCAGGTCTAGTATTTTGGCACAGATTTCACAACGTAGGGTTTGGGTGTTTCTCTAGTGATATAACTGTACAGCAGCTCACCCACTTCATGGGAAAGTAGGAGGCATAGCAGAAAAATCACATCAATGACCTTGTTTGACCTCTTTGTACCTTTTCACAGTCCTTCTATCTGTGATGTAAGGCATAACGTCCTTTAAAACAAGTTGCTTGCAAGATACAAGAAAACCTGATTCAGTGCTTGCTGTTTGCTTTTTCTGCCTTTAACTTAAGGCCATCTGCATAGTTCTTGGAAGTCCCAAGAGATCTCTCTCCTCTGCTGCAGAGGTGTCAATGTGATTACAAAGAGACTTGCAAGGTGGAGAATAAGATAAAATGAATTGTCCTTACATCGCACCTTGGGACAGAATGATGCTGACAGCTGTGCACCTTGAACTATTCTCCTGGCAGTGGTGCAATGATATGATAAATTTAGTTTAAAGATGACTGGGAATTCTGAAGCTAAGCATTCTTTACCTGAAAATGGCAATTCATCTTTACCTGAAAATGGCAATACAGAAGCAATGTATGGGAAATGTCTGTGATATTCAAGAGTAGAGAAAATTTGTTTGCATTTTTTTAATGACCTAATGTTAAATTTTGACATTTTAAAGGAAAAAAAATCCATTCTCATGTTTGAAAAAATATTTTTATTTCAAAGTGTCCCCTATAGTGATAACTATGCATATTGATGTTAAGTGGTCTACAAAATTTTGAAATATTGTGAAATTACTGAAGAAAATGTGAAAAATAGAAAGGGTTTATAAAGTTTCTTTGAGTAGTTTTTGCAAAGTTGCAGTTCATGTGGTTTTTTGAGATCATGATTGTTCTTCCCACAGTGAAAGGAACTGTGAATGAAAAACTCAGACATCCATATGGGAAGAAACCATTTCCCACTATCTTTGAGAATGTCTGGGAAACATAAGGAAACCACTGACAATTAGTGGCCACGTAAAATAGCTTGCTCTTCCGCTTTATAACCATAAAATGCATTCATCTGGCAGCACTGGTTTTGAAAGCACTGGCTTAATGGATCCACGTGTGGCAGATGTTACATTTTCTACAGTAACTGTAAATTCATTCTGGGAATTGGCAGCACCTTCCCAGACAATGCATGTGAGCATGCAATCCATTTTCATAGAGATCCCTGTTAAAGAAAAGGAACATGACTGCCAAAATAACCAAAGAAACAAACCAGCAACCCTCCTCCTCATTGCAGCAGGCAATGCCACACCTGCCTTCCACTGTCTACACTTCCCACTCAGTATTCTTCAGTTTCTGCGTTCAAAAGCAGAAGTTTATTAGCTAGTTGCAAATAAATAAATTATTTTTCAGTTTATTTTTTCGGCCAACTAAAACACTGGGCAGACTAACATGTATTTTCAACAAAAACTTAATGCTTATAGTGTCTCTCGGCTTAAGTTGGCAATGTGTTGTGGTATAGCAGTAATCTCAGTATCTTTTACACTGTCATTTCAGGGTTTCATACCAAATGTTCATGATCAACTCAAAGGCTGCAGCAGTATGGACACTTTCTGGACACCTGCATTTCCCTGTCCTCTCTCTGTATCTTACATTCCAGGTAAATATTTGCTTGCTTTTTGGAGTCTGAAGAATAGTGCTTTTCAGATTGTCCTCCATACCCGTGTGAAATGGATTGGACATCTTTAATTTCTTCTTGCCTTTGTAAGTTCCACCACAGCAGTGAGATTTGACTGCAAATGTGCATCTTTTCTGGCTGCCTGGTTTAGTTTTTACTGCATTAACCAGGTGATATCCTGGAAGGATTCCTTCTGAGTGCTTGACGAGGTGTTGTTCTGTTTTACCTGTTGGGCTCTGGCCAGTGGGCCCAGTGGGGCTCAGACTTGCACTGACTCAGGATCTGCAGTTTGTGTTTGCCTACTGTGGGAAAAATTAAGGTGGATTTAACCTAAGGGCTTCAGGATGAATTGTTCTGTAAAATGATGATAAAAGCATGCATTAAGCTTCTTGGCTTAAAATTTACTTAAAATTTGTTTCTTTGCATTTTTTCTACTCTTTTGAGGACAACATACAATGTTCTTACTAGTTGCTGACAAATATTTCCTTCCTTTTTTCCAATACTGTGCTTCACATTCCTGGTAAGTGAAGGACTGGTTTTTGTGGCCTTGTAAAGGTGATATCCCTCAGGCTTAATGTTATACTCCAAATGCTAATTATGAGGTAGTGACTGAATCCCACCATCCTGTGACTGTATTATGGGAACATTGTGACCCACAAACTTTCTGATTCACACACTGTCTCCTCTACCTCAACACACAAAGCCATATGACATAGGACTTTTTTATGGAATATGTGCAAATAAATGGGATGAGATTTCAGAGACAAAAGAGCAGAAAACATCAGAAAGGAAGATAATCTGAAGAGATGAAGGTGGAAGACAAGAAGAAAACCAAAGTGGCTATATTACACTGAAACTAAGAGGAGTCTTGGGCAGACCCAAGTCCAAAGTAAATCACCTGTTTCCGTAACAGTCCAAAACCAGCGCTTTTGTTTTTCTGCTTGAAGCATGAAAGCGTGAAGCACTTTGAGAGCTGTAGCTTAGGGTCACTTGAACATGGGAAATTGATGGTGTGGCAGAGCCTGACTGTCAAAATTGAGAATGATTCATTAATTGTGTATCACTCGTTTTATGTGTGTTTCAGATGCAAATTTCCAAAGGAACTTGACTGTAAGAAAGCGGGCTCTGAATTTTTCCAAATATTTTTTTTCCATGGCCTACTATGGAAGCATATTGACCACCAGATATAAATATAAGCTGAAGATAGAAACAGTGCAAGCTATAGGTGCTTCCAGAAACACAGATTTCAGATGGTGCCTGAATGAATCATGAAGTGTGGGGTGCAGAGATGACCAGAAAATTCCTTGCTGCTTCTTTCTACATTGATCAAATAAGGAAGGAAAAGTGCTGATTTCTGGAAATAAAAAGGGGCGTTGCAGAGTTTGCGCTGCCTGAGGGATAAGATGATGGATCAAGAGAGGAAGAGGATGTAAATACAGTCCCTGTGTGTGAGTGTGGTTTTGCCTGAATGAGCTGGAGGAGGCAGGGGTGGGCTGAGGGACTGGCTCAGTTCTGCTAGGCTGGTGGAGGGTTTCCTTGTCTGACACTGTCTGACTAGAACTAACAAAGCCTCTTGCTTTGATCTTGTGACAGTGGAAATACGTCTAATGCTGCTGTTTTGAAAGCTTGTGGATTCCTTTCATTATTTCATTACCTATGCTGAGTAAAAGAAACAATGTGGTTTGTTTTAAATTAATGGCTATCCATTCATTATTGCAGTGACTCCAAGTATTTTCCTCCGTTGGCTCCCTGTAAGGTCAGCCCCTGACTATTCAAGTTTTGTGGGTTTCACTCAACTTCTGAGATTCGGAGCTAGAAGGAATGTCCTCCTGTAACCACACTGTAAATAGCTTTCATGGTGGTGGCCAGTCTGAAGTGAATGGCTGGTCTTGGGAAGGAGGTCTCAGTAAGAGCCCTTAAATCAGCCCCTGAATCACCTCAATTTTGAGCTCAGCAGCCAAGTCCCAGCCCCCAAGGAGCACAAGGCACTGAGAGAAGGGGCTGATCTCCCTGGGACACTATAACAAACTATAACAGTACTGGAGACAGAGGGGAAATAAATCTGTTGTGGCTTTACTCCTACTTTATCTATACTATCCCTTACTATTTTTGCCATTAACCTTTCTTACATCCTCCAACTCTTTCATCAGATATTTGAGCTACTCCTCTTTCCTCTATCTTGCATTATTTTTTCAACTCATTTGAGCAGGGGGAATTTTTGCTCCCTGTTTTTTCCTTTGGTCTTCATTTGGGCTTGACATTACTGTCATAAAAAATATATTAAAAAATAATATAAGTGGAATGTAATTGATTTTGTGTCTTTCATGAATGATAAATCATTAAAAATAAATTTTAATTTGAGGAATATCTTTAACTGACAGCACTGATATATTTTAAGTCTTTTGCTGTATCATCACGTCAGTTGAATTAAAGTTTAACTGATGTGCAGAAAGTTGTGCTGCAAAAAAGCAGGTTTCTGACTCCTGGGAAATTTGCTTCAAAAAACAAAAAAATTTGGTTGAAACTCCTTTTTCCTTGTCTTCCTTCCTTCTCTGCCTCTGTTCTATTCTCTCACAGCTTTCCTGCACGAGAGCTCTCTGGACCATAACTGCAGTGAAAGCCTTGGGGTCTCCCTGGATCTCTGATTCCTTCTGAAGAGGCAGGAGATGAGGCCTGGAGACCCAGATGCCGATTTTCAAGTGCACAAGAGAGAGTTCTGAATTTCTGCTGTCCCAAATCTTCATGGATGGATCTAGGTGTGGGACCCCTACCCCTGTCATCGTGTTACCACTTAGCGGCCTGAAGACATTTGCCACATGGAGAGAGGTTCCCTCATTTTCCCATCATGTCCATGTGTCTTGCATCCTGAGTGGTGTGGGATGGTGAAAGTGGCCAGGAGCTGCACAGGACTGTACTCGTGGATGCAGGAGCAGAGAGACATGAGATTGTTAGAGGAGCTGAACCAAGCTGTGGCAACTTCAGAGGCCACCAAGTGCCCACACAACCCTGATCAAGCCCGGCTGCTTGGAACTGTGTCCATGAGAAGTGCTCTCACTGACAGCTGACAGTGCTCCTAGGAAAAAACTAGATGTCACCAATGTTTCTGGGGCTCCCAAATTACTTTTGCTAAGGATGATTGAAAGCAGAAAGTAGCTCTGCAATCAGAATACAGCATATAGCAAATGCTGTGGATTTGGATAATGGGGAGAAAAAGGAATATTAAACTGCTCCCTCCTTCCCAGACTATATTCCAGTATCTGTCCCGAATAAAGAAATGGAATAATCCTGTGATAGAAAAAACCCAATTCTGTCCATTAAGAAAAGAAGAGCAACTCTCCTACATCATCAGGAAAAGCCTCTGACACACACAATAGTAACGCTGTACAGGCCTGCTGCTCAGTGGGAATAAAGAAAGTGAGGATGGTACAGCTGGGGAAAACCTTTTCCTACACACACGTACAAGCTTGAATGGGCAGTCAGGATTGCAGACATGTGAGTTCTGCGAGTGCAAAAGGTGCTGAAATGCAATTTCTGGCTCTTGCCAGCTTTCCTTCATTTCCTTTTTGGCTTCAGTTTTATCCCCTTCATGTTAATTCCCTACCTAGTACTTGCACTTCACATTTTCTTGTTTACTGGGAGCACCAAAGGCCAAAGCTCAGAAGAAATGGTGGGTATGGAGAGATTCAGATACACACATGAAGCTTTCTTGAGTGTATTACAGAGATTTGCTTTTTCTCATTTTCCAAATGCTTATGAAGATATTTACATTTTACATTTTTCTTTTTCTGCATGATCAGAAAGGTCATTCTGTACTTGTGTGCAGGAGCCTGGAAGCTGAGGAGAACCCCTGGACAGAGCACCAGGATGCTTCACAGAGCAGACAGCCGGAGCATTTCTGGGGGCTGGAGAATAAAGCATCTGAAGTTTGGGTTGAAAATAAAAGTGTCATAAAGTGTTACTGTTGAGAAGGCAGGCTCGGCCAGGTTTTTAAAAACTTCCCATGTCTTCCCTGCCTTTTGACAGCTTCTCAGATAACTCACATGGTAAGGCAGACATATTGCTGCACCAAGCACCAGGTGGAAAAAATCAAAGTAACAGCCTGTTGCAAGGCTCTTGTTAGCATGGCAAGTTTCATATTGACACCTGGCGTGCAGACACCCCGGCCTCCACACGCACACACCCAAGCCCAGCTTTTAGAGAGCTGTTCGGCTCTTGGCCATTGCCTCTGTGCTCCAGAAATCACTCCTGTCTATAATCATTTCATTTCACCCTACAGTGAAAACACAGGGAGTACAAGAGGTTTTTAAATGCCAGGGTCATTGGCTAATTTTTCTGTCTAAAATACTTAGTGGGAAGCAGTGCATTAGAGGTTTGCTGATGAAGCTCTGATTTGGGCTGATCAGCAATTATTGCCATGCAAAGCCAGAGCCAGCAGCAGGATGTGTGGGAGCGGCCGCTCACCAGGGTGTGCTTGTGGCTCACTCCTTGGCTGGACGAGCACCCGCGCATCCTTCCAAGGCCCTGTGGAGGGAGGGGGATGCCCTGAAAGCAGGACCAAGGCTGGAGTCCTGCCTGGTTCAAAGAGCAGCTGGTGATGCAACTTCATTCAGCACATTAACACTGCTTTTTCCTCCTGAATAGTTGTATTTGTCAGAATAGCAAACTTGGGCTCCACCACTGCAAAAATAAGGCTTTGATGCATTGTGTCTTTTGCCAGATATTTAAAAGTAATCCAAATAAATGACTTGGTTCAGAGGTTCACAGAACATGAGTCAAAACTCATATTTTAAGAGAAAAAAAATTCTTAGGATTTAATTTCTGCCATAATTCCTGAGCTGCCAAGCTCGGGTGTCTCATTTTTAGATATTTTAAAAACCTGATTTGGTTAAAAAAGCTGCAGCCATTGTCCTAAACAGCTGACAGGTTCCCACCAGCCCTCCCCGTGCCAGCTGGCTCATGTATTCACAGAGTATCTTGGCAAATGGTCAAATACAACACACATTTTAAGCAGCTGGATTAACCTAGAGATTCTTACCAGAACCTTTTCATCTGCTTTTCAGAGGCAGATCGCTGCCATTTAATTATACTTTAATTGAATGAAAAAACAAGTCAATACCTAATTAATTGGGGTTACAGAAGAATGGCAATGCAGAGCCCTGGATTCTGGAACACAGCATTAAAAGGACAGCCTTGCTACAAGGCAATGTACAATTTTAGCTACATTTGGAATTTGTTTGTGATCCTTCCCTTCCCTTCCCTTCCCTTCCCTTCCCTTCCCTTCCCCATGGGGAGCAAAAAACAAAGACATCAGTTTAATGCTTGAATAAGTTCTGTTATAAAAGAAAACTTGCTGTTTTACCTGCTGCAGGGATGCCTGTTAAAGGGTGCTGGTGTTCTTGCATTTTTACATTATTTAGAGCTGTTTGTTTTTATTTTTTTATCTGAGAGTATAATCAAAACAGCAGTAGTCTTACTTAAAATTTCACAGTCCACATCATGATAGTGTTTGTGGTGTTTTAAATGAGGACCAAATGTTCTTCCCAAACCTATTAACTGTGGTATCCATATGTTGGAACCAATTTGGAGGACAGCTCTACTCGTGTATCCTAACAGTTAAGTATAGAACGCTTACTTACTTATTAGAGACGGCACCACCCATCAAAACTTTGCTGTCACCAAAAAGGAGCACACAGAGGCAAAGAGCCTGAATCTTTTTGTGAGACCAGAGTGTCACACTTCCCATCCATATCACTTCCTTCCCCAGTGCAAGAGCCAAATATGCCACATCCTATATAACTTTTAAGACATTGAAGTGTAAAGAATTTATGAAAAGACTTTATTTGCCATGTTGTGTTTATATAGACCAGATGAATGATGTAACAATTCATTATATTGCATCAGAACAGATCATCCTGTTTTGCTGTGATTTCAATCCAGACTCACAGCTGAAGGTAGTCTTGATTATCATTGGCAGCTGTGTCATATCTGTTGATATTATTCAAATGTCATGAGATAAATAATGAATTCTTTAATCTTTTAACATTTTTGCTGTCTCAACTATGTGAAATAGACAAAGCCAAATAAGCAAATTATGTCTCCTAAAATGGATGAGAAAGCAAACTCATGCAAATTAAGCATATTTTTCCCCAATTACTTTACATTTGTTCCTGTATCACTCAAAATATGAATATATATATTATTAACATAATGGTGAATTGTGCTCTGGCTTACTCCCATTTTCCAGTGAACTTGCATACAAATTGAAACATCCTTAGATATGGCCAATTTCTGTGGCTGAAAATGCTTTCCACCACATGTTTTTTTGAGATAAAATGTTTCATTTACCCATTACCATACTTGGAAAACAGGACTTAGGAAAATGAATCAATAAGGAGAAAACTCATCAGAGGAAAAGGGATCTAAAGCCTAATTCATTTTGGGAGAAAAACTCCTAAGAGAGAAAGTTTTTCATAGGTGTACAAACAGAGTTTATGCCATGTGCTGTTGTGATTTTACTCCCACCGTCATAAAAGGGAAGATTCCCATGTGGGTAGACATAGGGGTAGGAACCACAATGCTGGATGAAATTCTCTGAAATATCTTTGAAATTCTGACTAAATGCTATGGTGTTTGGGTTGATGCTTGATGCAGCTTCAGTTCCATGATGTAAAACTGTACCTTTACTTTCCTTGCAAAGGTCCTAAATGACTTCTGATCATCAGAAGTGACAGGAACCAGAAAGAAGGCTGAAATTACCTTTTCTTGGTGGTTGCAACACGCATCTCAGCAGGAGGAATGAGACAAGGATTTTTGAAGGTTGTGCTACAAAGCTTGGAGGTGGGGATTAGTGCATTTGAGCACATATGAAGGAGGAGAAAGGGAGACAAGCAGGATGTCCTGGGAAGGGGAGCAGAGGTGACATGGCTCACAAGGGAGAGGGATGGCTTGGCAGGGGAAGGTGTTTTTGATGAATCTCATGTAGCTGATGTGAGAGATGGCTGGGAGACTAGCTTCCAGCTCTCCCAAACCTGCTGGAAGGGCCTCCAGTTCATCTCTTGAGCTAAAGCCCTTTGTCTGGCTCACTGTGACACACAATCAAAGCACAGGCTAACTCATAAGAAAGAATTTGTCTTGTTTTACTTGTGATAACCCAGCCTTCTGTGAAAATGATGTGAAGAAAATATAAACCACATAAACAGATTTTGAAGGCTTCAAAGTGGTATCAAGCCAAGAACTTTAACGCTAACAGTGAGCCTCGCTTTGCTCTTTCAGTTGTAGCACTGGTAGAACTTCAGAGCATGCTGATATTTGTACAATGTCAGCTCTTCAGTGAGAGGCACAATGTGTTTATTTGTTTAAATGACAGGGTAGTTTCGATGTTGATGATGGGACATGAAGCACTTGTAAAAACTCAGAACAGGAATACTTTGATGTTGCTGAGTCTTAAATAAAGTAGGGTCAGGCTTTCTGAAAAAGCTTTGCCTGCACACCTCAGCTGTAGCATGAGGGAGACCAGACCACCCTCTAGTGGGATGAGACTGCATTTCAGCATGAGATGTGTTAACTGCTTTAGCTATGAAACCATATTTCTGTTTCCTTTTGCCTTGGAGATTTTTTCAGATGACAGATAAGATCAGATATTTATCTGTGTAAGCAGAGTAGGAGGGCTCCTATCCTAAAAGCTCTGCAAACTTCCCGTGCTCAAAAGCTTTCTAAGTCAGATGGTGAGACTTGGTGTCCTGACACTGAACAAAAAGGAGCTACCTCTCCTGTATCTTTGGTTCTGAAACATTAAAATAAATGTGTCTATTTCTTCTGTTCTTTTCATCACAACACCAGATCTAATTGACACATGCAAAATAACAGTAAGGAATTGCTAGACTATGGGGGGAAGGAATGGGCTTCAGAAGGGAAAATCTGTAAGAGGCTGGGAGCTGAGCAGCTGAAGAGCTAGGAAAAGGTTTTCTTAATTCAAGTTGGTCACATAAAAAAAAATCGTGAAAAATATTTCAACAACTGAGTGTAGAGGAAAAAATACGATGAATTATTTATTTCACAATTATTATTTGGTACAGTCAGAGCTTCCTCATTTAAGAAAAATGCATGGTAAAGTTCCAGTTGACACACCTTGGAAAATTCCTCTGCCCGGACATGAGAGCAGCCATCAGTCCCAGCATCAGGAACACCTAGAGCACCAGCAGAAGCAGAGGAGGCACAAAGCACCACAAAAGCAAACAGGACTTGCCATGTCCTCCCCAGAGGCACACATGAAAGCTGCCACGTGGCACTTGAAGGCCATGTTTCAGCCACAGCAGGCAAGCAAGGCCAAGCTTTGGCACACAGGGTCCAGGAGCAGGGGAAAGTGGTGGGGTGCAATGGAAGCTTTGCTCCTGGAGGAAAGTGAAGCTCTGCTGTGGAGGGGTGCTTGCTCTGGTTTCTACTTCAGTCAGCCAAGACTTGCTGCTCCCCTTCCAGTAAATCTTCTCCTAGGCCCTAAGCTTTCAGGAGAATAGACTATGTTTTCCATCTGCATATGGAAAATATCAGGTTTGTTTTCAACACTGTTGCAGCCTGAAGAAATTGAAGTATTATGTATAATAGTAAACATATGTTGTCCCCACCTCATGCCCGTGGTGTTCCCCAGTTGAGGAACAGCCTCCTGAAAACTGATGTCCTTGACCACTGCCCTGCTTTTATTCCAGTATTTCAAACCCTGATTCAACCAAGGTATCTGAAAAGCATCAGCTAACTAATATGGCTGAGTGATGAGTGGCTCAGGCAGTGCCTATGAAATAAAAGCAAAAAAAAATGGTTCTGTGTTTCTCTTGCCTTTGGTCTATTGCCTGATTTTTGACTTATCACTTCTACTGCTGTAGCCCCAAGAGGTTGAAGACTAAAACCCTCACAGCTAGAGTTGGTCTGTGCTAGCTCCTCTCCACATGTTCATGCACGCTCACACACACACACAAACATTCTGGGCACAGAGGAGACTGAGATCTGCTTAGGGAAACCAGTCAAATAGTTTCATTTTAGTAGCTCCTATGATGTGGTCTTTTCTAGCCTCAGTTTGGACAGTCCATTATAAACCCCCCCACCCATACTCCCTCCAAAAATGTATAGTTCTGTTTTAAATCTTGACTTAGAGAAAAGGATTTGTCATTATACAAAATAAGCTCTTTTGTTAAGCTTACTGCCTTTTACTTCTTATAGAAATGAAAATACTTGCAGATAAATCTTACAATGTGGTGGCAAATATTTGAAAAATTACAAGTATCTTCACTGGTATTATCTGTATTATAACAACTCAGCACTGAGTCGTGGAGATACAATTCCTGTTTTGCTGTATGGTTAGGAAAGCTTAGGATTTGAGTTGTTTTTCAAAATTTTTTCCACTTGCAGTCCAAAAATTTACAGTGGATATAGACAAGCTTGAAAAGCAAAAGATGCTTTTCCTTGGTTGCCTTTCACTGATGCCTTAAAAGTAGCTCATGAACCTGTGAAGTCTGCAGACCACAAACCAAAGATTGCTGTGCTACTGGGTGATATCATTGTTTTAGTTGACTGAGCTCAAGTGATTAAAGCTTCAGAGAAGTTTGGTTAGTCCTTCAACCTTCCAGAGAACGTGAGAAGTGAATTTTAACACACAGTTTCTTCAGTCAGTTTAATAGAGCTGGACTGTGTGGCCCTGAGTCTTGCAACTGGGGCAGACTGCAGAAGCTAAGCCAGAGCCGCCCAGTGCGGCCACTGGACAGCCCTCTCCACACGTGCTGGTGGAGAGCAGCCCCAAGGCTGTTCCATTTCCTGCCAGTCACAAATAGCCACAGAAGGACAGAGACACAAAGGGGACTGGAGTACCAGAGCTAACACCTTTCCCACACTTACAGCGGTGAAGTGTAAAGGTACTGATTTCTGTCTCCAAAAGGAAGGCACTGTGCTGTGTAATTCTGTGCATGGTCACTCTCTCACTGGGAAAAAACATTTTCTGTTTGAGTTACTAGTGCCATTTCCAGTCATATCCAAGCATCCCTAGGAGGTCTCATATCTAATCTTTTACTGGATTTGTCTTGAATTCTGTCAAAAACATCTCAGCAGCTCCCAGTCAGAGCTGGTATGTCTGAAGGTCTCACTCACTGAAATGTAAAATAAATCATGCTGTGAATTAATTAAGCGTCTTACAATTTGCCTGGGCAGTTGTAGTGGCAAACTGGGTAAAAATTGCTCCATGGTTGTCTGTAGCAGCACTTGTGTGACAGAAGCAGAAATAGCCTGTGAACCTAATACAAACTGTGCCCTGGCTAACCAATGCAGGTGTGCCCAGAGGTAGACAGGGTCCTCATGAACATGCCTGCATGAGAAATGCTGGACATGGATGGAGCCTTGCTTGCTGCACTACAGCACAAGTCATTCCCATGTTAAGGGGATTGATTCTGTCTGCTTCCTCAGAGAGGTCAAATCACTCCTAAAGAATTCACTTTTGAATTACAGGAGTTCTCAGTAATCAGAGAGGAAAGATCAATATATTTCTGCCCAGAGAATCACAAATCACTCTCACCTGGAGCTCCAGGAGGAGTTTCCAGGAAGGACCAATTTCTTCTGAGTCCCATCTGACTTTCTGCCAGGGCTGTCAGTGCTAGAAGCAGTGTGCAGATGGCAGGCAGAGTGTGTGCAGGTAGCTTCTTTGGTCTGGTTTTTACAAGCTGAATAAATTCTGTGGTAAGTAAACACTTGGTGGCTTTTTTAGGCTCAGCCTACATCAGGGCTTCTTCCAGGTTCATTTTTCCTGTTTTGCTGCTGCAGAGTCCTGAGGTATTTAGAAATTTATTGCAAGATTTATTCTCATCCTACACACCTGAGCCATTTTTTCTCTGCTTTTCTTTCTTCTCCTTTGTTCCATTGCAGGTTCTGCATAGCTTTTTCTATACTGTTCTTCCCATTTCCCTGTTTTCTTCAACCCGTCATAACACTGACCTTTCTTCAAGAAACCAGGAACCTTTCTGCCTCTTTCTCCTGTGCTATTGAGTTATTTTCGTCTATATTTTGTATAGCCTAGATATTCTGCCATTTCCCTTATTCTTCCTCAGTCTTTTTCTCTCTGTTTGTTAAGACGCTGGTCTGGGAGGACTGAAGCATGATATTTGGCAGCACTAAGATGGCAGAAGGAAAACAGGGAGGGGTTATGTAGATATCTGCTAAGTGGTTAACTTTATGGCTGGGAGTGTTTCCCATTTTCTCCTTTTGTTTTTGTTTTTAATTTTCCATGGACTAGAAGTGTTTGGCTCATTGGCACTCCTTAGAGATTTTTAATTGATTAAGCGGTAAATTAGAAGTCATTGTACTATGACTGAAGACAAGCTCAACCAGCAATAACAGGGTAACAGCTGAATGAATGGACAGGTCTTTATCACATCCCTCTTAAAGTCATCTGTTTTGCTGGTTGGAAAGTCATGTCCTTCTCAATTGTTTGTGTCTAGAAGCTGTTCAACATCTTTCTTCTAAACCAAAATCTTCAATTTATTAAAACCAAAACGAAACATGCCAGCACTCTCAAAAAATGTTTTTCAGCTTGATTTGAAAAGGAAATAAGGTTTAGCAGGGAATTATGTTGCTTGTCTGTCTGTCTGTTGCTCACCTGAGACCCTGCCTGTACAAGCCCGTTTGAACTCATAGACTGATTTCAGTTCCACCTGGACACACAGAGAAGTGTCTGGTGTGCTAGATTTCTATGAATTTTATGAAAATTGTCATCTGGTGTGAGAAGAGACTCAGTTTAGTGGTGTCTGTGTGGGAAGGAAGGGTAGTATTAGGCAGTTTCTGGCATGCAGCGCCGTGAACATCCTCACAGCCACCAGCTACACACCCACGTAATTTTGGTTGGAGAAACTGGATTTGTATCTCTAAGCCTGTCTCTGTGCAAACTGCCTCTTTCTTGAAGGGGATATGAAAAGAGCTTGGGGAGATCTCTCTGGGACTATCTGCAGTGCAAGGTGAGGCTCTAGGCGAGATGGTAGTGGAACATGTTCAGAAAACAGCAGAACAAGCAGTATAACAGTATGTCCTTACAGCAGGGTAATGAGCCTTTGGCTGTTCAGAGAGAGCTTGGTCTTCTATTTGTGATACAGAATTGTTCTGTACTTCTTAAGTGCTCTGCAATGGCAAACTTTTCTTATCTGGCAAATATTAAAACAAATCTAAGTTGTTGATGACAATGTTTTGAAATTTCTTCTCTTCATGAAAAATATTTTGTCCCAGTGAGTGCCACTGGGACCTCAGTAGAAGCTCCCTGAATGGGACCTATGTAGTTCAGCTTGAAAAGACAATGCAGAATCAAGCCCATGCTAGAAGAACATACTAGTGACCGCCGAAAAGAATGGTCTAGCTTGATGTCAGCCTCTGCCCCAGACACAACACACACCTACCGATTTACTGAAATCCCATCCTTTTTACAAAGTTTCCAGGCTAAATACTGTTTTGAAACAGCTCTCCTTAACCTAGAGTCATAAAATGTATGAAATGAAACAGTTGCTGTACTGCACTGAATTAGCTGAACTGCTCCTGACGAATTGTCCTGCAATTGCATGTTGCAGAGTAAGGAGTGTGGGGAGAGGTGGAGAGAAATCAATGTTTCCTAGTAGGACCAAGTTACTCAGTGAGCCATACAATAAGCTTGGTACTGTTACAGTCAAACTATTTTGTTTTTCAAGGTCATTCTCACATTTCTCTGAGGCCTTGATATTGTCTCAGATGATATTGAGAAAAACCTGGAAAGCCTTAACAGGTGTGTGTTGTATGTGTGTGCCTGCCTTGGAGTTGAACTGATTCTGCAGGCTACAAACCCATGATCCGAAGTTCACTCTAGTCTTTTTCTGATGCATTTTGGCTAAGGACAATGAATCGTATGCATAAAATGATATAAAACTATTGGCAAATTTGGAAGAAGCATTATAGGTAAGAAAAACCACTGATGGTCAAATTCCATCTCTTTGTTACCACACTGAGTAGCCCTTTATTTGTAAGCCAGTTTTCACCTGAGTGACTCCTGTGGGCATATTTACACTAGGCCAAGTGTCTGAGCTTTGGTTATATTCTGGGACCACGTTAGCCTTGTTGGCTCCATCTATCTGTATAATTTTTTTTCAGCTGAAAGGTTGGAGAGGCAGGAAAGCAGACCCAGTGTACTCCAGTAATTTTTGCATTTATCAAACAGCGTGGTTGAGCAGGAAAGAAACTGTAGAGAAAACCAGATGGGCTGAAGACCCAGTATTTACCCTCCCTGTGTTTCATATGCACTAGCACCTGGATTTGCATCAGGTGCCCTCCTGGAGTACATAATTCAGTTTACTCCACTCTGGCAGGGAATTCCATTTGTGTCCTCCCCATTCCTTTTGCTCCTAGGTGCCTTAAATGGGACAATGGGGAGATTCAGTCCAGAAGCAGGCTTTTTAGTTGTATTGTAATGCTAATGAAGGTGCACTTTAAAAGGACTGTTGAGGATAAGTGGAGGATAAAACTGATGGCCTGTGCTGCATAATACATCTATCCCTTCCTGCAGCTGCTTAAGACTATTCTCCTACAGCTAATACCCAGAGATGATGGCCAAAGCAGGGAATCAGATGAGATGAGTGTGTTCCAAAAATATGTAAGAGCACAGTGGTCTCTGCACTTTTCCCAGCTAGCCAAGGTCTTAAAGGGTTTGCTCCTTCAACAAAAATTGGAGCAGGAACTATACTGTTCTGCTTTTCACTAGGAGGGAGTATTCAAGGTCAAGAAATTGCAGCTGCATCTTCTCAACATACATGTGAAACCTGTTCAGAGGACACAGAAAATGAAGACTCTCTAATTTAGCTCAGACTGAACAAAATCTTTCTTTTCTGTCTCCATCTATATCTTCTCTTTGGAGTGAAGCATGGCACCCCGGTGTGGGAGCAATCACAGCTCAGAGAAAATTCTGTGACATGAAAATTTACCTCTCAGAAAAAAGATCTGATTTTTATGATTCCTTGTTTTCCTTTATGCCATGATCCTTTCTCGAAATGAACACTATTAGGCAAGAACCCTGTCAAATGTGACTAAAATTATATTTTCTCTGTTTTCTACATTGTCCATTTTTTTGCTCATTAGATTTTTACTTATTAGGTTTGTCAAAGCTCTCCCCAGTCTCAATCAACATAATTAACACAATCTCATTTATTTTTCTGATTCATAAATATATATGATGACAGAGGTCTTTGAAGTACCTTCTGTTTAAGGTTTGAAAATTCACCACTTATCTTGCTCTTTTTTGTTTCCTACACAGTTTTTGGTCCATCATAACACCCGTTCTTCTTCATCTGAACCCCTCTTCAGTAGCAGAACTTACTGAAAAGGGAAGGGCTCACTTGCTGATTTGGCAGTCATCACGCTGGCCACGCAACCATTGTGTGGCTCAGAAGGGTCCCCAGCTACGTTTGTGGCTCCTCCCTCTTGTGCATGTTCAATATCCTGCTTGGGATTCTTTAGGAAAAAAAGTTCTCTCACAGTTTCAAGAACATTTTCAAGAAATGCCATTCTGTGGCAAATTACCTCCTTTCATTTTCAAAACCCAGAATAAAAGAGGGTCTAGAAAAGCTAAATTTTCTGAGACATGAGAAGTGTCCACTTTCATTCAGAAATCTCTTGCTAATGACCGGCTTCAAAACTTTTCAACACATTCGCCTCTATCTGTTTTGGGGTTTTTTTCATACATTCAGAACACTTTAAAGTCTTGGTGAATTTTCCTTGAAGAAACGACCCAGGTACATTCTGCAGATTATTTACTGTTCTACATTAGTCATCATTCCAATCAATTCTTTTTTCTGTTAAGACACAAGAACTCACTCTTCTCTCAAAGCTGGACACACCAACACCCTGTTCAAGGTAAAGAGCAAGTAAACTTTGCTGGGTTATTCAAATTCCATATAGCCAGTTAAAATGTTAGATGCTGATGACAATGTCATATCCATCGTGTAAAAAAAATTAGCGTATAATATAACCTACATCAGATTATATCTTAGTCATTAGCTTCACAAAAGATATTAAAAACCTGCCATATGTCATTGCTATTTTTTATTTCAATCTCTTTCAAACAATTCTATATCAAGCAAATGACAAATGCTAAATAAAGAACTAGTCAATCCCACTCTGACTCTCAATGGCCCTTTACAGGTGTCTTTCCCTCCTTTTTCACTATACAGAGGATTTTCTCCCTCTCACAGAAAGTCAAGGTAGAGGAATATTCTCCTTAGTAATATTAAGCATACATCATTCCTCAGCTCATAGGATGATGCTAACTAAATGCATCTGGCCATCTGTTTTTAAAACAACAAAAAAAGAAAAACAGAAGAGAGGCAAACCCCCACATTTTTTTCAGTAAAATCCTCAGTAACTTTTGGATAATAAAAAATATAGGAATAATTCAGGGGTGCAGAACCACCCTATTCATTCTAATTCCCTGACCAGTATGTCACAAAAATGACAAGCTAAAGGGGGCCACAGTCAGGCAGAGTTTCATACATGTAAAAGTTAAGAACATGAAAGTATATTAACAGATGCTCTGTTTCAGAACAAGGGTCTATTTAACCCAGTCTCCAGCAAAGGCCATCAGTACCTACCCAGGGAAGAGTGAGGTGTGAATGTGAAATGTGAATGTACATGGTACATCTCAAAGTGCTCTCCAATCTCTGCCTATCTTCAGAACAGGAATATCCTGAGCTTGATTTGGTTTTTATATTTAGCAATCCTCAAAAAAATTCAATTCTGATACTTGTCCAGTCTCCACCTGATTCCATGTTAACTTTTGGCATTTGCAACCTCCACTAGCAAGGCGCACCACAGATTCACCTTCTAAGATTCCTTTGGCTATGTGGCAGACCAGCAGAAAAGCTGGTGGCTGCTGAGACTGGCAGACTGAATAGGGTTGGTGGCAGACTGGATTGAGATCTAATCCTCAGACTGGGAAAGATTCTGAATAATCAGCTCACTCTGCCCTCTTTTGCACTACTTGCCAGCTCATAGGAACTACATCTGGGAGCAAAAAGAGGTGCCCCAGCCTTAGAGGTACCTTTTCTTCTTTTTTTTTCCTGGGACAGTATATCACTGCTGTTGTCAAGCTTGGAGGTGTCACCTCCCAGTGCCTGTTGATGCCACCGGTGATAGCTGTAAGTGTTGCAGAAGGTATGTGCACACAGATAACAGGGTCTGGGCTGAGACAACTCACCAGCCTCTGCAGCTGGGTGATGCACTAGGCAAAAATTCTCTAATGTTTATTGTGACCTACGCACCACTGCCTCATGTGCTCGCCACTGCAGTGTCCTTTGTGTCACTGGTTATTACAGTGCCTGGACATTTGAACTACACTGAGCTCTGGGTCACTGGGAAGAAAAAAAAGGTTAGGGTAGAAACCTAGTTGCGTTGTTCAATCTGCCTCCCTGCAAAGGGACATGTGTTCCCTGCAGCAAATGTGAACATACTCACAGTTCTAAATGTCTCAAGTAATTGTGCTTTCACATTTCCCTTACAAGACTATTCAACACTTCAAAGTAGCTCAAGCTTTTCCTGGCATTCTGTCTAAATATTCCCTTCTTAATCTCATCTCATTACCTCCTAAGTAATTGTATTCTGTCCTTGGGGTCTATTCACTTTGCACATTTACAGACTGCTACCCAGTTCCCCTGAGTGTAAGCCTCACTCTGAGTCAAATGACACATTTTTACATTTGAAATCTTTCCTTCAAACTATCCACAATTACTTTTGCAATCTCCCATAGTAAGGTAGTCTATACAGATAGATCAGAAGGCAAATTTCTGACTGCAGAGGCTTGCAACCTATTCTGCCTTCTTCCCCCCTTCTTTGAGCTCTTGTCCCACACATATTCATGTGAGTGCTCCTTTGAACTCAAATACTCTTTAAATGTCTTGAGTTTGTGAGGCTGGGATCAATACACAAAGTAGAAACAAAAAGGAAATGGAAAGTAAAATACAGTGGGGAAAAAAAAAATCTCCAAAACTCAAAAGGCCTGTAGTCCGTTGTTAAGGGAGATTTTTCAAGCCTTTCATAGTCTGTGGCCGGTTTCCATTTTTCAGATGTAGTAAGTTAAAAGTATTCTTTTTCCCTTTTTGTATTTCCACTTTATAGAACAAACCTTAATAATTCTTCTTCATTTATTGCCTTTTTTTTTTTACATCCAATTCTGAAAATAGTTCTTCTCCCTTCTTCTCTCACCTAAGATTGTCTGTGACATGCTTACATGATTGTAAGTAATTTATCTTTCTGGTCTTATTTTCATCTTCCCTGAATGGCTTCCAGTGCACTGTGAATTACTTGATAGTATGGCAAAATGTAATCTATGTTTGCCACTTCCCTGACTTTCTAGCAAATATTTTGCTGGCCATGAAATATGGACATGCTAGAGAGAAGGGGATGTTGTAGGGTTATGTTGTTCATCCAGCTCCCTACAGGCTTGAGGGAGCCGGGTTATCTTTGCAGGAATGTGGTCAGGGATATTCCTTGTTTCTGCCTCAGTCCAGAAAGGGCTGGATTGAGTTGCACGGCTGCTGGCTGGTCAGTGTAGCTGACAATCCTGGGACAAGGTCTGCTTTCCAGACATTGCTTAGAACCCATTGTTCCAGAGTGGTGCAGGCTAAGCCCAAATGCTTGGAGCTCACCATGGACTAAATGAAGTGTTAGGGAATTCTCTCTCTCTCACCCTGCTGGGCTATGCTGCTGCTTGCCTAGAGATGACTGTTTAAAAATTATATTGATTATGACTACACATTGCAGGAGTGCTTGAGATGGATCAAAATCTTTGGAAGACTGAAAATATTTTAATATAGGGGTAGAATATAAGGCATATATTTTGCTATTCATATCCAATTTTACACTTTTAAAATGTTTGAATATCTGGAATTATCATGTGGATATGATTTAGCAGCCCTATTTTCCTGTCTTTGCTGGGCAGAGAAAACAAGAGCAAAAGGAAAATATACACATCCTTAAAGAGTACAACTTCTCTTCTTATGGTAAACATTTGTTGCATTCAAGGTGAATGCCACATGCAGTTCTCTATTTTGCTTTGAATGTGGCTGGCCACCCTTTCAAGTGATGCCAAAGGGTAATTTCAGTTGAATAGTTTACATAAGCCAGTTCAGTCCAGCTAAAGTATGTGTGATTGCACAAGCTTTTGTGGAGAAAACACTGGACCAACTACACCTGAAGGCACTTTAGGTTTCTTTGGGTCTCAGGCGCTGTGGACTTGTGACTGCTGCTGTATATTGCTGTAGCAGTCACAAGGTGAAGCTCCTGCTGATTTACAGCCTGGGCTCACTTGCTAGCTTGACAGGGATGTTAAGTCTGACTCCAATGTTTTTCCCGTTGCCTGTGGTGGAGATGTGGAGTCTGTGAGCAGCAGGGTGAGATACTTTCAGTCTCAGAAGGAATCTGCTATAATGACTGCCTTCCTGGTGCCCATTTTCAGCCTCGTCTGCAGCTCAGCTTGGTGCCTGCACATTGCAATATCAGTAGCAGGGACTGCCCGGGGCTGCAGGAGCGAAGCGTCGGGCTGAGATCAGCACAAGCCCATTGCGTGACGACCCCGCGCAGCCCCGAGCTCGCCTGGGAGGAGGCAGTGTGGCAAGGGGAGCTCCCAGGAGGACCTGGGGCTTCTTCTGGAAGTAATGGAAGCAGAAACGCCGCTGGCACTTGGGGAAGCAGCTCCCCAGACCCAGTGGGGCTGCACTATTTTACATCGGTTGAGGATTTAATCTCGTGCTTGAAGTACGTCTTTAAGCTGAATGAGAACAGCACTGCTAAATGCCTTCCTGTTTAAATGATGAACTCAGCGGCTGAAAGAATATAAAATATTTATGATATGGAGGAAGCAAAAGCAGTTGCTAAAATGAAGCACGGTTGAAATAAGGATACAGAGGGAATCTGAGTCTTCCCCTCTTTCCTTTGCCTGAGTCCAGTCTTACTAGCCCTGACATGATGGGGTAACTCTACTGCTTCACACTGATTTATACCAGTGTAAGTGCCATCACAGCTAAACCCTTTTCTTCAACTGTTTATCCCTTTTAAAAGTGAGTGATGAATAAAGAGATTGGGAAATTCCTCTCCACAGCTTCTTGCTTAACACAGACTGTTACAGGGCCCTTTGGCCGCCAGCAACTGTCTTGCTCCCTGGCAAACCCCTAGCTATGCTCATGGTTTCACATCAGGCCACTCCAGTGGGTGACTGGAGGCTTTTCCCACTGGAAAAGCTCTGTCCTGTAACCTCCTAGTGTCAGCCCTATTGTCGGGTGCTCTAGCAAACAGTATGAATACTCCTGAGTATGTGCCCTTGTGAAATCAATCCTCCCCAAATAACTTAAAAATAGTCTAAAAAAATCCCCAAACACACCCAAACTCAAACAGCTCTGTGGGGCAGAGGTAGTGAGGCAGCTGCCTGAAGAGCAGGGTGTTGGTCAGGACATGCCACGTCACCTGCATCACCAGAAGTGAAGGATATTCTGTGTGCTTGTAATTCCAGCTACCACTAAGCCACAGAAGTCAATCATTTTACAGTTTGCCATTACTGTTTCATATTTCCATGCCTTAAGGCATTTTAAAAGCTCTGCCTAACTCTTCTGGCTTCTGTTGAAAGCAGAAAGCACTGGACTGGCCATGCACTGTGCAAACGAGTCAGGCCGTGCTCTGCAGTCTATTTTGGTGAAGCCTTGGTTCACAGGGAGTGGCATGGTTAGCTCCAAATCACATCGTGGCCAGCCTTTCTTTCAAAGGCTTTATTTTTAGTTAATTTTTTAAATGTATTATTTCTACTTTTTTATATAAATCAAATATAAAGCAAACTGAATAAATTGTTTTTCAAGCCCACAAAACCATCTTTTTTGCTGTCTTTACTGTTTAATGGGACTGTTAGTAGTGAAAGACTATGACAATGACTAAACCAGACATCTGCAGTATAAGGAATTTTTACAAGTTTTCCAAGATTTCTGATAGGAATTCCCTAGCAAAGAATTCTGTTTTGAAGCTCCTATGGGGAATAGACCAGTTTATGCAAAAGTATGATTGTTGAAACACTTATCTTATATATATATATATATGTAAATCCATATTTCTGCATGCCAGTGGGTGCATGTCTGCATCTCAGTGGCATGGTATGACTCAGGGAAAGGCTACAGCAAGACAATAAAGGTTTGTGTAGGGATGTCCACACAGCCCCTACTCTTGAAAACCATGCAGAGTGACAGCACAGGAAGCTGCCAAGGGTACCCACACCTGGGAGCTGTGCATTTGAGCCCAGGGACCATCCTCACTGGTGTGTGTACACTGGTGTGTGCTTTGTCATGTTCTGTGGAGTGAACTTATAATCCAAACAGTGGGGTAGGTGTGCACATAAAAGTGTGTGTGTGCAACCTGTCCCAGGTTAGCTGTACAAGGGTGATAGAAATTTGTGGGTGTTTGCTGATGTTTTGCGTTTAGTATTGCAATTTGTCTGCTGTATCACTGATATAGATCCTGAAGTAACTCAGTCATTGCCAGTTAACTATGCATAATTTATAAAGAAAAAAGGTACTTTGGTTCTGATTTAGTGTAAACCACACGAGCTGAGCATTTTTTTTCCTGTGGCAGGTGCCCATTTTGTGTAATTTTGGGCAGAAAATAACTTGCTATCTCTTTTCTAATTACAGATATCATTCATATAAGATGAGAACTAAGAACTATTCACAAATGTAGGGCAAAGCATATTTTACATCCCTTTTCACTGCCTTACTAAACACTACCATTTAGACAAATGAAGCAAAATGGATGTGCACTTTCCCTGAGGTTAATTTTTGGAATCAATTACTGCATTAGAAATTCTATCATTGATACCAAGATTGTGCTGCTGGTACAGTCCCTGTTAACCAGATAAGCCAACCTGAGAATTTAAGACAGTGCAGACACAGAGTAACACAGCTGGTTTATTGTCATCCAGATCCTCTGTCCCTTTTAGCAGAGCTCAGTCTTTGCCCAATCCAACCACTACAAGGAGTTAATTGCAAAAGTAAATATGTGACAAATGGGGAAATATAACCAGGTGCCACAATAACAAGAAACTGTGCCATGCAGATTTTTTGTCTCTTGAAGAGTAAGAGATTTGTGATGAATCATTTAGTCTTCGTTTTCCTCATCCATTTTCACACCCTGCTTAACTGCTCTACTTAAAGCATTCTTTCAAGCAGATGAGAACCTGGTTTTGATAAATGCCTAGTTTTAATTCAACAGGAAGTATAATGTGTATAGGTAGCATGTCATGTACTTTGTCCCTTTTAACATAACTGTTATTGCTCTAGAAAAAGCAATTTCTTTGCCCCATTTTGTCTACAATCTCATTAGCCAGCTATCAGTTGTAAGCTAATGGATGGATGGGTCTATCATCTTTAGAATAATCTTAAAAAGCCTAGGCAGATTTTGAATTCATGTCTGCATTTCTTGTTGTTGATTATGACGTGTTTTTATTTTACTTTCCTGTGAGCAAAGGCTTTAGCGAAGGAGATTGTCCTAAGCTGGGCATCTGAGTCGCTCAGGCTGGAGGTGGGTATGAGGTAGTTTTGTGAGAGCACAAAAACATCCTTTTTGAGCAGTAGTTTTCTAAGATGTAGAAAATAAAGGGTAGAGATAAGAAAGTGATTTTCATGTTGGAAGGATTACAGAGCCATAAAATATCTTCAGCATACTCAAAATGAAGGTATAAAAGTATGAGAATAATGAGGTAGCGAAGTCTTCTGACAAAATTATTTGATACAGTCAAATCTAAAGTTCATTTCAAAGTTCCATCAGAATGTCATAATCTTAACAGATTTAAAAATAAAATGGAAGATGGAGATAAAGGTCATTGCATGCAAACTGAGCATGCAAGGCTCATAGGCCAGAACATATTCAGTGATAAATATGCAGTTATAGGGTAGAAATTGTCTACCAAGGGGAAAATTCTTGAAGTCCCTGTGGTTGTTTCCCCAAAAAACTCACTAGCTCAGTGATCAGTGATTGGGCCAGGCCAGAAATGTAGAAAGGAACTGATAAATAGAAAAAAAATATTATGCTATCATCTATCATGTTGATATCTGATGTACCCTTGCTCTAATCACTGCGCAAAAGAGTATAGCACAACTGAAAAAGATAAAGGAAAATGTCACAGGCATGCTAATATATATGGAGTTGCTTCCAGGCAGTGAAAAACTGCTGGGAAAAAAAAATCAGAGGAAGTGCTTCTCTGCTTGGAGAAGGAAAGAAGAAGAGGGCTATAAGAGAGAAATATAAAATCATAATATAGAGGATATGGAAAAAAGCGAAATATTCACCTTTTTTCACACGAACTTTAGAGACATTCTGTAAAATTTGAATCACAGAATAACAGAATTAATTAGGTTGGAAAACACCTCTGAGATCATCAAGTTCAACACATGACTGAACACCAGCATGTCAACTAGACCACAGCACTGAGGGCCACAGCCACTCTTTCCTTAAACACCTCGAGGGACAGTGATTCCACCACCTGAAGGTAAGTTTTAAATTAAAAAAGTATATTTTTACACAGCTCAGAATACAATACAGAATCTTTTGCTGTCAGATGGTGTGAAGGAAAAATGTACACATGGATTCAAAGGGAATTCTTTAAATTATTCAGAAATAAATCTCTTGATAGCTATTAACTGTAACACCTTGAATGCAGCCTGAATGCAGAAAGGCCCCCAACCATCAACATCCAGAAGCTGGGAAGGATCACCATGTACTTGCTCTGTGTCTTTTACTCTCTCATTTTTTTAACCCTGGGAAAGACTAGAGAGACAGAAAGATATGCATAGCTTTAAGAAAAGATCCCACTGAATTATGTTCCTACATTTATTGTACTTCCTTGGCAGAAAAGTGGGAGCTGAAAGGATGGAAAATTCCTTTCAAGATGCAGGTGTTTGAAGAGATTCTTTGGGCCAAGTTTGACCTCAGGGATTCCTTCAGTCTTATCATGGTCCAGATGTCAGGGGGATGAGGGTGTCTCCCCCCTCACTTCTAGCGCTGCAAATCATCCCTAAGTATTATCTCTGAAATTTCAGAGGCATTGGTGACTTAAAAGCACAAACCCATTGACAACTCAGTGTGACTTAGTGATTTACCACCTGCATGTCATGCTCAGATATCTGTTGCAACAAGTCTGCCACTGACACAAAGTGAAATCTGTAAAGAGCTGCTTTCCTCCATAAAAATCTCAGTTTTGTTTCTTCTGTCAATCGGCACCAAAAGCAGCTAATCCCCACCCCACAATACCACGTGCTTGCCCATGGCTTTATTGCATATCCCACATAAATTGATAGCAGTTTCCTTATTGTAGACAAAACATTTACGGTTATCTCATTTGTCCTAGCAACAAAAATAATGATGTATATTCAGCCTGTCATACAAAATGGTCTTAAAATGCTTTACAGGTACTAAAAAAAAAAAAATAAATCCAGAAGGGCTGTATGAAAAGACAAAAGAAAACAAATAGGTTTTCCTTGGTTTTTCAGCTGGAATTTCAAAGCATACCACACTTCTTTCCAAACCACATTTTATTCTTTTCAAAGTATTTGGAAGACCCAAAATGACATGTTTCTTCTGGATGTGATATTGCTTTTATAAGGATTTACTTGCTATCATTTTTTCTTTTGCCTGATCTTCTAAGGTTTGGAAATTCACCCTACTTACCCTACACCAAATTCTAATGAAAACCTAATATGATAAAAAATTTTAAGAGCCTGGAATAGTCAGTCACACTTTTAGAACGTTTTTAATGCCAACTTTTTTCTGATTTCTGATTTTTACTTTTTAAAAGTTTTGGTGCACAGATGGTAGTGATATACAGACTGTCTTTGTGAAATCAACTACATAAATTCATTTATCAATACAGAATATCAATACAGGTGCAGAAATACAGAATGTGAATATGGAAAAATGTGGTTATTTCATACGTAACTTTTGACTGCTGTAATTTTAAGGTGTTTTTGCCTTGAGGAGCTCATAAGACCATTAAGACAGCCTGTATTTCAAATAATTGCTACCTTACTTGCTCATATTTGCTTGTGGCTTTATGCACATCCTATAGCAAGGACCATTTATGCATGTCCTATAGCAAAGATTGCTGGGGAGCTGCAATGTCTCGAAGATCTGCTGTTAGTGGCATGGAGCAGAGCCAAATATGTGCCTGTCTCTGTTCTGCATCACCATTCCTTACCCCTGATATTTCCATACATCACTTGGAAAGAGGTCCTGCCAAATGCCATGGGCAGGGCAATGGGGAGATGTGGGCAGGAGGCTTCCCAGGCTCTGCTCACCTACACAGGCTAAGACTCGGCACCCTTTTCCTGAACTGGAGTGTGCTTTCTTGCTTGTTCAAATATTTTTTATTCTGTCTTGTCATTTGCAGCTGCGTTACACATTCCTATTTACCTTCATTATATTCCTCTCATGCTGTAGCAAATCCTCTTTTTCTGTAATTGGGAAAACAAAAAAAAAATAATTTCACTGTTTTGAAAAAAGTCCTCACATAATTTAAAAATACTGAAATAAAAATACTTTAAACTAATTGAAAACTTTCTCCTTTTCATCCAGAACTGGTTGTTGAATTTGCTGAAAATTAGAAATACTTTTGGTCTTCTCCAACAGCCAGTATTTGCTGTATGTACTGTGGAAAAAACCCCATGCTAATCTCACCCTTAGCACTGATTATGCATGGCATGACAGGTGGCTTCTTAAAATGGAAATACACTTCACTTTCCTAAAGTACTGGTAGAAATGGAGTAGTTTAAAAATCTAATCTCCTCTCACTTTAGCCTGGTAAATGTCCCAGTGTCTTCAGAGGGCTCTGAACTAAAGCCTTGCATATTTCTTTCCTTTTGCTGTGAGTCTTTCAACTGAAAAGACTAACAAAGGTCAAATTGATTCCAATATGATACAGATTATGTGTCTTGTAAGTACCACGTATTTTCAATATGTTTAATGTATTTCTTATACAACTGAATTGTCTTGATTTTTGATCTGCTTCCTACTCAAAAAGAAAAAAAAATCCAGAAGGGTTAAGAAAGACACAATTTACATCTTTCAATTAACAGTGAAAACACGTACTGTTGTAAAAATTTAATTCCATATCCTGAATTTCATACAGTAACATTCAGATATGTTCATTCAGAACTAACTCAGAAAACAGAAGATTAAAAAATTATGTTGTAAGTGTTGTGAACAGACAATCAGGGAGGGGGGAAGGTAGTTCAAACAAAACAAATTTCTCATAAAATATACCTATGGGGACATAAGGATCTTAGACTGTTGTTGGAAAAACTGCGTTGCAAACCCATAAATATTTTCAGCTTTGATAGGAAGCCAAAATCTTTTTATGCAGGAACGTCCATGCAATGTGGTAACTGCAGATCAAACACTTCATCTCTTTAACAGATGCCTTCCAACTTAGCATATTCTGTGATTCTGGGATCTTGTGTAGTCTGGTCTCACCAGCTAGACTGCATCCTCCCATGATTTGAAATAATTTTGTTTTCTTATTCCCTATCAGCAAAGGATTATAAATGTTTTCTAATCCTAATTTTAACCAATCAGATAACAGACAGAATGGAATCAATATGATGCATATGAAATTCTATTTCACTCATGATCACGGAATTATTGTTTTTATTATTTAAATGTGAGGTTTCTGTTAAACATAATCCAAGATCTATTCAAGATAAAAAGACTTTTTCAACTGTCTTTTTTTGTATCACAGTTTTAGAAACATTATACCATTGCTTCTAGTTATTGCTTCTGGCTTTTCACAGTATTTTATCATTCTAGCAATGTATACCTTGTTCAGTTCTTTGCCCACAGCAGAGAAAAGGTACAAGAAAGCCCAAAAGTCTGGAAAAGATGGAAAATTTAATTAAGTTTCTATGTGAGAATTGGTTCATTTAGAGGTTAATGGATCATGACCTGAAATTTCATGAGAAAGAAACTTCGAAGAAAAAAAATGTAAGGACTATAAATAAGAAGTGTATTTTTAGCAGTAAAAGTAACCGAACATTGGAAGAATTTACTTTCAAAAGGGATTCAGTCTTTTGGAAGTCTTTATTTCATAGAGTCCTAGAATGGTTTGGGTCAGAGGGTACCTTAGTGATTATTTCTTTCCAACTCCACTGCCATGGGCGGAGACACCTTCCACTTGATCAGGTTGTTTAAATCCTCAACCAACCTGGCCTTGAACGCTTCCAGGGATGGGGCATTCATAGCTTCTCTGGGCAGCCTGTTCCAGTGCCTCACCACCCTCACAGTAAAGAATTTCTTCCTAACACCTAATCTAAATCTTTCAGTTTGAAGCCATTCCCCTTGTCCTGTCATTACATGCCCACAAGAAAAGTCCCTCTCCTGCTCTCTTGTAGCTCCCTTCAGGTACTGGAAGGCTGCTATAAGGTCTCCCCCGAATCTTCTCTTTGTCAAGGTTGAACAACCCCAGCTCTCTCAGCCTGCCTTCGTAGTAGCCCTCCTTTGGACTAGCTCTAAAAGGTCAATCTTTTTCTTTTGTTGAGAGCCCCAGAGCTGGATGCAGCACTTCAGGTCGGGTCTCAGAGAGCCCAGGGAGTTCAAGGGAGCTCAAGGGAGCAGAATCCCCTCCCTGGCCCTGCTGCCCACGCTGCTTTGGATGCAGCCCATGACACCATTGGCTTTCTTGCTGCAAACACACACTGACAGGTCGCATTGAGCTTCTCATCAACCAACGCCCCCCAGCCTTTCTCCTCAGTGCTGCTCTCAATCCATTCTCTGGCCAGCCTATATTTGTGCTTTGGATTATTACAGCCTAGGTGCAGATCCTTGCACTTGGCCTTGTTGGATATCATGACATTCACAGGGACCCACCTCTCAAGCCTGTCCTGTGGAAGGCATCCCTTCCCTCCAGCGTGTTGACAGAACCACACAGCTTGGTATCAGCAAATTTGCTGAGGGTGCACTCAGTCCAACTGTCCATGTCACTGACAAAGAGGTTGAATGGCCTTGGTTCCCATACTGACCCCTGAGGAACACCACTCCACACTGTTCTTCACTTGGACATTGAGCCACAGCTCTTCGAGTACACCATATGGTCAGTTCCTTATCCACCAAGTGGTCAATTCACCTGATTACAGACAAGGATGTCAAGTGGAACAATGTCAAATAATTTGCACAAGTCCAGGTATATAACACCAGTTGCTCTTCCCTTATCCACCAACTCTGTCATCCTGTTGAAGAAGGCCACCAGATTTGTCAGGCATGTTTTGCCCTTAGTAAAGCCATGTTGGCTGTCACCAGTCACCTTCTTAATTTTTATGTGCATTAGCATAGTTTCCAGGATGATTTGCTCCATGATCTTTTCTGAGGTGAGACTGAGTGGCCTGTAGTTCCCTGGGTTGTCCCTTTTTCCCTTTTTAAAAATAGGGGTTATATTTCCGCTTTTCCAGTCAGTGGGTACTTCACTGGACTGTCACGATATGATGAATAGAGGCTTAGCCACTTCTTCTGCCAGCTGTCTCAGGATTCACATATGCACCTCATCAGGCCCCATGAACTTGGCCACCTTCAGGTTCCTTAGATCCTTCCTTGAACCTGATCTTTTCTCACAGCAGGTGGTTCTTCATTCTCTCAGTATCTGCCTTTGCCTTCTGAGACTTGGATGATGTGGCTGGAGCACCTGTCAGTGAAGACCAAGGCAAAAAAATTGTTGAGTACATCAACCTTCTTTGTATCCCAGGTAATCAGGTCTCACATTTCCTTTTGGAGGGACCCTATACTTTCTCTAGTCTTCCTTTTATCAGCAACGTTCCTATAAAAGCTTTGCTTGTTGCCGTTGATGTCCCTGGCTGGATTGGATTCTATCAGGGTGTTAGCTTTCCTAACCTAATCCTTGAATTCTCTGACAATTTCTCTGTATTCCTCCCAAGCTACCTGTCCTCACTTCCACCATCTGTAGGTTTTCTTTTGGTGTCTGCTCTTGTCCAGGATCTCCTTTTTCATCCTTGCAGATCTCCTGGCATTTTTGCCTGACTTCCTCTTTGTTGGGATGCATTGCTCCCGAGCTTGGAGAATGCAGGTGAGGGTCTGTGGTGTGTTATGGGAGCATATGACTAGGTGATGACTGAATGGGGAGGGCTGTGAGGAAGAGGAGAAATGCCTGGGATGATCCTGCATGCACTTGATTTACTCATGAGGCATAATACCAATGTGCATTCATTACCAGTGATGCTGCCACCCAAATTATACAGATTTTCTTTGAGGGTGGAAAAAATATGAGGAAAAATGATCAACTCAGAGTATCACGAGCACTGGAAAGGTTGGGAACAGTCCAGATTTCAAAGAGATGCTTAACTGCATTCTTCAAATATCTCTGTGAAACCCAGTTACACATGACACAGAAATGGTATACTCATTGTGCTGGGATCATTTCTAACTGGAACTCCGCCAGACCTTTTTAAGCAGAAAAGTGGGCAGGGGCACAATCCTGTCATTAAATGTCCTTGTCATTTTATCTTCATTTCTCTGATTCATTGCAGATGGTGCTTTGGAAAGTGTTTTAGTGCCTTTCTCGCTTCAATTACCATCAGTTCACACTCAGTTCATAATGGCAGAATAATTGAGCAGGGGACTGGTTCACCATCCTTGTGGATCTTTTTGACATTTACTTATGGTTCCTCTAGTTCTTTATCTTGCAGCATATTTTTCCTTAGAAAATTAAATTCGAAAATGTTTGAAGGTTGGAAAAAAGTACAAAGATTGATTACTTTGGTAACTTTATTTCATCATTAGATTAACTTTTTACAGATTAAAATGACATGTCCTAAGCAAAAAAATTATAGTAACTGTGAGATGTATGACTCAATATGAAGTCAGCATAGTGTAATTCACAAATTCTTTTCTTTATAGCAAAGTCAAGTTAATAAAACACAATAACAATATCCCAATACCATTATAACTGTCATTAGACAAATTCTAGGTGCATAAATTATAGTGAATACTAAAGTCAGCCAAGCATTTATTGCTTGTGTTTCCTTGCCCATCATTTATTGATTAATTTATTTTTCATACAATAATACAAAGAGAGGTTTCTGCTGTTATAAGTATTGTAATTGTAATTAAAGAATGATGATTAGAGAATTAAAGAATGATGATCCACATCTTTTCATTTAGCACCTAGAGTGGTATCCAGCTAGTGTGATTCTACTGTGTAATGTAATTCACTGACCGTGATAAAATATTAGATTATCTATGCCAGTAAATTTAAATGTTCATAAACATTGAAAATTAAGTTAGAGAAAAGGTGTTATCAAGATATTTTCAGCAGCATTGTACTTGTTCTTCTATGATAATATTTCTAAATAGTCACCAAAATATTGGTTTCTACGGAGAATTGGAAATAGTAATTGCACAGTATGGTGACCTGACAGTCTGTCTGGAAACAGATCAAGAGAAAAATAATTATACAAGACTTTAGAGCTACAGTGTTAAAACCTGAACTCATTTCTGAATCTGGCAGACATTTGTTGCCAGCCTAAAGAAATAACAAGATTTTTTTCTGTGTTTAGTTTAAAATAATCTAGACCATTGGATTTGTTATGTCCACATGTTTGGAAATAGAAATATTATTCCTCCTAAAAGTAAGCAAGAAAAATCACCAAAACATTCCAGATCAACCATCAATAAAGACAAATGTTCAAACACAATTTAAGTTTTTTTGAAGACAGTTGAGGTAAGCTTTTCCTAAACTTTGCTACACAGACTTATAAATAGATACCTGGATACCTTTTTCAGTGTCACATCTGCTCTTCAGAGCAGAATGAGATGGTGTGGCCTCTTAGGTGTTTGATTCTCATAACAGCAAGGAATTCACTTACCATTTTTCCTGTTCTTCTTCTCACTGCTCTTTGGGTAAAAAAAACGCAGGATAGTTAGAGAAACAGGACTTTTTCTTACTTGGGTTATGCAATGCTCTTAGGACTGAACAGACTGTTCTGACAACATTTGCATTGGCACCGGACGGAAAGAGAGCTCTTCTGCCCAAGAAATAGTCTGAATACCATCTATTCATGGTGTTCTCTTTGCGTTCAGTGTCATAGACAAGACAACCAGCCTTGCCTGAAGCCTTCTATCCTTGCCCTCCTTTGATTGGGGAGAACATGGGCTGTCTTCTGTTCCTCTTGAACTCTGTCTGATCCACAGGCCCAGCAGTGGTATCATGCTAAGAAGATATTGTTCACACATCTTGAAGGGTCTTTCCAACATTACGTGTTTCCTTTGGTGTCCTCACCCAACCCTAATGAAAAAGGAGCCTGCAGGGCTCCTGACACCAGACTGTGCCACAACAGCTCTGGCATTCCCATGGTCCTGCAGGACAGAGGGGCCTTTTGCTGATCCCATTAAGGTGACACCAACCAAGTGTAGCAGGTGTTAAGTACTGTGGCACTGAAAGGCACAGCATCCTGGCACCACTGACAAATAATTAAATCCATTCATTTGGCCTTATTACATTTGTGAATGTAGGAACCACCATCCAGCCAAATCTTAAGAAAATGCCTTAAGATTTCAGGCTCTCATTCTGCTTTCTCTGCATCACTTCCATTTCGTCTCATGGCACCCCTTCTTGCACAGACACTTGCCCCCTAATCTTTTAAATCCACTCCTAGGGTGCTTTTCCGTACTCTCTCCGTTGTCTCAGCCCCTGTAGGATTTCACACCCAGGGGTTTTGTAGAGAATTCAACTTTTCCCTGAGTTTTCTTGATTTGTTTTTAGTCCTGAGGAATTTGGGGTAGCCCAGTTATCCTCTCTAGGTACAAGAAACAGAAATATTCTTCCCAGGCAGGAGATAGGACATCTCCTGCCTGGGAGTCACGTAACCCCACTGCTTAATATTTTCAACTGGTTTTAGATATCTTGGAATCTAAAGCTGCTCTCATACCTGTGGAGATTTTTTGCATGAAACAATCAGATTTCAAATTGAGTTCCTTTTCTGCAGCATTCACTACATCATCATCAGGCTCCTCATTGTCTGGATTGCAAGTTGGATGAGACTGGATTTCTTTTTCTTTTTTTTTTTCTTTTCATTTCCCTGCCTCATACTTATGCCTAAAAATTCTCCAGGGGCAGAAAGCATCTGCAAGACTTTAATGAGAAGAGTAGTCTTGGATGGGGCAAACTTTTCCTAACTTAATGTTTAAATGTTTAACCTAATGCTCAAAATTAGGTAGAGAATTGCTGAAAAAATGTGTCTCTATAAACTAAAAGTATTGCCGTCTCATTCCCTTTACACTGCAGTGAGAACATCAAGAGGGATTCATCAGAGGAAAAAGCCTTTTTTTTACCATGGTCCAACTGTATTTTTGTGTTAATTCTATTTGTTTCAAATTAATTTTACAGGGAATCTGATATTTTAATTCTATATTAATCTGAGTTTAATGTTTACCAGTAGATTGTAGTCCTAATCTTGAGAATTTGCTCATGCTTATAACTATTGCTAGCATATTAACTTCTTATTCCATATATCTTTGAGTAAAAGTGTCTGTTATTATGACATGAGTCAAGCTGGGTTTTTTTTCCCTTCAGCTGTATAATATAGGTATATATATAATTACTCTGAATATACATGAATAATTTTTTTAAAAGTTATCTCAGAGACAATTTTGAATGCCTTTGCTTGAATTTTGAACAAAGGAAAAAAGATATATTTAGCAAAACAGTGCTACACCCTTTACCAAAAGTTAAAGGTACAAAGGCGCTCTGTGTTGAATGTGTAAAAGCATTATGGTGAAGGAAACAACACCAAAGAAATATTCATATTCTCCATGCAGTGAAACTGCCTGTGCCACTGAGAATGCCATGGAAAATACGGTGATTCCATTACTGGCCCAGTCCATGGCTTTGCAAAAGAATAATTTTACTGATGTGAGTGTTCTCAGAAGTTCCTTGTACAACACACCTGCCTAAAGTTGCTCCCACGCAGAAATACTCGAGTGATTATGCCCGCAGTTTTTAATGAGCTATTCATAGAAAAACTCCCAGCCGAAATACGAGGTTTAAATGTTTTGCTGCTCTTTGAAGGAACCTAAATTCTTCTAAAAGCTCCTTCGCCCATGTATAGAATTACCTATAGGAAAAAAAAGAAGGTGATAGATACATCATGCACAGATTTTTCAGAAAGAGTATTCCACTGACGTATAGAAAATACACTGACTGAGCATTCTCATACAGTGAGAAAAAAATTGTTTCCCTGTGACTTTTTGTATTTATTATCAGCTTCACCTTGGGAGTCCAAGTTATTTTTTAATACTTCTCCAATTTGCTTCTTTTCAAGTGTGGGGGAAGGATGGAATGAAGGAGATTACTTTTGATATTTATATTATTTTTACTGCACATGTGATTGTGTCAAGCTGTAAATTCCTTGCTAAATTTTTTAAATCCCTCTGATGTCTGACAAGCAGTTGGAAAAATATAAATGTTAGATTTTATGGTTTTTTTCCGTGTTACTATAGTCTGCAGTTCTATTATAAACTGTCATCTGTAATATAATCAAAGGAAAATTGGTAGGAAACCTTATTGTAGTCCAAGGAACATTCCTTTTTACATGAATTCACTGACTTTAATAGGATTTAGACTGTCTGGCTCAATCTGGAACTTTTAGAAAACTTTAGGAAAGATTGAGTAAGAAAAGAAACTGTCTTGTTTATGGGATGTCCCCAAAACTTACCTTGACTTACAGTGACATATAATGTCAAAAAAGTTGCTTCCCCATTGAGTCAGAGCCTTTCAATCATTAAAAATGTGTCTATGCCATGCCTAGTGCAGTGCTTGTACCTTCCTCATTGCTGACTGACACCACTGTCAGTTTCTAGCTTAAAAAATTAGTAGCAAATTAAGAGCTGGAAAGGGTCGCTTGGTTTCCTTCTTTCTCTTTGCTTTCCTGTCACTGGTTGGCTTTTGGACACTGCTTGCTATTTGCATTTGTACTGACAACAGCATAAAGGGAGTGTTTGCCCCGGGCCAGGCAAGGCACAATGGGAGACATGTTTTGAATACAGAATTAAGATGTTCTCTTAGCCCCAGGGAGTGTGCATTTTTTTAGCAGGAAAAGAGTTCCTTACCCAATAGCTGTGACATGCTCTGGCAAGACCGGCCTCTGTCTTCCCCAGCTGGACAGTGTGGGACATCAGGGCTTGCTTTTCCCAGGAGTGCTGGGACTTGAACTTCTGCCAAGGGCCCAAACCCAACCAGACCATAGACCCCATTACTGAGGAAGGTGCTCGCTCCTGATCTTGCTGTGAGTCAATATATGGCCACTCATCCAAGAAGCAGAGATGTTGGAACTGGCCGAGTTTTAAAGACCCTTCCAACCCAAATGGTGATTCTACGACACAGCAAGGTGTTCCAGGAACTGCTGCCTTGAGTGCATGTGTCATTATGGATCAAAACAGAGAGTTTTTAAAAGCTGGAGAGTAGAAGGAAAAGCTGTGTTCTGCCTTATCCATCTGAATGACCTGAGCATTCCTCTTGCTTGCAAGCTGATCGGATTCAAAATGCAACATTGTGAAGACATGCTAGGAGGACCTGCTCAGGGATGTTGGGGAGGTGGATCCAGGCCTGGGGCAGTGTCCTAGTTACAGGGTTATCGTGTGGGTGCCGTGTTTGCACAGATATGTTCCATATCTGATGGGGCAAGCAAGATCAGTGAGATGTAAGAGACCACAGAATTACAGACCGAGAGAGGTTGGAAGGGAGCTTGTAAGGTCAACAAGTACAATCCCCCTGCTCAAGCAGGGTCACCTAGAGCCACTTGCCCAGGACCATGTCCAGATGGATTTGGAATATCTCCTACGACAGAGAACTCCACAATCTCCTTGGGAACCTACCCCATTGCCTGATCACCCTTGCGGGAAAATTGTCTCCTGATGTTAAGACAGAATCTCCTATCTTTAAGTTTGTACCCATAGCCCCTTGTCTGGTCACTGGGTTCCACTGACAATGGCCTGGCTCCCTCATCTTCATTCCCTCCCTTCAGGTACTTATATACACTGATAAAATCCGCCTGAGTCTTCTCTTCTCTTGTCTAGGCTGGAAAGTTCTAGCTCTCACATCCTCTTCTGCTATGAAAGATCCTCCCAGTCCATTAATCAACTTTTGGTCCTTCACTGGATTTGCTCCAGTAAATCCTATTCCCGTTAGGTCCCTAGGCTTTCAGCCAAAGAGACAGAAACATGACTTCATGGACCACTCACCTTCTGAACGGGCCTGAATTTCTCACACTGTCATGAAGAGAAATCCTGAAGTCTGTCTGGCTGAAACTTCTGTGGGTTTTCAAAGGTACCGGAAGTCTCACCAGTTTCAGGAAACTTCAATTATTTTAGGCTGATGAAATTTTTCCCCTTTTTTTTTTGCCCACCCAGTGCCAGCGACCTACATTTATGTGAGCCATTGCTGAAGTACCTAACTAGAGAATTAGACTTGGTGGGCTGTGTTTCATTCAAAGTATGAAACAACAGATAAGACATACCAGCCTACAGAGGACAAGCGGGAGGCAAAGAGATTATATTGGTCTGCCGGTTTGGTCTGACAGTGTCTGAGCTCTTTCATGTCTGGGTCACTCCCTGAAACTTAGACAGGTTCAGCAGTAGCAGAGAACACTATTATCAGGTGCTGTGTTGGTTACTTTCAGAGGTCAGCAAAGTCCTCACCCTTAAAATGTTTCTGCATAAACTGAGCTCTGCATTTACAGTCACTGTAGTAGTACAATGAGACTGAAGTCTTTACAGCATCACTCTGGTTCCTAATAAACAAATTTCTTAAAAAATCCACTTACTAGCATAAAGCTAGTGAACAAAGATATTTAAGACAGCAGCACTTTTTAAACTTACTTACTTTTTAAACTTATTATCAGTGGGGCTGAAACTTAATACCAAAAGTACTAGCATACTTTTAGCCAATCCCCCCAAAACTCATATGTATTTTTATATTAGCTTTTCCTGTGTATTTTTACTCTCAATATTTTCTTTTCTTGCACTTTGAATTATTGCATTTCCATTTTTCTTTTAAATAAACATCCTTTGCTTTTCTATTATCACTAGGCTTGCAGTCTCACTTCCATTAATTTATTTCATTTCTTCCTTAATTTTTTAGTTCTGCTACAACAGCTAGTTTCCTACAGATTTCTGTATAGATGTAATGTATAGATTATATAAATATAGTTTATATAAATAGATCACAAGAGCAAATTTTCTTACTATAAAATATGAAGTATTTATATAAAATATTATTTATGTAAAATATTAATGTTTTATAAATGTATAAAATACACATATAATATGTATATAGATTATATAAATATAGATAACTATATTTTACATACATATTATGATTGAAATTAATTTCTTTACCATTTTTCTTGAGGTTAACTGCACTGTAGCTAAGCATAAAATTATATTCCCCTTTAAGCCTACTTTTCAGTCTTTCCCTTAACATGCAACTAGGCCCTTTGCAATATAATTTGCTGCAGTGAAACTGTTGGAGTAGGTCTGGGTTTCTACTCTCAGTTTCTCCTGCTTTTTTGCCTGGCTTTCTAGAAGGCCAGCAGATGCTGCCAGCTGGGGCGTGCTCTCTGGAAGACTGCTGCTTGAACAATGGCACGGACTGAAAGGAGTGGTGTGAAAGGAGGCAGACTTGCACCACAGGCGTGGTGGCTCTCAGGGAAACGGAGTGCTTGCTTCCACAATCCCTGCATGCCATGCCAGATGAATGGCCTTGGGTCTCTACGACCAAATGAGGTGCCAGGAATACGAAAGGACAATTTATTTGCTACGTACAGCCCCTTTCTCTGAGTGTTGGGAACAGCCGTTGGGTCAGGATTCATCCCACCCATTGGTGCTGTTTGTGCAGCGGAGGAGCTACATCTCAGCAGGTCAGAGGAGAAATAGAGGCTCAGTGACAAGACAGAGGAATCTATAGGTAACAAGTGCATCCTGCCTAGCCTCTGGCAGCAGGGAAAAGACTCCACATCGCCTGTGGGCCCAGTGTCATATCTACCAGTTCCATACAGATGTCCTGGATACCTCAGGACATTTAATGTGGAACTAGGTATGTAAATCCCTTCAGATTCCTTTATGGCATAATTTCAAGATAGAACCTATAATAGCTTGGGAGTACTATCCCCTAGAAATGCTGATTGCTTCTCTTTTTCCATCACGGGAGTCTCAACATGGAGCTCGGGCATGTGAATGTCAGCAGTGTTCACTTCACCCCGAGCTCCTGAGGCCGTTTTCAGCACAAGGGGTGCAGACCTGCTAGGCCTCCTCACAGCTGGTACATACAGACCAGCACCTGTGGGAGACTCAGCCCTTCCAAATCAGCAGGTGGAGTCCAGGGAAGACTCCTGAGGGCACCTGGGATGGCAAAAGATGCTAAAAATAAGGCAAATTAATCCTGCTGCCAGCTGCTATGGAGCTCCAGGCTGCTGTTGCTAGATGTCCACTGCCTGTAATGGGAGCTTGGGAATTTAGCTCATGTGTAGACACCAAATTGTGTTTCAAACTAGAGCTGAATCCCATTTCTAAATTCAGGTGATATAAATAGCCTTCTTAGAATTCAGGGTTAACTACTAGCAATCATCTTTTTTCTCTTGCCTTGTTTTTCTCTTTTCTTTGCACAGCTGGAGCCATAGCCACAAGGACAGCATTAGAGAGAAGGCAGTGATGCTTGCTGCCCCTCGTCTGGTGTGCCACAGAGCAAGCAAGAGAGGTTACTGAGCTGTCACCCCTACCAAATCACAGAAAGCATGCTATGCCATGTATGTGTAATTAAGATATGACCAAAAATTTTCGTATGTTACTCCACTTCACTTTCACTACACGTGATGACTTGTTGTTCATGTGTTTCCTTTTCAGAGACACAGGCTTTAAAACAGTTACTGGAGCAGAGTTCCCAAGAGGTGTGTTCAGGTACTGGTTCTGTAACTGTTCAAAGTGGGTCCACCATACTTCTCTTGTAAACTTTTCATAACAAGCGAGAACAGTGATCCACTTCAGTTCCACGTTCCTTTTCCATCACCTCTACCATATCAATAAGAAGATGTGGTGTAGCACTGCCAGCAACATCTGCAGAAAAAAAAATCGCAACTCACACTTCATGAAACATTATAGTGGAAAAGAAAATGTGTTCCAAACCACCTTGAGGTTCTGGAGCTAATTCATCATTAAGCATGAGAGACATGGGCACTGCAGACTCCTGCATTGTTTCCACCATGGAAAGCCCTAAATTTTGCAGTCTCCCAGTGTGGAAAGCCGTACAATCAGACATCAGTGTGTATATTTTAGTTTGTGCATTTACTAAGTATTCATCACCTACTGAAAATCAAGCAAACTGAAATGAAAGGCAACACAGGGCACTAATTTTAAAGTGGGCTGTTAACCAAAGACATGTCATGCTTCTAAGATTCCCTTTCTGCAAATGGCTCAGCACAAGCAAGTTTTACCACTCATATCATTAAAACTACTGGATCAACACCTGAAATGGGAAAGATAATTATGCTGGCTGCTCTGTAGCTGTGCTAGTAGTTTTTAATGAGAGGATTGAGGTTTGAATCATAGAAACTAAGACAAGGGTACAAAAACCAATCTTTTAAAAAAGCTCTGAGATGACCCAATTACATCCCAGACCACTGGGAAGAAAGAAATGAAAGAAAAGAATTGGGCACTTCAGTTTTAGCCAAGCCTACAAGACGGTATTATTTTTCTCATGGTGTCACAGAATAGTCCTTAAAAGAATATGGCAACTCTCTGTTACCTTATAATAGCAAGAAATCCTAAAAAAATGCCTATTGCTTGGACAACAAATGATGGGGAAAAAACTGGACAATGGGAACACGTGCAGAAACAAAGCAGTCACAGGTGCAGGGCATGAATCTGTGGCTGACAGTCTGTCTGAGGTGGCTGCTCCTGGGGACATTGGTCCTGCACAGAGTAGATGTGAGCAGATCCACACAAATGGCTCAGAGGGCCATGATATGGTCCCTGTGACATGAGAGCTTGTGTATGACCCGAGTTTCTTACAGCTCAAGCTCTCACTGGCTGAGTAAAGTTTTAGCTGACATTTGTTCTCAACAGATTGCAAAACCTTCTCTTTTTTTTATCTCTCCATAGCATTTTATACTCCGGTTCACTTTTAGTTCTGTACAAACTTCTACGCTTGTAAATGGAAGACTACCTGCCAATAAGCCACATTTCTGTTTTCTGTAAGCCACATTTCCCTAATTTGTAATAACCCCTCTCCATCAGGCACCCTAGCAATGGAGCATTACTGGCACTCAGAAACCGGAGATTCAAATCTTCTCAGTTATTTACCACTTAATGTTATAACAGCAGTGGGTGTGTTTTTGAGCAGTTCCTCTCATTGAAACGTTTAATACAGTGAATAATCTCCTCTAAAGGGACTGGAACATCGTGGCAGTTATTTGACAACTGAGGGGCTGTAGCAACATTCAAAGCATATGTTTAGCCTTGCTGTTCAATTAGTATGCCAAATGGCAGCTCAAAATTTAACATGAGTTTAGTGCTTAGTCTGGGGGCTGACTGGGAAAATATGGTTTGGAAATGTCCACAGATAGGAGGAATATAAGGAAATTCCAAAAAAACAAGAAGCAGATGGTGTCCAGAGAGGTCTGGATTTTTCTGCTGTAATAAAAGATGGACAGTTCCTTTGACCACATGGTAGCCATTGGATATGAAAATTCAGGATTTTTGTAATTGAATTACTGGCAAAGAATTACTCAAAGACCTGGGGATTTAAGACAAGCCTTCCAACCCTTAGATTCTCTCCCTTCCTGCAAACAGTCATTCCTGTGAGAAACAGCATGCCTGCAATTCCACTGGGTTCCATAAAACCTCTATTCTCTCAGGCATAATAGGAATGAACCTTTTTCATTATTACTAGAGCACTGTTCAAATGTGATTATAATAAATTCATACAAAAGTACAGCTCATTAATGCAAAGTGCCTACCAAAAGGTAACTACATACATTTAAATCCAGATCTGAATAAATGAGATTCAATATGAAAACTTCTTTGGATATCACTAATATTGAAATTTCACCCTCCGTTATTTCTTCAATAAGTCTCCTTTAAAAATGTTAGCTAAAATAAAAGCATGCCTTTTTTGTTCTAAGTTTGTTTCCTGAAAATCATAGAATCACAGAATCACAGAATATCCTGAGTTGGAAAAGACTTACCAGTATCATCAAGTTCAACTCCTAGTTCTCTGAAGGACACCCCAAGAATCACATCACATCGCATGCCTGAGAGCATTGTCCAAACACTTCTTGAACTCTGCCAGGCTGGGGCTGTGACCACTTCCCTGGGGAGCCTGTTCCAGTGCCCAACCACCCTCTGGGTGAAGAACCTTTTTCTAATATCCAACCTAAACCTCCCCTGACACAGATTCAGGCCATTCCCTCAGGTCCTGTCACTGTCACCACAGACAAGAGATCAGTGCCTGCCCCTCCTCTTCCCCTCATGAGGAAGCTGCAGGCTGCCATGAGGTCTCCCCTCCAGTCTCCTCTTCTCCAGGCTGAACACGCCAAGCATCCTCAGCTGCTCCTCATATGGAATTAAACTGTTGAAATAAACTTTTTAAATAATTCAGAATATGTTTCCTACCTGGTTATTGCCATTGAAATGAATGGAACTCCTTGTATATTTGAAGCACTACCTTGTCTGAGTAAGGCTGGCAGATATCAGAAAATAAATGATTTCTGGACTACTGGCATAAATGTTCAGATTTAGTTCAAAAAGGCCTTTCTGCCAAGTTATAAATTCTCAGACGTTGTTTATGTTTGAAAAGCTGACATATGGTTCAGACCCATGTCTCAAATGCAATGCTATAATTTCTATAGATTTAAAGAATAAACTTTATTGATGAAACATAGTAATTAATCATGCCTCTTTGGTAGATGGAAATGTAGTTGTCACTCATTGTCAATGAGCAAGGGGACATTCATGGCTTCGGCTGCAGAACAATAGAAACCTGAAAATGACTGTGCTTATTGTCTGTGAAACAATGAAGAACTGTGGTAGGTACATTTTACAGTTGTGTCATAAAACATATCTGAGTAAGAACACATGCTTTTTTGATCATTAGGGTTTTTCCAACTGGATGAGCCAAACTGCACAATACCGTAGAATTTACTTTGATTTCTATAATGAATCACTAAAGCAATCCCACAAGGCTATCCAATGTAATATAAGATTAACTATTTCCTAGTACAGAGTCATGTTTATGGAGATGTGCCAGTAAATTCTCTAATTCAGTCTAGCAGAAATATACCTCTGGCTTTAAAGTATATATTTACTCTAATTCCAACTCTTCCTTTCGTGACATGAAGTCCTGTGTGGTTGCAACTTCTATTAGGTTTCTATACATCACTGTGTCTCATGAGATACAGCAAAAAATATATGTCTTGTACTGAGACACCAAAAACTGAACTGAAACTGCTGGTCCCATTTAGACATTTTGCCACAGATGTAAAATAAGTACATTTTGAAGCAATATACGAAATCTTGTTTATTGCAAGTAAAAATAAAAATATCTTTCCTCACACATATATTCACTGGGTCTTTACAAATAAAATCCATTCTCATGAGGTCACAGAATCCTACAGAACCATTTATACAATATTTTTTGCTTACAATTTGGGAGGAAAAATTTCTCTATAAGAAGAGTGAACTTTACTACTTCATGGATTTATCCATTCTACAGAGAGGCAGCTAAGCTTTCCAAATTACTATGCAGTTCTGTGACTACTCTGAGCACATTATTTTGAGTTTTCCATCTCCAAAGTGACTGTCTGATGAGAACAATGTTTCCTCTAAGGGGGAGATAACATGCTACCTGTGGCTTTGCAAATCAGGAGAGGAAACTGAAGACAGACATGTATGGCGGTTCTCAGGATAAGAGAGTGGTTTCTTCTTGATTTTTGCTTGTTGTGTTTAAGTTATGGCATAAATTTAATGAATTACCACAGAGGGGAAAGAATTAGTGTTAATGATACAAATGAATACAGTTTTCTTGATAAAACTAGAAGATAAGACATTTTAGCTTGAAATTCACTGACAGAGGTTTAACATGTTTTACTCTCTGTTTGCCGGGAATTCTGTGCAGCAGCTACAGCACAGCAGTCTAAATGCACACGGCAGCTTCCATATATGTTTGCTCCCAATGGACTCCTCAATCAGCTTAAGGAATCATGCATATTTGATTAACTAAGATGTGCTACTGCTCAAATGCATTAAGAAAATATCTTTGTGACATAGTCCAGCAAAATCTGATGGTGTTAGATGAGTTCCATTCCCCATCTGTGACATTATTTTTTGAGATGGTCTTTGGAGGTCCCTTCCAACCCAAACTATTCTATGATTCTATTACAGATACATTTTTCATTTGAAGTATTAATATTGACTTAACAATGTGCATAAGGAGAGTAGCTGATTTATTATTCAGTGCAGTTTCTCTATTTATACATAACTCCTGGTTCTATTTTTGGACAGTCCTTTCAACCTCTGTGAAAACTTACATCTCTCCTAAAATTTGAGAACCAGATGTGGAACATGGTCCTTAGTTTGTGTTTGGCTTGTGTATTTCTAAAATTGCTGTGAAATGAATATGTTAGTTTTAATTGAGAGTTAGCTGGATATTTTCTTAAATTCCAGAATCTGAATGAATGGGAAATTGTGATTAGTCTAAATTCACCAAACAGCTGTTAGTCTGACTGATATAAATACCCTGTGGAAGCTGGGGTTGATGCTGGGAAATTTTTTTGTGTCCTGCTTAATATAAAATAAAAAGAGATTTGAGGTAAGCATCTTTGTAAACCAAAAGAAGTATGACTTCTCAGGAAACCAGAACCGAAAATGAAAAAAACATTCTGCTCTAAAAATGGCAAGGTAGTCAAGACCTTATATTGAGCTTACATTTTTCCTGTCATTAAAAGATAAATTGTCAAGGATCAAGTGCTGTCAAAAGCCCAAATAAACAAGGAATTATTTTGCCATTTTGCCTGCAGGATCATAGCTGAAAAAATACATATTAGGAAAGAGTAGTTGAAGCCTCAGTATTTATGAGATGGTTGATATGTGATTTTGATTTCATTTTTTGAGAGCAAAATTGGCTCAGATTCAATAGATTTAGGGTCAGCCTTCTAGTTTGTGTCAATAGTCCTTTCAGAAATAGCAATTCAGTTGTTGACTATCAGTGCTGTGCTACCTGTGCCTGCTCATACTCACCCCATGAGACTGCACTAAAACCAGGGACGTATGATTCCCATGGCACAGCAAAGCAGCTTTGGGCAGGAGGTTGACTTAGGGCAGGTTTTTTTTCCCTTAAATTTCAAGGGAATTATCCACGAGTGCTGCATGCACAAGCAAATCATAGGAAGGAGAGAACTACCTACGTCAGGGAAATACTGCTCCAGGCAGCTCTTTGTGCCAAAGCTGTGCATGGAGGAGAGTGTGCCTCCTTCAAATGGGACAGTTTAAAAAAATTTCTTGAAAAGGTACTATCAGAATTTGGGCCAAAATTCAGACGAAAAGCCAAAATAATCTTTTTAGAGGTAGCCCTACTCACTGCAAATAGAACTTACCACTGATATAAAGTGTGTAAGTTAATAAAGTAAAAACAATGGAATATATTTGGAAATTATGTATCATTCTTTTTCATGGGCTCAGTTCTAATGAAATGTGATCTGGCAGTAGTACCTAAGTGAAGTCAGAGCTGAGGTGTGCTAAGGAATGTCTTCACCCAGTCATTTATACTGGAGATAATGCTCAAAAAAAAAAAAAAAGAAGAGTAGAAAACAAAAGAGATTCTGTTGTGCTGACTTTACAGGGAATGCAATTATATTGACTGAACATTTTTAGAAACATAACCCTGATTTCTACTGTATGTGTTGTTGCAGAATTATTTTCACATGTTAATAATTCATTTTTTCCGCAATGGTGTTACTGATTGTCTGGAAGCATATAATTGATTCATTAAATTGTGTGGTTCCCTACAGTTTGACCTCTATTGACGTCTCTGAATTTGTGGCAAGCTATTTTAAAAGAGCAGAAGAATATCACAGCCAGCAGCCCTACACCAATATAAATATTTTCTACTGTGCTAATGCTCAGAATTCACTTTCTGGCAGCTGACCAAGAATTTTGCATAGGAATGCACTGAGCTGGAGACCCCTATCTAATAAATTTTATCTGACACACTCAAACATCCACTTTTATTACCATGTCTGATTTTCCCATGCTCATACAATTTAAAGCTACAGCTTCTCCCTTTCTCTTCTTTGAAGAAAGAGTAATATTTTCAAACAGAATGTCACAGGGGTACATTACCATGAGCACTTTCATCTGTGGAAGCCTTATACAAAGGAATGTATACTATATATTCAAAAGAGCACATTCTCTCACCAATCCCACCATCTTTCCACAAATGCTCCCCAAATAATGCAGCAAGGGAAAGCATATTTCTGTGACATTTTTACTGTTTATGGGCTGCAAATTTTTTTTTCACTGGAGAATATTTGAGCCTTAGTCCTGATGTTCTCTAATCTATACATGAAGTGCAATGAGTTCTGCAGCATTTTAGGGGACTTTGCCTCTTCAGAATGCTTTGTCCAGGGTCTAATTGCTAAGGATATGTATCTAAAGTAAAAACACTATATAAGATTCCTACAGCACTGCTATGATGAATTAGCAAAACTAGGGCCTCAGACCTTTGACAGCACTGCCAGTATTGTCCCTCAGCTGATGCAGAGGGTCACAATATTTGGAAACTGGATTGATATGAATCTTTTGCTGGTGTCTTATGTGGAAATTAAGAAATGTCTCAGACAAGGTTTTTAATGCAGTGATTAAATTGTTCCCTGTTCCTGGGCTTATCAGTAATTTTCAGCCTTGCCTAATGTTCAAAAAGTTGCTATAATTATATATATTATCAAAAAAAAAAAAAAATGCACGCAGGAAAGAGGTGCCCGAGTAAAAAAATTTCCCCAGTCAAGAATTTTTTCCTCCTGAGACAAATGGAAAGTCTTCTGAAGTCAAGGGCACCATGTACCAACTCCAATGAATCTTGCATTATTATCTGTCCATGATGTAAATTTACAACAAAACAAAAAATTCTGCTCTGATCTTTTGAAAATGTAATTTAATCTAATATGACATTTTAACTTTGGGTGGGTTTTTTCCTCACCAAGAAAATGGGTACTGCTCTTTTTAGATTTCCCATCATGACAACTGTAGAAAAAGTAAAATAACAAGAAACAAGAGTTCTGCTTTCTTAATTTTTTCACCCAGTGACTTTTCCCCCAAAATAGACAATTTTAAACTGGAATTCAATTACAAGATAAAATACCCCAAAGCCACCTATATTATGCATTAAAAATATGCTTTAAATAGGTTTTAACAAGAAAAAAAAGGAGGACTTTAGCGAAGTTCGAGTACCATCATTCAAATACAACATTTAGATGTTCACAATTTTGTTGTGGAACAAAACAGATATAAGTGGGTACTTTTTGAAAATCTACGTATTTGTTACTGGCTCAAAGTATCAGCACAGTAGAATACCTGGAAATGATTTCTGCAGATTACAGTATCCTTGCAAATGAAGCCTGAAATACAGTGTGATCAAACCCACAGAGGTGTACCCAAAAAGCCCTTTATTAATCTAATTTGTTACATTTCCCTATGGTGTGAGACTGGTAGGTTCTCCATAAAGCAGCTAATCTGAATTGACTACAGTCAGCTAAATTACCCAATAACACAGAGAAAAACCTCCTAAAAACCCTAACAGAGAGAATTATGTGCTGTCTAAACCACAGTCCCGAAAGGACACACAGAGGTGTTTGACTCTAAGCCGTGACTATTTCCAGCGAATTCGGCAGGGCGGCTGAAGTGGGGCCCAGGCACGGCAGGATTGTCCTCCAGCACCAATCTGCAGAATCACCTACAGCTTTGGAGCAGCCTGTGCAAGACCTGAAGGTTTGCAGCAGGCAAGGAGCGTGGTTGTGGCCGATGTCCTGCCCCACGCAGCAGCCTGGGAAAGGTGGTGCCTCTGACACTGGCCCCCGCTCTACCTACGCTCCCTCCCCTGAGCAGCTGGCTACCATCTTGGGTAGTCTTATCTGCTGTGACTTGTCAAGCCAAAATATTTGTTTAAAAAAGGATCAAATATTCATAGTTCATTTATGCATTCTTTTAAAAGGAGAAATGAGGCTTGTCATGGTAGATAAATGCCAAAGTATGTGTGAGGAAAGTACATGCAAGGAAAAGAAAGGAAGAGAAAGGAAGGGGGAGAAAGAGCAGTTTTTAACCTGTAGTATTTATAGTTTTCTGTTCCTACTGTCTTCGTGCCTTTGCTCTGTGTCCTGGCGCTGAGAGTTTGATGGCTATAACCATGCAATCCAGAGCAGCCCTGTTAACCTGGTCTTGCCACTGGATGTTGTTGGTTTGTATTTTGTTAATTTTTGTTGATTTTTAGAAGTGATTCAGGCAAGTTATTTTCTTCCAAGAAACCCCTAAACTAACACCAAATAAGCTTGTCAGTCAACACTTTTATATAAAAGCCAACGTGGAGCAGAAAATGAGGATTTTGTTAAGTAGGGCTTTGTTGACAGATTGGTTATTTTCTCTATGAGAAGAGTCACAAGACAGATTTCCATTGGTTCTGGGTGAATAGAGAGACATTATAATTTTCCTCCCTCATTTCTGCAACAGCAGTCCAAATATCTGACTTTTTTGAATGCAAAAAGGAAACATTACAGTTGCTTTCTGCTCACCCCCATCTCCATTCATCTTTGATCTCCACAGCTTTTAGTCTGGAGAGAAAAAAAAAGCAGTTCAGGATCATTAGGAAACTTTTTAAGGCTCTTATTCCAAATCTCTTCCTGAGAGCAATTAAGCTAAAGTCCCTTTGCTCTGCTACTGCAATGAGCATAAAAATAAAATCCTTGGAAACATGTAATAAACTGGGCATGCAAAAATCAATTTTGACCTAGCTGTAACCACATGTTAATTTTTAAAAGAAAAATAGTGTATTTTCTCCCTAGCAGGCCTTTTTAATCATATTTTAGACAAATATATTCATGGGAAAAATGTTCCTGAACCTCTCTTACATGTTTCTCTTTTCTTTTCAGAAGAGATGAAATCCAGTATGAAATCACAAAGGCCTGAAACAATGCATCTGGTGAAACAGGAATCCACAGCATGATCAATGTACATTTTGTCTCTCAAAATATGGGCATTATTAGAGCTGAGATAGCACAAGCTGCCAAGACTGTGAATGTTCCCTCAGAGATCTTAAACAAAAAAACACACAAGAAATCTAATTTTACAAAAATTTAACAAAAAATCAGAATGGCAGTTTAATGTTCCAGATGTTGGACACATTGAACCAAATAACAGATGCAAGTCAACAGGCTTTTCTGACTCTATTCTGTTATTGTGCAATACAAGATTAATTTACTCAAAACTTTGCCATTGATATCTGTTTGTGCTGGGTATCTACATCAAGATAAAAATTGGGACAGGATTTGAATTCTACCAAGCTCTTTCTAAAAATAAAGCTAAAGAAAGACATACATTTTCAGCAGAAAGTGATCCTGGGGTATTTTCTTCCTGTTTTTTAATTTGGTTATTTAGGATTTTTTTCCAAGCCTGTGTTTAGAAGAAAATACTTAACTTTTTGGCGAGGTGATGTCTGAGCTGTAGGGCTGTAGTGCAACCCACCCTCATTTTCCTTGGCCATGAATCACTTTGCATCTGCCCAGTGCAGACACAGATCTCGGTAATAAGAGTCTCTGCACAATCTGTAGAGTCTGAGTGCACTTTAAGTTCTTGACGTTGCTATGAATGCCCAGGAAATGCATTCCCAGTTCCCAAGAACACAGTCTTCCCTCACAGCCAGGGCTACTTGGAGATGATTTCTTTTCCTGGGGCTGCTACATCTGGCTAAGCTAGGGAGGTAGAAACTGGGATGGGGCAATTCCAGGGCATCTTCACCATTTTTTAGAAGAAATGACTGGACAAAGTAAGGTTAAGTACCAGTTAAAATGAGAGATGCAACTTTCTAAGGGGTATGGCCAAGGCAAAGGAGCCAAGATGTCTGTGATTTCCCCCAGATCCATGTGGCAAATGAAAGATCCAGACGCAGAAATCAGGATACAAGAAAAATGTTAGAGCAGGTGGCATCAGGAAAAAACCCACAAAACTGTGTTGAAAAACATTTGAGAGTTTTCCTCTCCTATTTAAAAGATGAGAAGAGACACAGCCAAGAAGGCATTGAGGCTGGTCCCCAGCTAAACAGTTCTGTCAGGCTCCTTTTCATTTAGGAGGTGGTCCACTGCTGGCCTTGAAGTCCAGGTAGTGATGGCATGCTCTCACTTAGGCTTCAGCTGTTGTAGGAAGGACCCCAGAACAAGGAGCTTCCCCCCAAATCTCTTCTCACCAAGCTCCCTTACAGCAGAAGAGAAGTTGTGTTTCATGCTCTGTCCAAACCAGTGGCTCCATAGGGTAACACTGAAATGGATTATTTAAGTACAGACTGTGTCTAAATGTATAGACACAAAGAGACCAGTTAGTACAGAACACCACTGTTAGCACTTCCCAGCTCTGAAATATTTGTCTTTAATACTTTAAAAACAGCCTTATGAGTTGGATAATCGGTTTTGTTAGTGAAACACTGCCTTGTGCCTGAAACAGACGTGTTGATGAGACCTACCCAAATAACCTGTAGTCTCTCTGAAGGGCCAAAGAAAGCTGGCAAGGCAACAGAAACCCAGAATGATCAGCTGCCTTTCTCAGTGGCACACAGTTGAGTGGTATCTCTGGGAATGGTATCTCCATCTCCCAAATCTCAGTTCATGGTCTAATCCTGGAGCTTGATCACTGTTCATCACTTACAAAACGTGATGCCTCCAACATCTCTACTCCTCATGCGGGGGTTGCTGGTGTCTCAGCACAACCAAATATGTGCTCATGTCAATGACCAGCTTCTTTTTTTTTTCTTTTAAATCTTTTTCATTTCTTTTGAAGACTCAAAACCTGAAAGTTTTACTCAATTTCAGTTGAAATCAACAGGATTGCTTTGTAAATTCAAAGCTAAAGATATGCCTGTTTTCCCTTAATGCACCTGGACTGTTCACATGCTTAAAATAAAGCAGAGGAGCAAGTGGTGGGGAATTGGGACTACATCCCATAGAGACAAAGTCCAAGAGCCCTTGTTTGGAACTGACTTTCACAAGATGAAGAATTCCACAACTACAAAGTCTTGGAAGTATTTCTTTGTGCTTTTGCAGGGAATGGGAAAAGTATGGAGGCTAAAATTATAGGATGGCTATAAAAGCAAGAGCAGAAATCACTGTGTGCATTCTAAATTAATAGATGTAGACCTGAAGACCTGAATCAGCTGGAGTATTTTATTCCAGAGACTTTGTTTTAAAGGAACAAACCATGCTTGATTTTTCAGTTGCTATTTCAAGTAACTAGACTGAAAATACACAAGCAACTTTGCTGTTACTGGTGTTCCTGCAGAATCCCCAGCTCAGAGTATGTCTCTGGGAGGAGGAAGAGCGAGCTTGGCTCTGCTCTTGCCATCTTGCAAGCAGCCAGCAGGACAGTCCTTCCACCTGTTTGTCCATTTTGCTTATTTGCATTTTGAGCAGGAGCTGGCATACAGGGATCTCTGCAACCACTGCACTGCAAGTAGACTAATAATAACAATAAAAAAGGATGTTAAAGCTACTATTGTGTAGCATATCAGATATGTCACATGTATCTGACACATGAGCTGTGAAGATGGAAGGACCCTTGGACTTCTACACATATCCTAAGCAGTCAAACTGACTGCATTTATATCAGACTCTATAGGCTTTTTTGCTTCTAAAGGTTCCATGACATAGCATTGTTTCTTCTCTGCCTGAGAAGCGTGGGCTATGGATGCCAGAAATTCCATTTCTGTATTTAGCCTTTTCACTGCCAAATGCACAGAATCCTCTTTTCTAGTGATTATGCTATTGACTTGTTCGACAAAAAAAATGAAAACTTTCTATTGCAAATGGCTTTTATCAGCAACTGTTAGTGCCTTTAAAATTTTGCATACTTGTCCTTTATTTTTGTAATATTTTCAGATTTCACTTTAACTTATGATATGGTAAATTGTTCACCAGATGTGAAGGAACCTTGAGGAATAACATTGTTGTTATTGTTGTTGTTATTAATCATGACCATGAGTAAAATGAAGAAAAGCAGGCTTCTGTTTTACTTCAGTGGAGAATTTGGAAAGACAGCATCATAATTCATTCCAGTTAGATCAATTGCCCCTTTCCTATCTCTGTTATTCAGCCTATTAGACAGCAGTTTTGGTTCACATTAAATATTTCAGGGCCAGATTGAATCTTAGCTTCACAGCTGTGTTCCTAAAATGTGCAAATATTTGATGTGTCTCAGGTACACATTGAGAAACTGTAAACTTTTCCATTGCCTGTCTGATTGCTCTGCCTTCTCCTGCAGTCTGCTGACCCACCTGCACTCCCCTGTGCAGTGGCTTTTGTACATGTAGGTGAAACTGGGAAGGGGCAGAGGCAGTGCAAGGTAAAACTGATGGGACAGGATCACCTCCTCTCTTGCATCTTTTTTAAATGAGTTGCCAAACAGGACATCTCTAGGTACAGAAGTTTTCTGGCATAATTTAGTTAAACTGGATTAAAGGCTGCAAAGCCTGCTATTATACAGATTACGTGCCTTTCTTGAAGGTTTCTTGAGTTCCTAAGTTAAAAAAATGAGATGACATAAGAAGGGAATGAGGCAAATAGTAGGAGGAAAATGTAACAGTAAAGGCATTTACATTTAGTAACATACGTAAGACAGAACCGAAATCTAATCCATAAAAGAACCAACATTTCAGCTAGCATGAGATTTAACATGGTTTTCTTCAATTTTTTTTTTGCAGACACTTACTCTGGCAGCTTCACCGACACAGTGGTTCCTTTGGCAGCTCTGCAGTGAGCTGTGTCCTGCTGTGGCATGGTTATCCACAGGGTCTACTCTCCGTCAGATACCTTTGATGCTCAGTGAGGCATTTCATATGTTTTACATCCTGAGGAGCCAGTAAGCAACTTGTCCCTTATCAAACTGAGAAGCTCACTGAATATTCAGCTGCTGATGCAGAAGTAACCTAAATGCAGTCTTTATCCCTGTGTAAAATTCCAGCAGCAATTATCAATGTTTTTGAAAGGTTTGCTTATGATGCTTCATTTTCTTTTAACATGGTAGGAGATATGAATAATGCGGATCTTACTGCTGTCACTGGACACTTTTTACATTCAATGCAAAACAACTGCCAGGATCAAGACCACACTGAGGCAAAGAAGTGCTTTATCATACAAAGAGGAGTTGCAGGTTTGGTCTCATATCTGGCACATGCTCTGGAATCCCTCAAATGAAAAATTATTCTTAAGCAGTATAATGTACATGGATACCCACCAACACCTTACTGGTTAGATAAATGAAACCAAAGCTAAGTGAGACCAAAGCCAGGCAGAACAGATGAACCAGAGAGGTAGATCAAAAGAAATAACATTAGCAGTCATAGTTGACACTAGTGATGGCATTTCCATAATTAAGCCACCAGCATCAGCTCTACAAGGGTGCAACAGAGGTGCTAGTTCTTTGCATTTGGACATGTAGTTTTCCCACCACTACCTGGATGGTGTTTAAAACAGTGGTTGTCTTCTTTAGAAATGTCTTATTCATAAAATTACGTGCATATCCCAATTAGAGGTTCTTAGACAATATGAGACAGAAGAACAAGGTACTCCGTGGTGTACACTACAAACCCTGTACTGCTGATTAGGTTGATTGAGGGTAGAAGACATACGGATTTGCCAACATGAAACTACGAAATAGAAAAGTGCAGAGGCTTCAGACTCCTGGCCTGTCAGACCGTGCTCAAGTGGGCTTTCTGTGCAGTGTTGGTGAACCACCTTCTCCCTGCAGTGGTGGCTGTTGGATGGATTATGTCCAGGCTTCATCCCAGATGCCTGTGAAGTGACACCTGGGAGACTTGTCTCACTCCCTCCCCTGTCAGACCCTGTGCATCAGGTCTGACATTTCCACCACCTTGGTCTCTGTGAGTGTCCCTTAGTCTAGCACCATTTGGGGGTGTTGGTTTCTCATCTCCTTATGCTGGGAGAATAATGTCCAGGGGCAGCATTATACCACGATGAGTTTGTATATCCTTTCAAAATATAAGTTTGCAAATTACTTCCAAGCTTGGTAGTTTAACTTGGCTAAAGGGTTAGTAATCTGTCTATGAGCCATACCACGTCAAGGACAAATTTATGATAAATCTTTTCCAGTACCAATACTTCCAAGTTTTTTAGGCATTGAAAAGTCAAAAGGAAGAAAAGGAAAGATCCACAAATGGACTCCCATTCCAGATTGTTTTCTGGGTGGTGTCTGCAGCGCCCGTCTTTGAGCAAAGTGCTGAGCTGAAATTCCCAGTGACAGCCCCTGCACAGCACCAGTACAGACATCAAAGAGCAGGCTGGGCTGTGATTGCACTGCCATAGTGCACAGCCACGAGGTTTTTGAGTTAGTACATTGTGTTCTGGAAAAAAACAAACCAACAGTTTTCTTATGTATTGCAAGTAGCTATTAGATCAAAAGCATTTTGCTTTCTGAGCTTGCCCTCAAATATCTTCCGAACAATTTTGTTTTTACGGAGAGCTTCTCAGAAATCCTACTTGATTACAGCCTCAGACTAGCCTATTAGAAGTACTGTTTGAAATCAGCACTCTGACTTACAATACAAAGGAACAATATGTTATTTTGTAAGGAAAAATTTCTAGAGTGGGATGTGATTTGCTTACCTTCTTAGTTCTTTCATATGATATTAGCTTGTTATTATATGCTGACAGAGTGAAAGCTGAGGAATTTATCTTCAAACACAAGCCTTATTTTCTTGGAACCCATTTCCAAAAGCCTAGTAAACCTATTTGGTAAATTACTGTAATTATTTTTTCATTCCCTTGTTCATAGCGGGAAACACAAGTGTGCACCTTAATTACAAAGGGATTTGTCCACTGCACAACTTGAGCAAATGTCCCATCTGTATTTTCCCCTCAGATGTAGACATTTCAGTTTTAAGCCAGTTAAACAGAGAGAAAATTGTGCCTATTGCAGAGTGCATTGATTACAGAGTGCCTGAGACAGTGGGAAGTTTCACAGGTGCAATGTTCCCCACAAATTAGCCATCTCTCAGTAAAATGAAAAGACATGATTTTTAATTCTTTCTTTTAGACCAATACATTAGCTTCTGTAGAAGTGAAGGGGCTGAAACACTGAACATGTCTCAAATGCTGATAAAGCATTTTATAAAAGTGACCGATGGTCTTCAAAATAAGGCAAATTTGAGATGTATGTGACCAAATGCAAGTTCAGTGCCTTATGCAAACAACGATGAAAGTGCATACCATTTTTTATGGTGACTTTAAGGATGATCACTTCGTTTCCTCGAAATTCTTTCAGTATGCCAGTGTCAGGACATCGCTCCTGATGTGGAAGCGGAGGCCTTGGTGAAACGGTTAAATAAACATATCGTTATTGTCGAGCTTTAGAAGAGGATATTAGATTACATACCAGGAGAGCAGGCCATGCCTGTCTTCAGCATTAAACTACGTCTGAGTCTCCATTTTCCTGTAGTGCTGTGTTCAGTTTTGATTACCTACTGCTCCCAAGCTTGGTTTATTTATCTAAGTGCTATTCTAATATAAACTCACTGAGATTAGTTCTGCCCTTGGTCCCACGAAGGCAGCTCAGTGGGAAAGGTGACTCAAGCGATCAAGGACAGAAGTGAATCCATTACCATTTTCTGAGGTATCCATGTGTTTATTTTTGTGTTCAGATCTTTAAAAGTCCTTTCAAATAGGATCAGCAGGTTTCGTAATGGGAATGCCAGTTAGAACACAGGTGATTGAAACTGTAATAAGCTTTCACATGAGCAGTGGCAGCTCTAAAAACTTTTAGCTGGTGAGGACATTAACAGAAGATTTTGTACTAGATGTATGTGTGCATACACATATAAAACTGTGGAGGTTTAACAACATGGAGTCATGAAAACAGGAATGGTATCAGTCATTCAGTATCAAGATAGTACTAACAGGAATGTTAGATATTTCTATGTTGGAAAACAGAAAAATATTGCCATTACATTGTAAAGAGTCTTACAACTTTCTTCCATGTGCCATTTCCTGTAGGTCAGCCCAGGAAAGCTGACCCAGGTTGCCCCATAGCTGGCTCTGTGAGCTTGGGAGCACCAGTGAAATCCCTACAGAGACTGCTGCATGTACCCAGCATCCTCATCTGCCTACTGCGCTTATGGCACTGGGATTGATGCTCCCACGTGTCCTGCTTGGAAATCCTGCACCAAGGATATCAAACTGGTTGTGAGGAAAGCGGGAGAGTGAAAGTGAATGCAGGGAACAAAGAGAAATTCTGGGGTCAGCATGGTGACCAAAAGGAAAGCTGGGGCAGGAGAAAGAAGCAGGAGTAAGATGAGTTTGCAGGCTTGGTCAGGGGTGGATGATTGATTACTGGAACAAAAATTAGGGGAAGGCAAAAATGGGGTGAGAAGAAAATATGATGCGGGGAAAAGGGGGAGATAGTAGAGATGAGAGGCAGGAAACACAGGTGATCAAAGAGACTGTGGGAACAGAAAGGGAAGGCAGAGGGAAGAGGAAGCATGAGAAAAGGGAGGTAGGAAGATGATGATGGAAGGAGAGAATCAAACGACCAACAGAAAAAATGTGTATGTGGAAGGGTCTCAGATAAGAGCAGCAGCAATGCCAGTGTGAGATTAAAAGCAAAAAGTAACAAAAAATATTCTTCAGTATTTAATTCCATGATTGGCTTTAGCTATCAAATAACAGAAAACAGCTGCATTTCATAAAGCAACAACTGGTCTGCAGTTGTAATCTAATCCTTGCATCTGACACATAGGAAAAAAATATTTTCCCTGCACATGTGATCCACTTATATGACTGGTACCACATCGAAGAAATCAGTGAAGTTGCAAACGAAGTTGTTAATTGCTTCTTTTGTCTTCCTATTTTCTCTTGTATATTTTAATCAAAGAGGGAAATGACAGGTTTTAAGAGGCTGGGCATTGTCTTTCTGAGTCAATTTAACCTAGTATGTCCGTTCCTCTCTCCCCCCAGTTTGTGCATCATTGAAAAATAAAACCCTTACAATAAAGATCAGCTGGGAAATGAAAAGAAGCAGTAGGTAAAGATAAATATTAATCAAAAGTTCGAAGGTTGAACTATTTTTTTCAAGAGCTTAAAGTACATGAACTTTTGTATAGGAAAATAAAATCTGAAAATATTTTAGCAAAGCAGTTAGCGAAATTCTTTAGATAAGCTCATTCACTCCTTCTGTCACTCGCTCAGTATACTAAAGCATTATCACACTAATATGGCAGTATTTCTTACATATAATCCTAAAGATAAAGTCCTCACTGAGGAAAACATGTAAATAAATGAGCTGTTCTGTTTTTCCAGAACAGCTAATGCAGACCGTTCAATGATATTTTCTGCCTTCATGGTGGTGCTTTTCATCCCCATTCATTTAGCAAACACTGTGTGAAGAAGCACAGAGAACTGCAGTGGGTTTTGGAGTAGCGAGCTGCTGCCCACAGCTCTTTCACAGGGTGCAGGACAGAAGCGGAAGGCGAAAATATGTCCAGTGACAACGCATCTGCCTTGTTCCCTGTATGTCTCTGGAGTTCAGTCGTAGAAAACACATCATGTGCTAAATTAAATCCCTACAAAATGGAAAGAATTTAAGTCATTGTGGTTTTATCTGCAAAAATCCGGACAACAGATTGAACAGATCTCAGTTTATCTTTCTTCTTGTTGAAAGATTAAACCAGCTCTGAACCTGAAACTTCAAGGATACTAATTTTTTTCCTAACTGATAATAAGGCCACTTAAGCCAGAAGATTGCAGAAGGTCCTTTGCTCATTTTTATACCCTCCCCATTTTTTTTCCCTTTGAAGTAATAACTTAGGTAAATTTATATCGGTGTGAATTAAAATATTTCAGTTAAAACACACCGCACATTTGTGAAGAATTAAAAATGGTCATAATCTTGCAGAGTTCCCTTGCACTTTTAAGCTGCAAGGCAGATACCATTTCCATTGTTCACCCCCTAGCTTCAGTTGTCCAGAGCAGTTAAAATATTGCAGTGTACTGTACCTCTCACCCAGCCTGCCAGCCCAGATTCCTTCCTAAATCCCTATGGTGAGGAGCCCTAGCCCCGAAAGCTGGGTAAGCTTAAATCAGTGTGCCACTTCACAGGCACAAGAAATAAATCCATCGGAAAGCAGGAGTCATTAATTCTGATGCTCATGGAATTGCATGTTTACCTGCGAAAACTTTTTTAATATGACATCCCTAAATTACTTCAGCTCCTACTTTGTCCCAAATGAAATCAGGTTTTATGAAGAATTCTGAAGGTGATTAATTGGTTTCAAAGCCTTCCAAATACACTCAGCATATCCACTGATATTAGTCTTCTTTTCACAAGAGACAAATGAGGTTACTGGAAAGCATATTACACCAGCCCATTTCTTCTGGATTAAACGTGCTTGAAATAAATGTCATTCCTTTTCCCAGTCTACAGTTTATCATTTTAGAGTGAGAGAACGTATCTTCATTTTATCTCTGTGTTGTGTAACATTTTTCCATGCCACTGTGCAAAAAAATTATTCGACATATTAAAACTTGAAATATACTGTGCAGAAACCCAATTCTGCTACAACCACACTGCAATTATGTGCAACTTCATTAGGCATTTCACCATCAGTTTCTAAAGGACTGGGATCCTCATTAAATAAAGGATTTAAGTGCCTAAAGAGATTTGGCAAACTAGATTCAAATCTGCAATCCAACCTGTTGTGCTCTGCTATTACCCATCCTGGTAGTCACTAGACTCCGAAGGCACCAAAGGATTTTCCCTCGCAGCTCTTTAATTGCTTAGAGCTGTTGTTCTGGGCACTACAGGAACTGACCTATTTCTGACAGGTGTGACTTTGCCTTCCAGCTCACAGCTACAGAATGATTTCTTTCCAGCAGATGCAAGTGACACCGCTCTCCTGTAATCTTACACTGACTCTGCCATGCAGAAGAAGGGCCGGGCAGTTAAAACAGGCTACCTCTGCAGCTGATGGGGAGAAGCAGGCACTTTTAGAGGGATGCCTCTCTCATCTATTTCAGCTGTCTGCATTAGGATATGAGGTGTTGCAGTATGCCAGTTATGGCACAGGATGTCTAGGAAGACTGTTTCCAATTTAGGTATTTGCACTGTAGCATTCGGATTAATCCCCAAATAGGTGTTCCCCCTATTTTACATGGCATATTGTAATAGATACATGGGATATTGTAATAGATATCCCCATGCAAGCTGAGCAGAAGCTGGCACACTGAAGTGGTGTGGGGCTGTGCAGCACAGACACGTCAGTTCAGCAGAATTACCCTGTGTCCTTGACCACACAGATCCCATCATACTAATGCCCATCCTGGTAGTACCTCAGGGATTGATGTGTTCTGCAGCATATGAAGTATATATACACAGCATAATAATGCCCTGTGTAAGACCTCTGCTAGGCCTGGCACAGCAGAAAAGCTGAGAATGTATCCAGCACACAAAGGATGAATCACCTTATAAAGTGCATTTAATACTTTGACAAAATAGTGTTCTCAGCTTCTTTCCTATTATCACAGCTCATGTCTAAGAGGGAGGGGAGAGCATGAGAGGCTGGGTCACTTTTCCTTTTCCCAGAAGTGATCCATAGGGGAAGCTGCTGGCCGGAAACTCTCGACCTTCCTGTACTGCAAAGACAGCAAGAGCCCTGATCCAGAAAAGGTGTAACCGAGATCATGATTCTGCAACTTGGCGCTTGCTGGACCATGAGTCCTGGGCCCCAGCCAACAACAGCTGCAGCACATGGAATGAGCTGGGGTCCTAAATCCTGTGTCCTTGTACTGGAACTGGGGATATTGAGAACAACATGGATAACATGGAGATTCAATGGACCATAAAAAATTACCCTCCAGCATTAGGAAAGATAACATACTCATTTCGCCACCCTATTATCAGTAAACCAAGGAAATGTGGTATTAAGGACACAAATACACAGTGAATTTAACACCATTCAGCAATGATAGAATAGGAGAAACCTGCTCTCTTCAAAGATTTGCTATGCCCTTTTGTCTTTTGCAGCAGTGAATAGGAAGATTGTCCCAAAAATTCATATCCCAGCATCATACCAGTGTGCTGAGTTACAAGACGTTTTGTTCTCACAGAAGGAGATCTTACAGGAAAGCTTGTTAGAAAAGTAATCTATTATGGAGGAGGTATTAAAATATAGTCTTAGGGTCCTAGCTAGTACAGGATGAGTTATTTTAGTACAGTTATTAATTGTGCTTAATGCCCTAATAGATAGTGAATGCTGAGTGCCTGGTAAAACAAAGATATTTCATGATTACATGTTTTCAGGTGACGGGTTTTTTTAAGGGGACATAGCACCATACATCTTTATCAGATCATCACTGGTGACTTGAGGAGAACTTAGAGCTAGATCCAAAGACAGTATAGGTGGACAGACCTCCCAGGAAATCAGTGGAGGACTTCTTGTTCATCACAGATGATCTATCCCGGTGAAACCACACTCAATTTTATTCTGTGCAGCTGCTTTATCAGTTTGTTCTGCTTCTTTGGAAAGAGGTGCCATAACTTGGCTGTGAAGTGAGTGAGAAAGTAGGTGTTAAGTTCAGTATGTATGGGAACTCTTGGAGACTTCTCTTTCCTTGACCAGGTGTGAAGGTCTGCAGGTCTATTTCTCCAGTCTCTTTTTCCTGGACATATTGCAGTTCACAGCACACAAGAAACAATTCAGCTACAAGTTTCAGCAGGTTTTAAATATTGCTAAGTGGTTTTTTTTTTTAATTTCCCATAATATTTTCACACTGTAAAAGGATTTTCTTTTTTATTGTAACACGTTATTGCACACTGTGTGCTCATAATTACCTAATATTTCTATGCTCTATAGATTTCTCTTGATTGTTAATATTAAAAGGCTTATTAAGATCCTCTCTATCACCTTATGGTCTCCACGTATACTTAGAGGATTGGCAAACTTGGCATAGGATAAATGTCACTTTTAAAATATGTTACAGACAGAGTAAAGTGGAGGTTAAAAAAATAGAGATTAGAGTGTTGAGTAAATGTCATGACTGCCAGAATCAATTGAAAATGAGCATTCTTGCTGGCTTTAGCTGGAATGAAAAGAGACTTCTCCTCCCCCAAACCCAGTCCCGGAGGAGTACAATCAGGATGGTACTAATGAGCAGAAAACTCACAAGGTAGGGGTGATGTTTCCTTCAGAAACACTATATGCATTGGTGCCCTGAGCCCCCTAAGGACCTAAAATCTGTTATTGTTCCTCCTGGGAGGTCCGTTTACACTTAACACACATCTGGCTTAATTAGGTTGACAGCTGCTGCAGGTACTATTGGACAAGGTCCAGGCATCAGAGTGCATTAGCATTTGTTTAATGGTTTAACCTTTCATAATCTGATCTCCACTGCGTAAATGAACCAGAGAGATATCTTTTATTACTTGTTAATGTGTGTTGTGTGTGTATGCACATACTCACACTCACACAAACATGCAAGCAATCCACATCAAATGTGCTCTGAAAATCCAAATCTTTTCCAACTCTAAACTTTTACTTAAATAAATGCAGCTCCGAATAAAGCAAAAATGAACAAGATTAACAGGGAAGACATCAGCAGTCATGCTGTATGTCAAGACAGAAGAAAATACAATTACATCCATGTACCGAAATTGGCCACCACATATCACAACCAGATTTTGTACACCTATGGTTTTCATGTTTTAATTAAAGAGAAGCAAACCAGGACAGAGAAAAAGGGATTGTAGTTTTTCCTGCATACAGCAATGAAGCCAACATAGAAGGTGTTCCAGCACAGACTCATGTTTGACGATAAAGCTCAAGTTCTTAATACTTTTAAATAGATCCAATGAACAAAATAGGCCTGATTCTGCCCCCATTAAAAGCTGAGCAATTCCTTCAAAGTCACTGGAAATAATCTGGTTTTACACTTGGGTACCTGAGGGAAGAATATAACTCAAATGATTAGGCATGTGCTTTGTTTTCTCAAGAGAACCCTTTCCACATATCCATTGAAAGGATTTTTTTTCACTTTTAAATATTCTTTTATGTCTAGTTGGCTTCTTTCCATAGCAAATCCCTGTAAAAATAGCCTTTGGCAAGGCAGCCAACTTCAGCACAAGCCCAAACCTTATTGTATCATTGAAAGCAAAACCAAATCCAAAGGCACCTTTCCAAATCCAATCAGCTTTCTTTATACACCAACGTGCTCATTTACCTGACAAATTATTGTTCATCTTTCTGTTGACTCCCAGACTGCAATACTCCATGTTTGGAGACTTTGAATATCAAAACAAAGAAATTCTTTGTATAGTGAAGGATCCCATTTAAATATTAATAAACTAAGCCCTTCAGAATGTTTTCTTTCAATACATGCTCTTGCCACGGCCTTAGCATGCGTCAGATCTTCTCTGTGGTTTGGTCCAGACAGAGGAGAGCAGCCTTCTGCACTTGCCATGTAATGAGATCTGTCTTTGGCTGAGGCACTGCAGCTTTGTGCTGCATTGCTGAGGAGCGGAGCTCCAAGCTCCACTCCAAAACCTGTCCCAGGGCTGGACCCTCGTTTTAAGAGATGCATTTGAATTGTTTTGCCCTTGTGGGACATTTTCTCCTCTGTGGGACTCTCCCAGGTTGTAATGTGTCTTAGTGAAGCAGGTCAGGGTACCAGCATCACTCAACAGCGAGTGCATGTGGAAACATGGTTAGAAACAGTCCATGTATTGAACATCTTTGACTATTTAAGGGCAAAAGCATAGAGACCACATTCTCCAGTCTCATGCATAATAGCTTTTTATACTCTAATTCCCTTTTAAAAGGGCATCTTCTCCTCTGTTTAAGTGAGTAAACTTCTACATGAGCAGTGTAAACAGAACTTTAATGAGAATACTGTGGTTATTGACTCGATCAGGGTTTCAGGCCCATTAGGCAGCTGCTGTCCAGGCATTTTTGGTGCTTATAGTACTTGTTATTCCATGTGTAAACTCTCTTAAGCCATCTCTAAATCATGCAATAGAGTTTGGTATACAGACTCTTGTAGTAGCAGAGTAATGGCTGTGCTGGAAAACCTACCCTGAGGCACACAGACCCATGAGGACTAAATGTAAGATGTATCATGACATAACCTTGCTCAATTCCAGCAAGTGTCACATATTTACATTACAGGGGAGGGAGGGAAGAACAGCCAATGTAGCATAAAGGCAAAAACAGAGAGACTTGAGGAACATATTGGGGGCTTGAATCTTTTGGGAAAAGCTAAAAGATGAAAAAGTACACAGTGGCCTTTTTTTCCTGTTCACACAAGTCTTGCCAAAGCACATTCTGGGAGAAAATAGGCACAGGATTTTTACTGGTCACACCTCACAGGAAGTCATATGCTGTAAGTGATACAGTGCTGCTGCATAATGTAGTTTATTTATTAATATGAAATTTAGCATCCTTTGTGCTGGCTTACTTGAGGGAAGTTTTCAGGAATCTTTTCATCTCTGTTAAACAATGCCCAGTTCCACATGAAGTATAATACCTTTAGGACTGATCATGGTCTCCTACTGAACATGTCTGCTAGTATGACAGCTTAAAATTATCTTGCCACAGATAGAAGTAAGAAGCTGTTTCTCTATGTTAACCAAAAAATGGGGGGAAAAAACCCAACAAACCAACAAAGGAAAACAGAGTTGGATGGCACAGTTTGATAACATTTGGCCTCCACATCTTTGTGTTCAGGAAAAGTTCTGCAGGAAATTGATTTTGGGACATTTTAAATCCTTAAAATCAGCTACATGCTTAAATACTTTGCTGAATTGCTACCTCACCCCAGAGGAAGGAAAGCTCACTGTAATCTCATTGGTATCAGATTTCCATTCCCAGCTTTCCTGAAAAATCAATATATAGAATGAAAAATCAATCCCTACTCAAAATGTGACCAAAATTTTTTTAAGTTCTGAATAAAGGTTGCTTCGAAGAAGATAAAATCCAACTACGTCATCAGGCAGCCAAAGTATCATTTCACAGTATATGTCTGATTGCTTGCCCTGTTTTGGGTTGTGTGTTTCTCCCTGTGCTCCTGCATGATTTGGAAGGGGTTTCTGGAGAGGTTCTGTACCTTTTATCTCCATATGTGCTGTATATATGTCCTATAGTGTGCATTTACTACAATTACTAACAACAACAATAGCAGTTCTTAGGTGGTTTTTAAAGGGGAAACCAGTCATTGCCTAATGTTTGCAAGTGGGGAAATGGAGGTTAAGAGAGCTGAAAGTAGTACGACTTAGAGCCCTGGCCAGTAGACAAAGGCAGGAGACAGAAATAGTTGTCCTGAAACCAAGTGTAGTGTTGGAAGCACAATGCCTTTCAACAGAAATCCTGGGTATCACTATGAGACATCTTTAACTTCATCTGGTTATACATGTTACCAAGGAAATGCAGAACTTCAAGACAAACATTCTACATCTTTGCCATCACATCAGCATCTTGATTTTGTGTGCAAAATCTTTTCTTTCTTCCAATGAAGGTCAGTCATTCTGTAGAGCACACAGTGTCTGGGAATGCCATGAGGGACTGAATCATTTCAGCAGCTGTGCTCTGTTCACGTATCTGTGGGAAAACAGAAATCCATGAAGGGTACTCTTCCACTTTATGGTAACAATTGCAAAGCTGTTCCAAGTGTCTTTCCGAAATAAAGCCCAACTGTGACCGTAAAAGCAAGTGTATGGCATAAACTGAAAGTTTTTTTAGTCACAGAATTGAAGCTTGTTTCTCTTTTTAAAGTCATGGCTTTTGCCTGTGGGCTGACAGCTTGAAGAGAGAGTCTAAATTCAGGTGGAAAGGTCTATGAAGTAAGAAAAAAATGAGAAATGGACAAAAGGCTGGATGTGTGCTGCAATGAGAAGGAAGAATTGAAAATGATCCCAGAGTATAAAGACTTGCAAAACAAAAAAGGATTATGGCATTTTGAGAAGTACCTTCTGGAGAGGACAGATGTATTTAAGGGACACAGTGTTACAGTTCCTGTAAACACTTTTCCAATAAGACATTTTTCTCTGTTAATGTTGCTAGTTGGCTGCCTCAGTGACCAAGAGTGAGAGTCCTGGACAGTTGGTGTAAACCAGATTAGAGACCCTCCTAATTTTTGAAATGGAAACCAGATGAAAAGTTTGAACATTGCAGTCATGGACTGGCTCTCTCCACAAATATTTAAAATATTACACTAAATATCTCTAAGGGAAAGTTAATAATGAAGATGATACTCCGCACTGAAGAAAAATGACATTAAGTGTTTCCTGTTACTAAAATCGCTTTGCATAATAGTGGGATTATAATGAAAACACAGTTCCAGTATTAGCAGGATGTGGTGTTATCAAATCTAGTAATTTTTGCACAGAAAGAGCACATGACTGCAAGATGGGATTCAGTTACAGCTATTTGACACCTACCTGAGCACTGTGGGGTTAGCCACCAAACCTTACCCATCTATGCAGCACACCTCCGGGGAATAAACACAGCATTAGATGTTTCTACTACATGGTGACTTTTCCAGTAGGAGGGCAAAGGAGATTCAGAGGAAACTGTGGGGAAAGTCGCTGCCAAGAGGAAGGGTCAGTACAAGTCACTCAGCCAATGTGCTGTGTCAGTGCCATGCCAAGGGCAAACCTCCTTGGTGGCATCTGGTGACAATCTCTGTGTGAAACAAAATTTCAAGAAAAAAAAAACGTGAAAACCTCATGGCATTTAAATAAAAGAAAAACAAATGAGTGCTTTTTCCTGAGAACTAGTTTCAGGTTTTGGACTAAAATATTCCACTACTGAACTTAATTGCTTCCACTTTACAAAGATCAACCACTAAGCTTTAGAAAAGGGATAAATTAGATCTGTTCATACGCTGCCTCAGCCCACCACAGTGACACGAGACCTTGGGTGGCTCTTCCCTCAACCCACACTGCTGCTTCTAAACTATAACCAAGGGAAGGAGTCTTCAAAAGGCTGCCTTTCCCCATCAGATATACGGTTCTGAGTGGGAAAGGTGAGGCAAAGAGGTAAGATTTTAAGATGACAGCAAGTTGAAATTCCTGCTCCCATTTCCCATTTTCACCTTCAATTAAAAGGCTTCATGGAGAAAACTTCTTACCACGTGAAGGCAACCAGGTCTTAATAGCTGTCCCTAATTCAGGCTCCTGCAAGGCTAGCAGGTTTGCTGAGGCAGTCCTGCTCATCCCCAGCAGCTGGCACAGAGAAGAAAAGGGGGATTGTGGAGGGATCTGATTCTTCGCACTTGAGCTGTCACTACACACTTGAGTTAAGCGAACAAACTGGAGTGAACACCCATTTTTTGGGTGTTGTTGTCAAGATATGATGGTTTTTGCATGCTCTCTCTGTCTGAAGAGGGTAATGGCTACTTCTATTGCTCTGGACCTCTGGCTGTTACTTGGGTTCAAGTTTCTCATTACTGAGGTTAGTGCTTCAGAGCAAAAATTGCCATCAACAGTCACAAAAAAGATAGGAGACATTCTTCTGTCCATCATGAAACATGGTCACAGTCAAATCCAAAATTAGGAGTATGATTCCCTCCAGTTCAAAGATGAAGCTTAGACAAATAATTATATTGGATATAAAAAAAAAAAAGAAAAAATAAATGAGCCAAACAGAAAACTCAAACAAAAAAAGCCCGCTGCAAATATCTTGGAAGTTTAGCTGACCTTGGCATTTTATTTTGTTTTGGTCTTTTTTCCTGCAGTGGAGGAGAGCACAGCGTGTGGTGCTGTGGAATGAAGTCTCCCGATCTCTTCATTGCACTGGAAAGCTACAGCTTCTATTTGTTGAGTCATGCCCTGAGCCTAAACCTGTGCAGCTTGTTCAGCAAAGTGGGAACTACAGACACGGTGGCAGCTACAGAATCTTCGATTCACTCAGGCCTGCTTTGACATAGTCCACAGCGAAAAAACAACAGAGCATTCTTATTTTACCGTTTCCTCCCTAATGATAAAATGCATGTATATATTCATTCATGTTTTTCTGTGTTGTTGGACAGAAATATTGAAGCAGGATACAGGGGGTTTTATCATCCTCCAAGATTCCCAGTGAAGTATAATTTGAATATAAACATCTGTGTTGTTTGGACTAGTCTTTTCCTACAGATAGCAGTTCTCCAGTTGACTTTACAAAGCCAACAATTACATGAGACAAACACTATGCAGCTCTCATTTAGGTAAAATGATTTAAAGCCACATGGTCCCATGCCATTGCCTATTACTAGAAAGGAAGTGCATACTTTCAAGTCTTTTGAATTTGGGCAACCATTTTTTTAGGACCAGCAGATCTCATCAGTTCCTCAAAGAGGAATCAACCAAATATAGAAGATGGAACAAAAGATACAAAGTCTTGCTCTTTCCCAGAAGGTGTTTTCCCTCCTCTTTTGTTTTGCCAGCATTACATTTTCTCACCTACCATGGAGGATAAAATCTGCAGCTACTTAACACATTAGACTCAGTGACACTAAAAATAATGCATTTAAATGTGATATTTGTGACTATGTGCCCAGCATGAAAAAAACATCATTTCCTTAGATTCAATTTAGGCCTAAGGGATTCTGAGTGCAATTACGGTGTTGACTGGATTAGTAAAATTGCTTAAATATGCAGTGATATTTCATCAGCTATTCCAGAGGCTACTAGGTTATAGACCTAGTGAAACAGCCTGTGGAAGTAAGGGCAGGATGTGAAAAGCTGGTTCAGTTATACTCCATCATAAAAGTAAGCAAAAGTATTATATATGGAAAGCTCAAAACAGTCTGTGGCAGTCATAAAATCAGCTGCAGGAAACCAATACAGACTTGAAGTGGTGTAGCAAATGGGAGATGTACAGTAGATAAGACATACAAAAATGCATTTTGGATGCGGTGTGAAAAGATTGAAGCACACCTGTCATACAGCAGTTACCTTTGGTAGCTGAGTACACATACAAGCGGGAACTAAAAGTGTGTATATGTTTCAGGTGACGCTGAGTGCTCTGTGGGCAAAACAGAAGGCTCAAAATGTAAAATAAGTATTTATATTAGTATGTATAAAATATAAAATTAATACTTCACTGATAAATCTACTAAAGTCGTGACAATATTTCTGAAAAGGTATTGCTTTCTGGTACTGTGCTTAATGTGTAAAATACATAGTATGCAATGTGCCAACATCTATCTTCTTGTAAAATCATATGTTTTCAAAATGCAGATAAAAATCCCTGTACTTCAAATAAAACTGGAGTAGGACAGATTAAATGGCTTGAGAACAGTCCATATATTCTACTTATAAAAGCAAAAGCAATAGGTGCAATAATATTTAATTGAAAAATAAAAATTATTTAATGCCTTTTGAGATTCTTCTCAAAGATTTTATTATGAAAGTATTTTCTTGTTTAAACAAAGAACGAGTTGTCTGAAACATGATAGGTTTGGAAAAGAAAAGAACCTAGGTATTTCGGTGGGGAAGGGTTTCTCTAGGTTAAATTAGTCATAACTCGTTCTTGGAAAAACATACAAAGAAGGATAAGTCAAATTCTTCTGTAATATGCATGTAGACAAGAACTGCATTTGAAGATTAATTATCTCATTATTTTGCTAATATGCTGTAATTAAGTGAGCTATAGCACTGAAATTACTAAATGTGGGATTACTATTCCAGATTTGAATTAGCTTGTATCTCAGAAATGTTCTACACTACACCTCAGCTTTAGGACATAAGCATAATTAAATTACCACTTTATTTGATGCAGCTGCTTCATAAATTTGCACTTCAAAATAGTTCCATCATTCACCATGTCATTTCCTGTGTTTTTTAATTATTGGCTGGTAAAAAAATTAAACACAAGTAGTTTAACAATAGCACAGTAGCTTTTCCTTACACTCAAATTAGGCCTAAGGGATTCTGAGTGCAATTATGGCGTTGACTGGATTAGTTCAATTGGTTAAAAATGCAAGGATATTTCATCAGCTATTCCTGAGGCTCGTGGATTATGCCCAAGAAAATGAAGATTTAATTTCATCTAAGTTATTTCCATTATTTCTGAAAAAAAAAAAAAAAAGACCAGGAAAAAAGCTTGGTAGTTACACAGGACTGAGAAGACAGAACTGACTGAATGAAACATTAGTGGGATTTTTACCATTACCTTCCAAAAAGCCAGGCTTTCGACCTAATCTACACTTCTAATGTAAGAAACACATGACATTAGCTTTTAGGGGTGTTTGTACTTTACAGATCCTCGAAATAGAATTTGGGTATCTCTTAGATTCCGGTTTCCAGTATTCACCATTACTTGTGAAACGTAGAACTCCCTGTTAAAGCTGGATACCAAGCCTACTTGAACTTTTGCCTTTTGGAGAGGTTGCATCTTAAAGGGACATAATATCGTGGCGGTTTGCCACAGATCACTGCTCCTGTAGTACAGTCAGGTACGGGCAGCTGTGCTTGTCTGGTATTTTAATACCTGACTGCTTCAGGTCAGATGTCATTCCAGAGCTATTACCATTACTCAGAAATAGCTGGAATGATAGCTGTAGGCAGTCTACCATTTTCAGGAGAGATATTGTTTTCTTGGTAGTCTTGAAATGTGCAAAGCCACGCTGTAGTATTTCTTCTAGACATGATTTCAATTAGAGGACCTGGTTATCAGTCCCTATTGGCATTCTTTATAATAATCTGCTCTATGCAAATATGCAATATCATTAAAATGACATTATTATTCATGAATACATTTGGAAAATCTCATTCATCATACATCCCTTAGAAAAACTAAAATAACAGACATAAGCAAGATCATTCATCTTTCTGGGATGTCCCAAATTGGAAGCATCATGACTAACCATGGTACTTTGCTTATGAAAACATTTATTTTCATTCTTATGTTTTGTGGATTTTGAACCTTTTGAATGCAGTGGACAGAATGTTGCCTCAAACTACCAAAATAAATTGTGGATCTTCCCTGCCATTTTCCCGAGGCAACAAACATCCTATCAAAACTGCAGGTGGGGAAGCCATCTTCCCACAGGAAAACAATTCAGGATGTTTCTACTGAGGGATTTCTACCTTATAAACTCTATAACATCATGGTATCATCCAAAGGTCACTCGAATGGAGCAGAATACATACATTTGTAACAAGTGAGACAGTAATACTAAGAGACATTTCACAGCTATCTAATACAAGGATAATCTTTCCAAACTATTGGAAAACATTCCTGTATATAAAGGGGGGAAAAAACCCATACTTTGAGTTTGGTGAGAGCTTAATTAAAAACTGTGGTAAATATAGGCAATAAGAACGAATTGTTTTAGAGAAATCTGCCTCTTAAAGAAATTTCATTAGAGAAAATAATTGTCAAGCTTAAATCTTCAGTGGCTATCAATCATCACAGCTCCATCTGTTTGAGTGCCATTATCCCAATATACATCAATTGTGACTCTGACCTTTCAGTGGCTGGATACCAGCATGATAAAGATAATGAAGTACTCAAACAGATATGTATCATCTCAAAGATAATACACTGTTTCAGATCAAATCATACTATTGATGGATAGATATAGGAGGCTCTGCATGTATTTTGATTGCCGGGAAGCCAGCAATAAACGTGGCAGCAAGACTAACTTTTAGTCTTTTAAGGATGCCACCATGTAAAAACCACCTTAAATAAACTACATTGTAAAAGCCTTTGTCTTTCTTGAATGGCTTAAATTAATTCCCTTTTGGTAACTGTGGAAACACTCTTTCACAAAAAGTAAAAGTAAGTAGCTGGCATCAACAAACTTGGCTCAGGGGGATTTCAGAGTGCAAATCTCTACCTTAACATCAACGTTTTTATCTAGCTGAGGTAGGATGACTTCTGAACAATACCACATTTTTTGAGCAGTCCAGTTGTATATCTGTACATAGATTTCAGAGATTAGGGCAATCTCTTTTAAAATAAACTAAAACTCTTCCAAACCTGAAATACCATTTTTTACTTTATCACCATTTTTTCCTTTCCTCCCAAGAGAGGAAATTAATTCTGTTGACAAGTGCTTCCATCTATAGTAATATGTGATTGTATTCTCATGTCTATGAGCTATATGACCACCAAATCTATTTTATTCAGATTCTAGAGATCACAACTGGTGCGGGTTAATTAATTTCTATGCCTCTATAAGAGATGTTGCTCTGTTAATTCTGTGTATTCAATAAAAGAGGTGATGAAAGACCTTGAAATATGCTGGAAAAGTGAAAAAATGCAATGGCAATAGTTATAAAAGATACACTATAATATGGTGGATGCAATAATGCACTTAATGTTATCGATAAAAAAACTCATCCTGCTCTCACCAGGGAAGCAGGCTGTGCTGTATGCTTGATCTATGGAGTCCTCCTGCACTTTAATGTGACTAAACTAAATTATTTCCCCTGCATCTATTTACAATACGCCCAAACAATGTCATTTCTGGGTGGACAGCTTGTATTAAGACAAAGAAACACAGGAGGAATGCTGAAAAATCTTAGGCTCATGTATATAAGCACATTTCATAATGTTCAGCATGTAAAGCTTTTCCATTTTGCTTCTCATATTCAAACTGACATGGGAAGACATCCAGATCCTAATTTATTCTTCTTCTTAATTATGCTCTACATGTTCAGTGTGGTAGTCAGTGGTTAGTGGTGAAAAAGTATTTATTTCTAGAAAACTCTTTTGGAACTGAAACAAATTTCTTCGTTAGTGTCTTCCTTGTCCCCAAAACAAGGAAATTGGGAGGGAGAATATACAATGGATATATTACAGTGTTATGCTTTTCTGTCATTTAAGTATTTTTGATACTTGTGTGTCAGCTTTCTAAGATGATGAACAGACAAATTCATCTTCCATGTCTCAAAGGACATAACAGAATGCTGAATCAGCCCACTAAGTCTCAGTGGTGCACATGTTGCCTTTCATCCTTTTCTACCTCTGATGAACCATGTGCCGATGGAAATCAAAACACGTAAGTGTGTGCAAGAGTGGTGAAAACTTGTTAGATGCTGAAATTACAGAAGAAAAAACATTCAGAAAGACTCAGCAACGTGCAGTGGCTGACATCCCTGTCCAGACCATACAGCACACAGCCATGGCCGTATCCTGCAGTCCGTTGGATCCCAGCCCATGTCTGAGGAGGAATTGAAAGATGTAAAAGCCCTTTTACTTTCTCCCAAGCAGATTCAGACTCACCAGGCCTGTAATTGGGCCCATCGTAAGGACTTGTGCTCCTGCCAATCCCATGTTGCCATATGTCCCCCTTTCTGAGCTGTCCCATGTTGCCATCTGTCCCCACGCCAGCCCGGCCGGTCAGGGCCATCTGTTTCTGCCTGACCCATCCCATGGGGCCAGCTGTCTCGCCCCTTTCCAGGCTGGTGCAGCCACACACCTTGTCTGGAGGTACAAATTCCTACCAGTCATGGATAAATATCTGCTAAAAGGGAAGAAAGCATGAGCAGCAGTCTAAAAAAATCAATTTGTGCTGTCTGCATTTCTTAATCAGTGTCTAGTTGAGATTTCATCATGAAAGCTTTTTTGCAAGTCCTCAAAAGTTCCAGCACTGACATTTTGTTAAAACTTAGGCGGCGGAATTGTTACTGGGAGATGGTGGGAATTGTTTTTGCAACATACCTGTTACTCTGGTGCCATGTAGGAGCTCATCTGGGAAGAGAAGAAATTTGAAAATCTATTCCTGAACCTTTATAAAAGCCTGACATTGAGTCTCCAGAGTTATTAAGCTCATCTGTGATAAAGTACCATTGAGGTGGTGGCACACAAGGACGTAAACCCATCTACTGACCAGCTTTTTGGAAAATCTCAGTCTGCAAAGCTACATTTAACCAAATGAGTGGAAAAAATTGGTAACACTTTTGAATTCCTATCAAAAAAACATTTCCTTGATCACTGTGGGCACTTAATTGTACCTGGATGAGGGATGCGGGCAGAGTTTTCCACTTTCCAGTTGCATATTCTCACGTCCCTGCTCCTTACTGGGACAAAACGCAGGCACGCACCAGCTGTCCATTCTTCTTCCCTCCTACCTTCCCACAATCTGGTTTTCACAGTTAAGAAAACTGGAGGTGTGGACTGGACATGAGCCATCATTTTTCCTAGCAGGTAAGTCTAGACGTAGCTTATAATACCCTTCATACCAGTTCTCTTCCCTCATTTCCAATTTGTAGCACATTTTTACTCACTTATATTGAAATGAGTATTTTTAAGTGTTTCAGTTTGATTGATGCCATGGAGAAATCAGTGTCATTATTGCTGCAAAATATTTAGGGACGGATTGTTTCAACATTCTGGCTGTTTATCCAATAAAATATTTTCCATGAAACAGTGGAGATTAAAATATGAGATTTGAAATCCCATATGCATTGACGTAGGTGCTATAACTTCTGCTGATTTGAGTAGGGCCACAAAGCCACCCTGTGGTGAATATTCTGCTCAATCTATCTCTTTACATGTCTAATCTACTTAGGTGATTCTAAAATTATCGACAATATTATCCTCCTACTAAAGATACAAACAGCAAACTGATGCAATTTTGAAAGTTTTATTTCACTGGAAAATAGAGTGTTAGTGAATCAAAGACACAAATAAATATTTTTCTCAATTTTTTTCCTGAGATTCAGGTTAGACATCTATGGTTTAGCTCACAGCTGTATACTTACTCTGGGCTAGGCAGTAAAGGTCTTGGGTAGTTGTCAGATATTCTTTTGGCTTAAAAGAGGGCAAAGAATCTTAAAATGATTTCACAATGTGTAATAAGGAATGATGAGTTGCACTGACAAACTAAAATTTGTATTTTAAACATTAGTACCACATGTTGTTAATGTTAAAAAGAAATATATTCTTTAGCAGAAAATCTTCTGACTACTGTGTCCACCTCAGAGTACTAACTTGTTTTTTTAAAAGATTGCTGGTGAATGTTGGAATATGTCTCTGTGTAAAGTTACAGCCACGATAAATGCAAGATTCCACAGAAAGCACAGTCTGAACTCAGACTGTCAATAAGAGCAAAAAGAATAAGGAATTACCTGTTCAGCAGGGTCATATGTTACTACTTATTTCAGCAAGAGACAGTTACAACCGAGCTACTTCAGGTGAAAGCAGGGAATAGTGAAAGAATAACTCACTAGACCAAATGCTGTTTGTACGGCTGTGGTTAAAGTCTGAACTCAGCTGAAGTTGGAGCCATTCTGCTTGATGCTGCAGCTGAGATCTGGCATCATTTCCTCCAGCAGTGGGAATCCACAGTACCAGCTATGACTCTTTGTTCCCTGGCATGGCAGCTACACTGAGCACAAAGCATGCATAGAACATGTGGCAAAGCTGGTGTCCTGGTGATGAGCTTAGTCACACCAACCCAGCGGTTTATCTGCTTTTATATCAGAAAACCAACCCAAAGCCAAAGCCATTGCATTCAGAATTTCCTGACTGTACGCAGGCAGTGCTGCCGTGGGTCAGGATGCAGGGAGCGAGTGCTGCCTGCCTGCTGCACTGGCTGCAGATTGCACAGCCATGGTGAGATAGAGTTACCCACCAAAGAGCCTATGGTAGGTTTTGATAACATACAAACAGATGCTATCAAACCCTACCCAATGCTTGTGCAGCTCCAGGGAAGAGTGTGGAAAAAGGAGGAAGAGGGGAAAGAAAATCCCAAGATGTAGTAGAGGTACATTATCGGTCATTCTGCTATGATGAATATGAACAGCAGGTAGTCCATTAAGCCCAGCCTTTTCACTGAACAACTGGAGGTCTGATAGCCATTAGAAGCAGGTCATATTTAATAGCAGTTGACTCCCTCAACTCTTTCTCCTACAGTACATTTAAATGATTCTTTGGCAAGTGAATCAGCTTTTTTTCTCCAGCACAGGTTTGGGAGAGAGGATAAGGAAAGGCATTTATTTTTGCAGAACTGGATCTTTTGTCACCCACTCCCCTCTGAATCTTAACTACTATCTGCTAAGCCAAAATGAACTTTAATAAATGAGCTGAACTCATTAGCTATGTGAAGCTCATGCTTACAGTCATAATGATTTTAAAATGTGTGGCTGCATCTTGAAGAAGAACAGAGCTTGACATAATTTCAGTTATCAAATACTGGTAATTGACACAGAGACAGGCTGTGCTTTACACTGGGTTATAATTAATCCACTTCAGTGACCTCAAAGGCTGCACTTCTGAGAAATCTACCACTTACATTTTGATTCTTTGTCAACTACTTCAGCAGACATAAATTACAAATGAGGTACTAATGAAGTATTTCATCACCTGTTTACCTTCAGTGATCAGTTCCCTTACCCTAATTTACAGGAGGCACAATTTTTTTGAAGCTACTGTCAGCTGGAGCTGCCTTTTACTCTGAGCAGTTATAAATTAGCACATAGCTGTGCTTACTCTCACTGACTCTTTGTTCTTGGTTTTAAAATACTACAGCACAGGAGGAAATTAGTTTATATTTAGAAACAGATGGGTAAGAAGAGAAAAAATTGTAATTTTTTTTTTCATGTCTATGCTTTTATTTTATTTGAAGGCTCACTACATAGAAGGAAATTCCCCACTCACATAAATACATCAAATCCTACTGCAGTGAGTGTGACTGTGTCTATTTACAGCAGTAGGGCATTTGAATAATTTTGAAATTAAACCCTGCCATATTACCAATCACTTGGAATGATTTTACACGTGTACATGTCAAAGAATCACCTTGGTCTGCCAAGGTATTGCCACTGAAAACCTTACACTACTCCTGCAATGCTCAAATAACTGACTGATTTAAAGTGGCAGGGCTTGATTCCCACATGCAGGCTGAAAAAACATGGAGTAAGGGATAATTTGAGGGTGAGTAAGCAACAATTTGACTTTCAGAGGCTGGAAGGTGAGACACAGCCATATCTTCCTGACCTGCTCCTCTGATGCCTGGGGGCTGCTCCCAAACTGCTCCCACTCCTGCCAACACCTCCCCTCAGTCCCTGAAATACATTCCCATGGGTATGGCACCATCCTCCTCCATGATGAAGGCTCTTTTCTGTCTTAAGCACCAGTGCTTTTACCCTCAACTGCTCCTTCCAGCAACCTGATCAATTTTCTTCCACTTCCTCCTGCGGACACCAGTGGTTCTCCTGCTCTATGTTAGTGTCCCCACTATTCTCTCCCTTTCTGGCACTACCATGAGGCCCACTGTATCTTTCAATCAAACCAAAGCTAAGGATTCTCCATGTTTTTAAGTGTGACTGCTCCTATTTTATCAGCTTTCCTAAGTCAGCAAAAAAATTAAGAAAATTTCCTCATATTTTTCCAGAGATCTAAGAGGAAGAGTGAAGAACTTTATTTATTAGGAAAGCTACATTAAATTTGTGAGTTCTGTTTGATTCTAGGCACTTCACATGAAAGCCATTAATGGACCCACAGTTGGCTGGAGTTCAGGGCAAACTTACTTTTCAAGTCTGAACCAAACCAGTAGAGGTAGTATGCGACAGATCATCTGGATTTCGTTGCACATTGAGGTGAAACAGAAGGTTGCCTGACAAATGAGAGTAGAACATATTTGTTTATTTTTTGACGAGGTCCTTAATTGGCTCCTTTAGGGAGTGAACTGAAGAAAAGAGACAGAGAAACAGGCTCTCACGTTCTGAAGAAGGAGGTAGATGCAAAAGGTGGGGAGAGATGAAGGATCTTGGGCAGTGCAGGGGCCTGTAATACTGCCAGACATGAGGCAATGAAATGTACCTAAACATACAATTCTGTCTACACTTGAAGATTTCCTATAGTAAATAAAGCCACAAGTTACTGCTTAGAGAAAACTGTAATCTTATTCTTGGTGTACTTCCACTGACAAACACCCTTGAAAAACCAAGCTGCAAACCTACAATACCACACAGGTGGAGCTAGGAAGAGAGAGTAGTGAAATACTGAGCAGTTCTTGGGTTTAACACCAGCGCAGAGACCTGGAGCTGCTGTACCACAGGGTCTCAGTGCCACCAGTGGAGAGTGAACAGCCTGTGCCCGGGAGGCATCCCAGACAGCCTCTCGGCAGCGGTGCTGCTGGAGCCTTCAGGGACAAATGAAAGTTCCAAGCACAATGTCCAGCACGTGGGGACTCAAATGCATCTGCTTGGATGATGGAACTGTACAGATCATGGGCCTTCAGAAGTTTCCTCCTAAGCCTGATTATGTGTTCAGGTCCAGTTACCACAGAAAAGCCACAGCGTAAGTTCCCACTGCAATGGTAAAAAGAAATTTCTGAAATAATTTGCTTCTGTGTCACTTTTGCTCTATCTTTTACAGACTGCAGTGCAGAGGGCAGGAAGGCGCTTGAGACAACTCTATCAGAAGACCGTGTGCACTGAACCCCTGGACACCCTTCCCCAGACATCTCCAAGTTGGGAACCTGTTGCTGAGATTCATTGCCCTGCATTAGGCAGGATCCGCTCCATGATCATTGCTCCATGGAAAGTATGGGAAAATAAAAGGCCGTGTTTGTCTATTTGTTTCCTGGACCTCACCACATCTCCTCTGCCTCTCTCAGCAGAGCTGATCACCTCTCAGATTGCTCAGGACTGATCATACCAAGTGCAGCAAAAATGGATGTCGTGGGGGAAACACACCTGAAACAAAAAATGTCAGCAAGACCTCACCCACTAACAATTTCCATAGGTTTTCATAACTAATTGCTTTTCTATACAAAGGGGAAAATAGTTATTACTATAGCAACTATCACAATACATAACAGCATTTTTTTAAACAAGCTGTACTTTTTGCAGGTACAGACACATCATGATGACACATATCTTTTTCTTTTGCAGTTTTACAATAGCTGTAAGCAACATATAGAGGATCCAATATTTTCCTTTTCAGTATTGATGGGATGCTGCCTTTTGTGGTACTCCCTTTAATTAATGAAAATTTTATTTAGAGAAGAATTCACTGGCAGGGAAAATCATAATGGAAATTAATGATACAAACTTTTAAAGGTAATGAAAGAGGGAGATAGCAGTGAGGAGTGACTGGCCTTTTTCAGGAGTGAGCAGAGCTACAGAGTAGCTTAATAAACCTGTCCTGCGAAGACAGACTGAGAGAGTTGGGGTTGTTCAGCCTGGAGAGGAAAAGGCTCTGGGGAGCAGGACTTATAGCAACTTTCTACTACTTAAAGGGGGCTACAAAAGAGCTGGAGAGGGACTTTGGACAAGGGCATATAGTGATAGGAGAAGGGGGAATGGCTTTAAACTGAGAGAAGGCATGTTAAGATTAGATAAAGGGAAGAAATTCTTTACTGTGAGGGTGGGAGGCACTGGAACAGGTTGCCCAGAGAAGCTGTGGATGCCCCATCTTTGGAAGTGTCCAAGGCCAGGCTGGATGGGGCTTTGAGCAGCCTGGTCTAGCGGAAGGTGTCCCTGCCCATGGCAGGGGGATGGAAACTAAATGATCTTTGTGGTTTCTTTCAACTCAAACCATGATTCTGTCGGTCCTCAGCAATGCTGTTCAGTGCTGTTCACATGCAGGATGCAATTACAGCTCATGTCTGTGGGCAAAAAGAAGAGGTTCATCCATCATCCAGCTCATGCCACTGCAAAAGCATCTCCTTTTTTCATAGATATTCCCAAGTCAAGGCACCAGTTGAAGTCTGTCTACAGTTGCCATCTACTTCATTCCTAGCACTGTGCTGGTACCTATGGGAAGTCCAGAATTACAGGAAGAAAATTACTGACCACGAAAAAAATTTTTGGTGCATTTTCATTCCATCCAGTGGACACAGGTAAAAGGCAAACTTGGCCCACCTTGGTGAAGTGTGCCTTTCCCTGTGGGCTGTTAGACTGGGCTTTGTGCTTAACACTGGAAGATAAGACTAGGGCTGGCATGCAGGTAGAAACATGGGATGGACTTTCTGTTGGCAGTGCAGAAGTGAAGCAAAAGCTACAACATCCTTCATAGGCAGACAGAGATACGGTGATATCCTTTGATGCTTTGTAGCTTCTGGATCTACCTTGAATGAGAGAATTGTAAGGGCTGCAGGGAAAAGAAAGTCAGATTTAGGGAAACTGTTGGGGTCTTGTGTGCTTCCAGGAGCTTGGACAAGACTGAACAGCCCACAGATTTCATATGCATCTGTGAAATCACTGAGTTGTAATTCTCTCTTCTATTGATTTCTTTGGTAGTGATGTGGCATTGTGCAACATTTTGCTCTCAGTTTTATCCTCAGGGCTGATTGAATTTTAGAGACAAACAAAAAATTGTTACTACAGTTTTAAGAGCAGTTTGTGTAGAAGAAATCTAGAAAATAACTTGTGCCCACTCCCAAAGCCTGCATGGAAGACCTCCATGCAACTAAAGCAATTTGGGTAAATCCAAATTTATCCTTTCCTTGACCAGCTCAAAATATTTGAAAACACCGAAATTTCTTGTAAAGGTCTGTATGCCTTTCTTTGGATTCAAACTCAGCAAAGAGCTTAAGTCCAGGCTCAATTATATGCACATGCTTGAGTTCTCTGCTAAATTGAAGCCTAAATTTGTCATCCCTCCCAGATTTGTGATTGTTACACAATTTCATTGTCAATCTGATTTTTAAAAAAAGCCTATGAGAAGTGACAGAAAGCAGAAGACTGTGTGTCTGTTTCTATTTTAATAATTGCATGTGCTTAGAAATTTTAATTATATTGTCATCAATTCTCGTTCACATAAAATCCTGGCTAGTTTATTTTTATGAAGTAATTTTTACTTTCCTCAGTCCTGATGCTCACAAAACTGGCAAATGTACATTTGATACAAGTCAAGAATTATCTGAGAGGTAAATTTCATATTAATGGAACTAATGTGCTTTCTTTTAAAACATCTTTGGTTATTTCATTGCTTACCATAATTTAAGACTTGGCTGCATAACGAGTGTTGCACTTTGGCAATTGCTAAAATGGTCTGTGTGTGGTCAAGACAGCTGTGTCTGTTGTTGCTGAACATAATGCTGACTTAAGTAACCAGTATCCGCTTCAAGTAGGATTTCAAACCTTTTTGCTTTCTTTCGTTAATACCAGGTTACACAGACAGAGAAAAGGGGGGCCAGTGCTGACCTGTCTTGCTTGTTGTTCTCGTAACTCAACGGCAGCAGATAGAGCAGGAACAGATTGCAATCTCTGCCTTCAAACCTTCAGAGATGAACAGCAGCTGAGCAATTTCAGGATGTTGTGTTTTGGGGTTCATCTCCCCATCTAACAAAATGCTAATCCTCAAATGACTTCAATTTCCACTTCCAAAATTTTCTGAAGAAATCCCATGCTGTCTGGTGCAATGCTTTGGTCTTTGAGCTGCACAGAGGTGGTCTGATCCCTATCTCACTGGGAACTGGGAAACAATGTCACCCAAGTCAACATATAAGTAGTATATACAATATCTAAACTTGGCATGAGGGGAAAATTGCCCCATGATTACACCACTCAAGGAAGTGCTTTTAAAGCTAAGAAGAGAGATGGGGATCAAACAGATATAAAGGGCTTAAGGGCAACTGTGCCAGCTGAGGAATTCATGCCTGAACAACAGCGGGCGGTGGCTGCTGCCTTCCCAAGCAGGCTGCACCTCTGTCCGTGTCCTGCACCAGCTGCCAGCACACACATCCGACGGAAAAGTGCTGCCCACCGAGCTGGTGCCAAGACCTTGCCCACTTCAAGGGGCTGATTGGCACCCCGTGCCTCCCCAGGGAAAGCACAGGCCAGAGGCAGCTTTCATCACTGAACCCCTTTTTCCCAGAATGACCTCCCCGCCGAGGGGCCAGAGTGGTCCCGACGCCATACGTTATGCAATTTATATGTAAATGAGCTGGAGAATATGCACAAACGAGCTGCACATACATTGCTCCAGTGGATTCCACCATGCAGCCTCTGGTTTCTATCAGAAGCATACACAGATGGGGTTTCTGCAGATTAAAGAAACCAAAATGTGATTGCTTTTAAAGAATGTACCTACTGATACAATGCTGAGAGAAAACAGGAAAGCGCTAAGTATTTGAGTCTTAAAATAACACTGCTTTTTCTAGTCGTGAAATATTTTGAGCTATACCTCCTATTGCACTTACAAACATTTAGCCATTATTCAGGGAATATGACTGTTGAGATTTATTCCAACACATTCCAGAACACCCTTGTAAGATGAAATTTAACATCAAGTGAACAACATGTCCTACATAAACCCTTTTTTTTAAAGCAAATAGGGGGAAAAAAATCAAGTCTTGTTTTAAATTAACCTTTCAAGGTCATGTTGGGATGAAGCCATTTCAATATATATCAAAGGGGTATAGAAATGTGCAGCTTACTGAAATGTGTTCTTATACAGTAAGAATATGTCCTCATTTTACACACAGTTGAATCATATACAATAAACGCATTTTCAAAGGTGACCTTGAAGCTACCATCCACATTTCTTAAATATTTGTCTTAAAGCTGAATCCATGTAAATGCATGTGTGAAGAGTTTAATTTTTGTTTTCTCTTGACAAATAATGCAAATAATTTCTTTGTTATAAAAGGCATAAATCGGTTTATTTCTGTTGGTTTCACTGGACCTACCGCAATTTGCACTAGCTGAAAATCTGGCCCTGATTCTTTAATCCACAGATATACTTTGTCATTGCAGTTTATATAAACATGAGGTCAGCTAGTACTTCCAGACTCAAATGAACTCCTTGATAGTTCAAACTCAAACTTCAGTTTTAAATCTGAATTTTGCTGTCATCATTTATCTTAAAACTGACCACAAGTAGACATAGAGCATTGCTGGGTTTTGTGGTATGGTTTTGTCTGGGGATTTTTAAATGTAAGTAAGCACCCTGTTTTTCTCCAGACACAAAAATTTAAGTGACCCATTAAAAGTTAGCATAGCTGAGTGTACTTTTCTTAATAAGCTTTGAAAGAGCATTCAGTAATAGCCCAAACAAACTTAGCATCCAACAGATTCTCATTGTTTGAGTCAATCCACATTATAAACTGTGCATAATGTCTTTTTAACAAATAGGACAATTTTCAAGCTATGGGAATGCAGGAAAGGAAAAGAAATAGGTGATTTTCTGTTTTATTCCATAATTTAAAATGCACACATGAGATTGGACAGGATGTAAGTCTTCTTTTAATGTGCAAAGACCAGCCCATAAGAAATTTGAAATAAAACAGTTATTCGCAAATGTGGTTTCAAACACTGGTATTTTATACACAGTGTCAGTATTATTAATTTTGTCTTGCATTTCCCCAAATAATTCAAACTACTTTGTAGTCAAAACAGTCAGAAACATAAACTTGGTTCATTACTGCACAGCTACATGGGAATGAAATGCAGAGGGTATTTCATGGTGGATAGCCTTGCTGAACGCATTAGAAGAAGAGAAAAATACTTAATCCTCTTAAAACTATGGAGAGAATTTCAGTTGGCAAAATGGTCACACTGGAATTTGACCATGTGCTACCAACACCTCTATGAAATGCCCTAAAATGCAGTTTCTCAGGAATGAAACAGTTGACTACTGTATTGAGAGGTGAGAGAAGTGTAAAATAATAAATAGTCTAGAAAATAACATGCGGTGAAGACTGAGAGTAGTAATGATCATACTACCCTATACTTTCAAAGCACTTTTTATCTGGGAATTGCAAATGAATTTTTACACATGTAGTTCTGTAATAGAGACAAATATTATGCCAGTGTTGCAGAGGAGTAAACTGAGGCACAGCAAATTTTCACCACTTGCTTTAGGCAAGACAGATGGTTAATAGGAATGCAGGGAATATAATTAGTAATTCTGTATTATACTGTGCTATTTTAATCACAAAACATTTTTCCCTGTGACATAGTTCTTATGCATTTGGAAAGATTTATATGAAAAGTTGCGGGCACAAACTTATAAGGACTTTCCAAAGCCCTATGCAGGTTCAGGAGGAAGCTGGGTCCTAAACGGCTGTGAGCATCTGGGTCTGAGCCTTGCAAAGTCAAACTTAAATGAAGAAACTCAGAACTTGTTTCCACACCAGCATATTACTGAGGTACTGTCTAGTTTAAGAACACAACATTCAGTTGATCCACTCTAGGTCCACTCAATATCCATGAAATATTCTCGTGCTGAAAATGAGAAATTTTGCAGACACACAAAATTTTATTTCTGGAGTGTGTTTTCAGCTCTATCAATGTTGTGCACATTACTCTAGATGATCACCTTCAGCAGTCTAGAAGTTCCTCTGTTGCCTAGAAGATGAAAAATGAGATCTACAGATCCCTTCAGAAATACTGCCCTTCATGGAATAATAGATGAGTTGTCATTATGCTTTGGTGTGGAAAGTTGCCGTCAGACTTGGCAGTTCTAACTCCAGAAACCAAGCTTTGAGGTTTTCTTTAATGTTGAGGCTTACGATATAAATACAAAAGCAAAGATTAAATTTTATAGGTAGTTTACCAGACTAAACATAGTTGTGAAAACTGTTAAAAAAGAAAGATTCCAAACATAGCAACAACATCCACAGTGAAAAAAATGAAATTTAGGAACTGCTGTCTACCAGCTCCACCACATGGCAAAGGAGTAATTTACAGGTTTTTATCTAGAAGGAAGATAACTTCAATTTAAAATCTTAGTCTGCCTCAATTTCTTCAACAGACACTTCTTCAGTAGAGGCGTCCCAGAGAGCAAAACTGTGCCAAAGGCACAAGTGAATTTAAAACAATAACTCATGGCCTGCAGGAGCAGACAGTCGCATTTAGATGAAAAGCTGCAAGGTTGGAAACCAAGTTTTCTTTCTTGTGTGTGGGACAGTAGAGATTGATTTCTTCTTGGAGCTCCCGTACATGACCATAGCATACGTAGTTAAACCAGAAAATCCCTGGCTCCAGGGCAGACAGACAAGACCACAGGGAAACTGTGTTGTTACAAGATTGCCATGCTGCTACTCCATGAGCCCACCAGTCCTTGGACTTTTTGTGTCCTGTTGTACTTTCGAATGAGAAGAAGACCACAAGACAGTAGACACAGACTCCAGCCATGACCTCGCTTTTGTCACTCTCCCTGGAGATAAATTTCACTCCATGGAGGAAACTTGCCTCTGGACTCTGAGGTATCCAGCCCATATCCATTGCCTCCATGAGAGAAGAGGTTCTTAGTGAGGAAGACAGATTAATCTATCTTGTGAAACGTATTTAAAGCATTAAACATCTTCCTCAGAATACAATAGTCTGTGTTGGCCCAAGACAAACTGCCAGACAGATGAGTGAACTATACTTTTCCTTTTCCTTTCTGCAAAAAAAATAAAGAAAAATGTTTCTACAACAGCACTGCTACAGTACCCGTGTTTGTAAAAGTTAGTCTTAGTTGCTGTGTTCCTTGGTGTCTATATCTAGGGAACAGTTAAATTTGATTCATCTGGAAACACCACTTTGTGACAAGGCACTAATTAGTACATAAAACATGTCATGAAACAGACTCAAAATGAAGAGTGGTATAATCATCATAAGCAGAAACTGGAGCTGATTCACCAGCTTTTTCAAAGTTTTGCTTTTCAAATTTCTCATGGCAGCAACAGCAGCAGTCAGATTATTGGTCAGTAGCTGCAGACTTCTGACTGGGTAAGTACACAAGTTTCTGCAGGGCTGCTTCTGGTCTGTGTTCACCTGGCACTATCCTAGCTCAGGAAGCATGATATTCTTTAAAAAATGTGTTTTAAAACTGAAGCACAGTTACATGCTGGTCTTTTGTGGCTTCATATTTTTTTACAAATAGTTCTGCATTTTTAATATATCTCACTAAGTGCATTCTAAGTAATTTCTCAAATTTAGAACAAACTTTATTTATTCAGATTGTGATACAAGATGTTTCTCCAACTATGTCTGGCACTGGAAGATTTATAAGAGAACTCAGCATATGGAGCTGATGTTTTAAGTAGCATGGGCTCACCAGAGAAGACAGGGAAGATTAGGATTCCAAGATTTATCTAATGTAAGGCAGAAAATACTAGAATTCACATTTCAGTGAGAAAAGTCTGTATGCTCGTGTGCCTCCACGAAAGCATGGCAGGGTGTCTGACAGGCAGGACATGGGGAAAGTTACATGTGGGAAGACTATGCAGAACACCAGGTTTTGATCATTACTCTCCTGGCTTCAAGGTGTGTTAGACTTTCCTGGCCACAGTTTTTCAACTCATTCAAGAGTCATCTGCTTTCTCTAGGCAGCGATTTTTCATTGACTAATCATTCACAAGTTACCATGAAATAAGCAGCCTCATAAACTTAGCTAATATTTGCTTTAAGATAGTGCAAGAGAACCTGCCCCATGGGGGATGAAGTAGGAAAGCACACACATAGTAGCTGGGTGTGTTTCCACATCTGGAGATAAGGACATGGTGATAGAAGAGGCCACAAAACACTGACATTCTTAAAATTAGTAACTTGGACTTGTCAAAAAGTAAAGTGTAAAATTATTCTAAAACTAAAAACTGTCTCTACTGGATCCAGATCGCATCCTGGGGTTTATTTTTTCCCAAAGCATCTTCTCATTCCAAGGTCTGGGCTTCACTTTGTGTTTTTTGCTTTCAAATCAAATTGCTTCCCATTAGTAGTTTATTCTGAGCTTCCACACGGGGTTCCACATTGCTTTCTATGTCATTTGATATTCTGTCTGCTCACTGCTTTGTAAAATAAAAAAAATAATTACTGATTTCACAGTAAATTTGATCTCATAGTCTTTTTAATGAACAGTTTATTTGTGTTGGTTCTGTTTAGTCCTGTTCTGGGATGGTATAAAATCACATGTAATGTGGAGAGTGGTCAAAAAAAAGAAACTTTGTACTTTGGCCTGGCTGTCCAATTTTCAGAGTGCAGTAATCACTATGATGGATGTGGGAAGAGAAATAATGAGCCCCTTTACTTTATTTCTTTGCAGTCCATGGGTGGAAACCATGAAGCTTTTCAGTCTAATCATTCTTCACATCCATCCTTGATAAAATTCTCAGCAGTCAGCACAGATTTAAGAAGAAAAAAAGACACTGCCTGTCTTGTTTGTCGACATTTGGAAAGTTTTAAGCAATATTGCAGGTGGGAAGATGGTCACAAATGTATTTTATTTGTCATAATTTGTCTCCAGATTTTAAAATGAAAAATGTAATGCAGACTCTGACATCAGAAAATATTTTGGAGCCCTTAAAAACTGAAAAAGTGAGACAAAACAGAACATGCAAAGTATGTTTTTGCAGAAAATATTTATGTGAAATCAGGATTTTATTTTTGATTAACTGTTTACAGGTGACTGCATCTGCAGTGCTGGAATGCCATGATATGCTGCAATATATTGAAGAGCAGATTTAGAATATTCATTGTCTGAGTATTGAAAAAATTAGGGAACTGAGACAAAAAAGGGGAAACACCAATCAGCAGAAAAGATGGGTCATGTTTTTATTTGTCACTTAACCTATCTAATTCTAAGTTGAAGAGATTCAAAATTCTGATTATCATCCATGGAAAATTGTGAAATTCTATTTCAAATAAGAACTGTTCCTTGGCTTTTTCAGTGGGTCATTGGGTACAAGCTGAGCTGCTACAGGAAAAGAGAAAATTTTACTTTTAAGTTCAACCACTACAATGCAGGAGTTTACCTTTCAGGATTTATGTGTAAACACAAATAATAAAATGCCTCACTCTAAAAGAAGCACCTTATTATAAGCCTTCTGAGGTATGCAAGGTGCCGACAGACACTTTCCTTCCCTTGCAGTGCTTTTAGTCCTTCTCCCACCAGGATGTGACAGGCTGACATTTGGAAGGGACCTTTATCACGGGAGCCTGCTGTTACCTCCAAACCTGCTGCTGCTGCCGTCGGTGACAAAGGAGGCTGGATACTCTCACAGTCAGTTGCTGCAATCTGTCTTGTCTGAGATTTGCAGACTGAGTTTTATTCCAGAGGGTTTTGGTGCTCCCCACAAAGTCCAGCTGTGGGGCTGGCAACTGCTGCCATGGACCCGGTCCAGAGGCCAGGACTACTAGTGATGGGGTGGGACAGTGGATGGCATGTGTGGCAGGGCTGGGGCTTCCCATGCCTTGGAGAGGGAGCTGCCACCAGAATGGTCAGCTCAGTTCTGACCATGAAAAAGCCTCTGCTGAAGGTAACGGCAGAGGAAGGAGGTGAGGGAAACATCTGCAAGGGGTCTGGAGCAATGGGCACTGTCCCAAAAGGAGAGCCAGGCTGGGCTGTCACACTTCTCACAGATTTAAGGGAACCTTATAGAAAGGCTACAGCATGGGAGATAAGAAAGGTTTCAGTATGGGTTACACTTGGGAGATCAGAAGTTGTGGACTACCAGGTGGTGTCCTTAGTGGCCCCAGGACTGAAAAGTTACAGAGGACAGCAGGGAGAGCTTGCCAGGGTGAGCAGTGTACCATGAGTAGGGCTTTCTCCTGCTTTTAGGACTCCCAGCATCACACCCCCAGCTGCCCAAATCAGCTCAGTCTCTCACACAGATCTGCAATGGTCACAATAAATGATCCTGTGGGGTGTGTTTTGCCTTGTCAGTGTAATTATCTGTTGGTCTAAGGAGATGGGGTTTGTCTTATATAAGATATGGAGCTAATATCAGAGCTAATATCAGAGCTAGTGATCCTGATTTGGCTAATAGAGAGGAATAAACCCTTAACAGAAAATTCATCAGACCTATTTTTATATGTAGAGGAAATTAACAGAATAGCAGCAATAGCATTACTGGAAGTCTAGGGCAGTGTGGACCGAGTATGGAATGCAGGTATTTGGAAAGACAGCCTGTCAGAGAGAGAGCTCTGTATGATGCCTACGTGAATGTTAGTCCCTGAATTTAATGTCAGTCTTTATTTGCTGAGGAAATTTAAGTCCTCGCCAGGTGCCAACCTGCCAGCCAGCCATTAACAATAGGTTATCCCCAGTTTTGGTTCTGCTCCAAACTAGCAGGTTTCTGACGCATAACATACATTGACAAGCACAACTTCCAGAGCAGCACGAGAGTAGCCACACTTCATTAGCATGCCAAGCATGGACGCAGAGAGCCCTGCAGAACTATTATTGGATGGGAGGAAATTCAGAACAAATATATCAGTAATTGATAAAACGAGAAATGCAGAAAGTGGGTATGCTGGTCTTTGCAATACAGACAGTTTGCTGGACTGACTTCTAAATTGTTAGTTGAAACTGGCAAAAGGTGAAGAGAGATGGCTTTTAGGTAAATAAGGTATGAAAACATTTTGATATCACATACAGAAAAAAAAAATTTCTTTGTATCCAACTGTAGTTTTAATATAGGCTCAACAGACCACTCTTATCAAAGAAGTGGTGAAAACTGACTGCAGCTACATACTGGCCACATTCTCAAGCAGCATCAATCTCTGTATCTGAACATCTCACATGACTTCAAAGGAAAACATAAGCCCTTCCTCCCTTTGCATCATTTATAGGGATTTGCTTTGGGTTTTATTTTTTCAACTAAAGGCAATTATGTTGGAAGGTCCACATCAAAGAAAATGCCAACCTTAGGCCTTTTTGCACTATCCAGGACAGGGGGTGCAATGGATATTCATCTATTTAGGATATCCCATCACATGCACTGGCCAGAGTAAGTTTCACAGTATTAATGGTGATGAGGTTAAAGCCTGTCTTTTCTTAGAAAACCTGGGTATCATCATAACCAGCTGTTCTGATTTGCTGACTATTTATTAACATCTTTAGTAATTATGCATGGCAGATTTCATGAGAACACAATCATACAGCTTGTGTAAATTAATGCCCTCAATAAAACTTGCCTAGGCTTATGCACTTAGCTCCTTTGTTCAAGTGTGTGTCTCCCGTTAAAATATTTAGCTATTGCAGGCATATGCCCCCTCTCAGGCACAGACTGTGCATGTTTTTTGTGCTTGTTCTGCATGAGAAGCTCTCATTGACCCAAATAAGGGCTCAGTGCACGGGCCATATGCTAAGACTATGGAAATTGCTTTGAGAATATGTTGATTTTCCATACCCACATCGTAACTGCAGTTTGAGTGTCACAGCTGGATTGTCTTTTGCGCACGGATAAAACTGCACCACTGGAGTCAGTGGAAGTTTTGTCTCTGAGTGAACCGAGAGGATGCTTTCATGCCTGTTGTCCCTTGGGAAGCTCTGAGCTGCCTCTGATTCCTCTGACCAAGAGTGTTGTGTGCAGTCTTGCGGTCTCAGGTCAGATGTCCCCAGGGAGGGGGTCCTCATCACCTCGCTGGAGGGATCCCAAAATAATGCCGGTTTGACTTTGCTTGTCCACGGCCTCCTCACATTTCACAGTGAGTACATTAAGTTTTGGGGTGAAGCCTTTCTTGAATCAGGTACAATCAGGTGAAGCCTGATCAGTTACAGTCCAGGCAGCATAATTCGTTGTATAACAATATAGGAATTATCTCACCTTGCTTTTGCTGTCTGAAAGTTGAGCACCTTGTATGCCTCAGTTGTGTAATCCTCTGTATTAAGTGAGGAGATACAAGCCCCATCTCAGGGTTACTCATCCCATATTTAGCTAAGAATAGCAGAAGGCAGCAAAGAAAATTTCATCTGTATGTACAATTATTCAATTCAGGAATTACTTCAGAACCTGCTTTAGAAAAGGCCATGGGTTCACTACTAGATCTTATCCCTTTCCACTTGACCCATGCTGCCCAAATTTCAGTTTGAATGGGCATATAAATCCAGCTTTAAAAGACATTGTTATAGCAGGGAGGCTACTGTCTTGGTATGGAGTGTTGAATAATATCATTGCTTATTCTCAGACTATATCCATGTTCCATCTCAGAGAGGGTTGCCTCACATTAAAATAATTCTTTTATAAACAGTTTGCTCTGAGCTCAGCAGCTCTAAGTTATACATTCAGCAATGCACTCTCTTAATCCGCTGTTGTGACATCTTGTTTCTAGCTCCGTAAGCCTACACCCATGTGTACACAAACACATGCACGCTTAGGCACACACATTTGCAAAACATGTCCATGGGTCTCAGCGCCAGAACATCAGCCCGGGAGAGCTGTTTTGTTTTTCCATAGATGCGCTTCAACATAGTTGCAACAAGTCAGAGCTCCCCACAAGCTGTGCTGCAGCAGACTCCTACCTCTGGCAGAGCACAGCTGTGTGACCCCTGCAGGTAAGAGGGGAGCTCCTGCTGACAGGAACTCTCAGGGACTCTGCTCACCAGGAGATGGGCAAAGCCACTCTCCCATTTCACATCAGACAATGCCAAGTTCCTTAATCTTGCTATATTATTTCAGTTTCATGTTTCTACTGACCATAGATTTCACTTGTCATACACCTCTGGTCAAAATGAGTGAAGGGTGCACAGAGAATACAGCCACACATGTGTCTGTACTCCCTTTGTAATGATGCAAATGATGGTGCAAAGTGAAAGACAAGGGCAAATTATGTACCTTGGGGCAGGTTGTGAGCCTTTACAGGCAACGTTGATTAATTACTGACATAAACAGCCTGATTAACTTAGTAAGATTGTAATCAGTTCTCAAGCCTTTTGTCTGCACAACAGTAAATCAAAGGAAAGTGAAAATGCAGAAATTAAATTTGTGTGTTTCTGTATGTCTGTGTATACATATACAAAAATACATCTCCACAACATAGGTAGAAGGGAGGAATAAGTACAAGCAAGGAAAGCCTGCTGTTTTTCCTAACGCTATCAAATGTGTAGACAAACTTGTGATTTATTTTCCATATTTTAGATGCAACTACTCAATGTGTGCTGTGCAGCTGTGACATAAAACTTCTTTCAAAGACGGCTAATGCTAAAGAAAGATATTGCAAATATGTGACCTGTGCTCTGGTTTTGTAAAATATTTTTCTAATTTCATCGCTCCAGGATAGAGCTTTATAACTTAAGCCAGAATTGTTGAAAAATGTTGCTGCTTTGCTACTGCAGGCAAAATCTGTACAGAATAGGATTTGTAATATATACAAACTCTCAGACAGTTCCTTTAAACTTACGGAAACTCCTATAATAGAGTTTTACTGAAGTCCAAAATAAGTCCTGGCCAAAGTTTTTGCTGAATATGTTGAATTCTAAAGCAGGCCTGGGTCTCAGCATGATTTTCCTACTGTCTCCTGAACAAAAACCACCTTATATTCCACCCAGGAGCATAACCCATAAAACACGCACAATAAGATGTATAGAAATCCATCTCTCCTAGCGTAATGAATTTAATCAAGATCAACAGTTGTGTGAGATCAGTTTTGGCAGAAATTTGTGCAGGTGCAGATTTCTATTGTTGTTCAGTCAAACCATTGAACAGGAGCTCTCTTGTGCTTGAATAACCTCTACCTTTCTTTCCGATGTTTTAATGAGTGAGCGGCGTATGTTATAGACGGAATATCGTGCATGACACAAAGCACACACACCGTGACAGACACCATAGGATTCCCGGGGTGGGATTTTTGGGAACTTTTTGAAAGTCAATATGCAGGCTCCTGTCCTACAACTGTCTTAGCTGTAGGTTCTGAATAAGAAGGATATTACCTGGGTTAAGAGGGTGTGTAGGCAGGAGAAAACCCACAGGAAAGAGTGTTTTTCTGACAACATTCTTCCCACACTGAGGGTGTATCCATGTCGTACTGCATCTGGTGTTGTTTGTACCAGCCAAGGAAGACATTTGCAGCCAGGTATCTCCCATTTTCCTCCTTCTCCTTACCTTCCAGCACTGTCACTACTTCCTATTGGCAGTTTCTTGCCACTGCAATGATATACTAGAGCCCATTTTCCAGGTACAACAGCAGAAATCAAGGTTTTGGCAAAAATGCTTCATCTTGCCCTTGTTTGGGCAAGCCCCTTTGTTGGGCTTTTATGCACCCAAATGTCCTAAGGGGTTAGAGGAGATACTCCGAAGGAAGATTCCTGTATTTCCTGCTTGATGCTGACGTCAAAAAACACAGATATTTCCTTCATGGAAACTTCCTTTTTGAGTACTCTTGGTCCTTCAGCATAACCCTTCAGCTGAGAATGTCCTGGCCTAGGGGCGAGCGTGGGGCTGGTGCTGGCGGGCAGACAGACATACCCAGCTTGCAGCTGGGGACTGATCCAGAACCCACCAAAGCGAGTGGAAAGATGGTCATTGACTCTGGTGAGGTCTGGATCAGATCCCTGTGGAAAAATATTCTTGCTGTGAACTATACACAGGGAAATTCCATTTATAGAGGAGTTAAATGAAATGTTCATATTGCTTCAATCCACGAGTAAATTGCGTTTCTACTTATAATTAATTTTGCCTTATAGGCCCCAGTCCAGTCAGACACTTAAGCACCTGCATATCTTTTAGCTGATGAATAATTTTCTCAGAGACAGTGTTACCAGGTTGCTTAATCTGCGCAGAAGTGAAAGACTTTTCAGTGAAAAATAAGCAGGGTTTATTTATTTTACTCAGAGATATATGATCTGTACAGTCTTGCAGTAGCATGTGATTAAAAAAATTGTGACATTTCCAATCATACTTTTACTGCCTGCGTGCTTGGGAAATTAGCTAGCTTAGCTTTTAATATGTAAACATATAACTTGGTTTTTTCTAGAAATTACACAATTGACAATACACAAATCTTTTTTTTAGCTAATATTCTCCATTAGCTTGTGTGTCACACAGTTTTGCAAAAAATACTGTTTAGATATGTTACATTTTATAGCATCTCTTGCTCAGTAGAATTATAAGAGAAAGTTAAAATGCAATTTTATTTTCAGCTGCTCACAGATGGCATCCTGTGTTGCCAAAATCACCTAATGCAGCTTTCGTCTGCTTGCAAAATCCGGAGTTTATTTCTTGAGTTCTAAATTGCACGTAATAAGCATTTCTGTGCCTGTATCAGCTATGTCCGATAGCTGAATTTTCAGATTTAGAGATGTATCTGTCCTTTCAGTTTATTTTTGTCCCCCAAGTGCAAAAGTAAACTTCAAAACCATTGCTTTGGTTAGTCCAAGTATTTGAACTTCTCAGTGTTGCTGCCATTTGAAAACATAGATATATATTTAAATACATGCTGCACTTTCCCTGCCCCAGACAGACATCTGGCCATTTCCCATCTGCTGACTGTGACCTGAAGCATTTTTCTGTCTCTGTCTTATTAGTTTGGGCTTTTGCTGAGGTTCAGCAGCTCACACATGCTGATCCATCGATTGTTTTTATTGGCAAACAGGTCCATCATTAACAATCAGAAACTATAGCATCTTCTAATTTAAGTGGGAACCACATCCTGTTGTACACTAGGTGTTTAGCAGTGTAGGCATTTGTCAAAACAAGGATTAAGTGAAATACACGTGTGTAATATTAAGGATATTTCAAGTTACAAATAACACATGTCATTTCTCTTCATCTTTAAACTCACATATGCATTTTACCATAGGGAAAAAATTTTTCTAAATCTTTCTGGATAGTTTAGCACTGGAAACCTTGATCAACACAATACTTGTCTGTTAAAATCATTTGCATGCCTTTTTATGCTGGGTGGGCTGCCCCTACCAGCAAACACAAAAAACTATGGGGGGTTTGAAGACTGCAGAACTGGTGTAGCATATCTCAGTGGCATGCAGCCCATATGGGTTTTTGTTTCCAGCAGCTCAGAATTGCAAAGTAATGACTTAATTTCATTCAGAAACATATTTTCAATATTTTAATGGTACAAGCAACAGCACAAATTGCCCCAAACTTTAACAAGTATCCCTACTGGAAAGGAAACATTTTTTTAAATATTAATATTTAGAGATTAAAATCACACCACCGGATTTGGGTTGGTTACATGACACGGGCATTTGTTACTCACAAATTGGTTTATGGCCCAGCATTTAAAAGATACACCAAAAATGCTCGGTTCGAGACTGGTGTTGAGGGGGTTCCAATCTGATGGTTTACTTACTTATTCCTAGAACAACTGGCATTCAGAGAAAACAGAAAACATCAACAAGACTTGAAAAAATTCAAGCTTTGAAGTAAAATTTCTCCTGAACCATGAGAGTATGCAAAGCTCCAGGAAGGCAGCATGGAAGTAGAGGCTGACAGTATCCCACTGCTTTACAACACAACCACCTGAGAAAAAAGACAGCTGTTCCTGATCCCAGGGAAGTGGCTCTGGGTACCTGCATCCCTTTTGGAAGCTCATGTCTCAGGTTGTAATGGACATGCAATGCATGCCACCTTCATCAAAACCTGTCTGCATTATCAGTAAAGAAGGAAAGAAGTTTAATCACAAATAACTTAAGACCAAGTGGAGGCTGGATGAAAAGCTTATTGAAGTCAATGGGAAGGCTCCTGCTGGCTTCTCTGAGGGGTGGATTGGGTCCCAACTTCAGACCCCTGAAACAAACGCAAAATTTGTTCAGTTTTGTGCTTTTGAACATTGCTTTATTTTCTAAACAGAGGTCACAAACAGTTATGTGTCTGTTTCTATGATCCTCTACTCTTATGAAGTCATTCCAGCTCTTCTATCAGTAAACTTGTTGTAATATATTTCATGCTTAGTCTTCAAAGAAATGTTAACATTCACAGATAAAAGACTCTGTACGCTGTCCATGCCACAACTGTCACCAGAAACCCGGGAACGATGACATGAGCGGATGATAAATATCCTCACACAAAAAAACTATTTTTCACGGGAGCCATAAGCAAACCTTTGTTGCCCTCCCTATCTGTGAAGCAAGGGACGTGTCCTCCCATGGCGATGCCTTTGGGCTGGCTGACGCCAGGCGATGGAGCAAAGCCCCAGCCCAGGGTCTGATCTGCCACAGGGAGTGGGCGAGTCAAGTCAGCAGCGTGCCAGTCATCGACTCCCTGCCGAAAGCACACTGTCTCCCACATCAAAAAGGCACCAGGAGCCTTCACACAGGTCTGCACTGCATAATGGGCAGATTTTCGTAGAGGGTTCAGAAGACAAATGAAGCTTTTATCTGCTTTCCAGCCCTCTGCAATAGGAGTTTATGTTAAAGCCACTTAACTGTCTAGAGTGCGGCCCTGTGGATTACCTGTTTGTGTGAATCGAGTACATTACCTGATCACATGAGCGCTGGGGATAAGTTTTCTATAACTAGCTTTTCTTTGAAGGGATCTTCAGCTACTTCAGGATTCTCACAAAGAAGTGCCCCAAAAGAGTCAGGATTAAGAATAAGCAATCCTTCACTTTGGCTTGTGTTTCTCTGGCCTCATTTATTTAGCTTTACTTACTTACTTGGTCACTTATTTGTGTGTCATAACAGTGGGGTGAGGAATAAACCTTCCAAAGTATGCAGCTCCTATAACCTTTACAGCACCATGGGTTAAATATTATATAAAGAAGGGAGTGAGTGTCATAAAAGGAAATAACTCTCTCTGAACTGCAATTCGAAAGACTGTTGGTAATTTTATAAGAGTTCTGAATTTCAATTGCTAGAGTTAAAAATATTATTCTACCACACCTTTTTTTTTTTTAAGCCACATTAAAAATAATTAGTTCTGCAGAACATTTTAAAATTAAAATAACGATGAGGGATGTATAAGCAATTTAAAAACACTTTGGATGATACACCCTTTTTCAGGAAATTGCACATGAAGGAGTAGAATTGGGGAAGTTTGAACGTGTGAGTCTGTGTTTAGGGGGCCTGGTGAGCTCTTCCTGCAGGCTTTGAGCTTACCCCACACATGGTGCTGTCTTGGGATGCCCTCAAAAACTGGTCAGTCACCCCCTAATTCTTTACCCCTTTTTGCTGCTGGAGGACACACCTATGTGTACTGTCACCATTACAAGTGGGGGGAGCTCCTGGGGGCTGAGGGCACAAGGTCCCTCCACACCACCACCACCTCCACTAATGCATCACTTCAGCCACTGAAGCCTGGCTACCCTTTCCCTGGAGATGTCCAGCAGCCCATCCTCTGGGATAGTAGCCATGCTGCAGTGTATGGCAGCCCACCATTTTTGCTTTGATAATACCATTTTTCTTTTGGTACCCAGCTGTCACAGAGTGGTTGTGGGCACTCAGAAGCCTCTGATTGCCTCTCATTGTCGGTGAGTGTATTTTTCTCTTGCTAGGAGTTTCAAGGGGAGACAAGCACTTGCAGTCCCCTGAGAAGATGTTTTGTTTGACAAGAGGCAATGTGATGGTGAGGAGTGGAACTGCTCATCCCAAAGTTCTCAAGACCTGTTAAAAACAAAGCATAAGAGAAGGGATTAATAGGGTCAAGCTGCCTTTCTCACCAGAAAAGCAATGGAAAGCAAAAGGAGATACATCCCAAACATTCAGAGGGTATGAGCTAGACAGTTTGAAGGGAATATTTTTGAAAAGAGTTAATTTTTCTGATCAGCAGGTTTTCTTTCTCTAGTGATAAATTTAAGGTTACTTTATAAAGTTCCTTTAAATCTGAAAACTGTCTGCTGTCTGAAAAGTGACTCCAGCACTGTGCCCACTGCCTTGTTCACACTGAGTGGTTGCTTTGTGTACAAGAGCCTGTCTTTCTTAGAAAGACATTACAGTTTTTTCTTCCTTGTCGTGTTCTAATAAATTAAAAGGACATTTTGACTGCAAGTCAGTACTTCTGTATAGAAATAACATAACTTATCACTCATCACTAGCAATAATACACTGCCTGAAGACATTCCTTTGTCAAGCCTGTTGGTGATCAGTTTATGCCCTAAAGGATTTACTTATGACTCAAGGTAATGCAATTTCAGATGATATTTTTATTCATAAAAGTACAATCTCCCTTTGAAAGAATCTGAGCTAATCACTCTAGTTACATCTTGTGACAGTGAGACACCTTCTCTTCAGAACTAAATAAAGCCAAACTCCAGATTGACAGGATGGACTGGCTGTGACAGACAGTGAGCAGGGCAGGACAAATGGAGAGAAGAAAGACTAAGGAAGCATGTTACACACCCCTTGCTTGCTGTCTGCAACGTAAAATGACACACAACTCCACTACAGTGATATATCCCTATTCTTCCATAGATTTTTGTACTTACGGTGAATAAAATTAAAAAGTGGCAGTCCTGTTTTATGCACTTCCTTCTTTCTTGTTCTCAGATAAATTTAAACCCCCCCCCCACAAACCATACAACTGGATTTTTTCTTACTTGTTTATAAATGCTGCTTCCTCAGTATTTTTTTTCCTGAGAATTATGTCTAGTCATTTGGTAGTATCTCATCAACTTAAGTAAATAAATAAACAAGAGATCTTTTCCTAGGAGACCCTGTGGTTGCATTGTGTAATTAAATAGAAAACATTTGGCAGGTTTGGCTAAACAATGACTGTGCTTCCAAATGCTGATGGTGTAAATCAAACTGAAGGAAAACATGTCATGTTTGTCCATTTCATGAGGACAATGAGGGTCTTATGGTGTTATTTTATGCTTGGATTTGGCCTTAATTCTCTTAATTTTGTACAAAGAGGATGACCAAATCTGAAAAGATCTGAAAAGACTGCAGTCTTGCCAATTAAATCTGCAGAAAAGCTGAGCTGGTGACTTCAATTTAACCGCACAGTTGGCACCGCGCTTGTATTTCAATACTTCAGTTGCCTTTGGCAATGAGATGAGAATAAAATGTATCCCTGAACTAACAGCCAGCATCTTATTCTCAGAAATGTAACTACAGTTGTGTAAAATCTTTAGCATACACCAAAGCAGAAAGGGACTTCGCAGAGCCACGTGTCCAGAGCTCTTTGTGAGTCACTTCTGCTTTGCACTGAGACGCACATGTGCTAGGTACTTGAGTTTGCAAAAGTAGATGCTGACTTTGGGCCCCATTTTGCGAAGATCAGGCCCTTAGTATCAAGTCAGTATAGAAAGAGTGAAAATCTACAGACAAAACAAAGATTAGAGCTTGAAATGCACCACTTCTCCCTTCAGAAAAAGTCTGCCAGAAAGCACAGTAAATTTAGTCACAGTACAATGCCTATTACTCTCAGCGCGTGATTAAAGCTGCTTTCCCTTGGACCACACACACATGTAGTCTGTGCCCCTCTTGGGAGAAATGTCTCCTTCTGCCCACAGCCCAGATGAATTATAGTCACAACCACTTTGAAGATTTACAGAACACACAAAGGGGCGACCTGAAACAATAATGGTATTTCCCTGAAATGCATCTCTTCTCAATGAAGGCATTTTCTTGGGAATATGCAAGATGGGATTGCAGTTTACTGAGACAATGCTCATTATTATGAAGGCATTTCAGAAAGAACTTGAATTTCTCATTGCTCTAAATCCCATGACTTTATAACCTGGTGCAAAAATCCTGGGGAAAAGGTGTGGGAAGCTGTGGGATGATAGTTCCTCAGTGATGTTTCCTGGCATTACGGATTTGGCTCTGTGACATGGCAGAAATCATCCACAGTGTCCCCATTCTGGCTGAAAGCTCCCTGTCCTCACTCCCATGGCTGAATAACTACATCCATCAGGGAATTTGTCCTGTGCATGATCTCTTTTCCCTGGGGAGTTACCAACAGGTTTGTAAACATTGTGCTTTAGATCTGAGCTTCTACACACCAAAATATATTCACAGAATTTAGTGTGTCCCTACCAGCTGTTTCTCTACATACTTGAATTTTGGGCTAGCTCACCCACCTTTGGACCTGGGCTGATCCTACATTCCACTTTAACCTAGATGGGAACTTGTCCTCTTTTCAATGAGGAAAGAGAGTTTACCCTGTCAGTGTTGACAGTCTGTTTGTATTTTTCTGCAAAAGCTGCAGTCTCCTGGGAAGGACTGTAGCACAAAACGGCAGTGGGAAGGGCCCTGTCAGCAGACCTGGGCATATGTACCATGCAGTGAGTCATGGGTCAGTGGGGATGAGATGTTGCCACGAAATAAAATTCCTTCCGTGAAGACTCGGTTTGTCAAATCCACGTCCTGCTCCCCCAGCTCCCTCAGTATCAGGGAAGATAATGGAGCAGATCATCTTGAGTGCCTCCATGCAGCACATACAGGACCACCAGGACATCAGGCCCAGCCAGCATGGGTTTGTGAAAGGCAGGTCCTGCTTGGCCCACCTGGTCTCCTTTTTTGACCAGGTAACCTGCCTAGTGGATGAGGGAAAGACTGCCGATATAGTCTCTCTGGACTTAAGTAAAATCTTCAGTACAGTCTCCCACAGCATTTTCCTAGAGAAGCTGGTAGCTTACAGCTCTTCTCTGGTTTATAAACCATCTGGATGGCTGGGCCCAGACAGTGGTGGGGAATGGAGTTACAGCCACTTGAGGGCTGGTCACAAGTGATGTTTCCCAAGGGTCAATATTTGGGCCAGCCCTCTTTAATATCTGTGTTCATGATCTGGACCAAGGGATTGAGTGCACTCTCAGTCAGTTTGTGGACAGCACCAAGTTGGGCAGGACTGTTGATCTGCTGGAGGGCAGGAAGACCCTGCAGAGGGATCTGGACAGGCTGGATCAAAGGGTCAGGGCCAGTTGTAAGAGGTTCAACAAGGCCAGGTGCTGGGTCCTGCACTGGGGTCACAACAACCCCAGGCAGCTCCACAGGCTGGGGGCAGTGCCTGGAAAGCTGCCCGGTGGAAAAGGACCTGGGGGTGCTGGTCAACAGCAGCTGAACAGGAGCCAGACTGTGCCCAGGTGGCCAAGAAGGCCAATGGCACCTGGCCTGGTTCAGCAGGGGTGTGGCCAGCAGGACCAGGGCAGTGACCATCCCCCTGTACTCAGCACTGGTAAGGCCACACCTTGAGTGCTGTGTTCAGTTCTACACTACAAGAAAGACATTGAGGGGCTGGAGTGTGTCCAGAGAAGGGCAACAGAGCTGGGGAAGGGAATAAGTAATATGAGGAGCAGCTGAAGGAGCTGGGGGGTGTTTAACCTGGAGAAAAGAAGGATCAGGGGGCCTTGTTGCTCTCTACAACTGCTTGAAAGGAGGTTGTGGCCAGGTTGTGATCAGCCTCTTCTGCCAGGCAACCAGCAACTGGGTTCAAACTGTGCCAGTGGAGGTTCAGGGTGGACATAAGGAAGAATTTTTTCTCTGAGAAGGTGGTTAAGCATTAGAACAAACTTCCCAGGGATGTGGTAGAATCACCATCGTTGGAAGTATTAAAGAAACAACTGGACATGGCTCTCAGTGCCATGGTCTTGTTGTTGAGGTGGTGGGCAGTCAAAGGCTGGACTTTATGATCTTGGAGGCCTTTTCCAATGTTAATGATTCCATGATTCTGTGAACTATGGAGTTCAGGGTAGGCATTGTTTTAGCTATGGTTTGCTTTGGGAATCTGGAAGAGGCATCTGTAGAAGCAGGATCATCTCCAACAGGTTGCCCAAGCTGAAACAAACCCGGATAGCCCTTCTGAAAGCTCTTCCTACTGATGTTTTTATGATACAGTATTGAAGCCTAAAGGGTTTCAATAAGTTTAAATAAGGTTGTTTTAAGGCAGAAAATTTTCCAATCTTATATCAGATGGCTCCTCAATCTTTGCAAGTAGATCAAGCCCCACCATTTGTAATTTATTTCCAATGAAAAAAAGGTACTTTGAGAGAAGTATTTGCTCTGCATTGAAAATTTCAATACTTAATTAGACCCAAAAAGGAAAAGGCCTAAACCTGAAAAGATTCTGGGTTTTGTGCAAAAAAAATAAAAATTTTGGAGATGATGCCACAGTGCCCCATGAGAGATGGGGTTCAGTTGCTTCAGGTCTCCACACAGATTCAGGGACAAGTTCCTGACCAAAGGACCTCTTTCACAATGCAGCAAGGATGATAACTAGTAAGTTCTTGTCCCTCAGCTAGAGGCCTGCTTTGCAGGATACACTGCTTGCAGCAGATGGTGGATGCACACAGCATTATAGTCATAATTCTTACAAGGTTCCATGGCAGCATTTTTGATTCACTATTTGGTGTGTCAAAAGATTCCTGGGGGAAATAAAAATAATCTCAAATTGGTTCTAGTTAAAAGTCTGACAGGTGGACTTCCCCCTATTTTCTATGTATTTTGCCTTCGTATGTAATCCTTTATGAATTTTGACATGTGTTTTGACTGCTGATTGAAGTCAGGCTCTCAAGCTTTTCCCAGGCATCCCAGGGGAGCAGGTGATGTGTATCAAAACCTTTTGGTCCTATTCTTGTGGAAGGTGTTTAGAGAACCCAAATCCCCAGCTACCAGCGGGGGCATTGGGTGTTATACTGAAGACTGAACCAGGAGAACGCTGTGGTAAATAGAAAAGTTTGCCCACTCTAAACTCTGCATCAGAGTGGAGCTTAGTTTGCTGCAGAAATATTTTCAGATCAAATATGACATTTGTTTTAAATTATACCAATTTTAATACAGAAATCAATTGTATGTAATTGTATGTAATGAATGCATTCTTAATACATTTATGATCTTCAAGTTACGTGTCATTGTTAAAAGCAAAATATAATAATATAAAAGATCATACTTTATTGTAGTAAATTCACTCATTTTCTGAAGAACTTGCAAAATGGAATTTGGGTATTTCTACAAGAATTATTTCAATTCTCATTCTTTTATGATTGTACTTCTGGTATTTTGATTGCATCTAGTTTCTGTCTAAATTACCACTCCAATAATCAGAGCACATAGGATGTGGAATTATACTACCTGAGTTTTTAGGAAATGCCTGTAAGTTTGTAGAACTTGAACAGAAGTCATTAGTGTAGCTCAAATCTTTTCATATGGGGTGCATGGAAAACAGGAACTGGTATTATCAAGGGTTTCTCAGTGTTCTTGAAGCAGCAGCCCACATCGACGGGGTTATGTGGCCACCATGTGGTAACACAGAGAAAAGTTAAACTGAATTTTTGCTTTTACTTTGCACGTAATTTTTCTGTAAATGATTTGCAGAAGTGCATACATTCATTTTCTCAAGGACACTCCTTGAATAATTTCCTCTTCATTTACAGTATTAAATCATTGAAAAAATAGGCAGTTTACATTGCAGTACCTGAGTCACTGTATGGGAATAATCCTTGCAACGGAATTTCATCTGTCTGCATGAAAGGCAACATTTTTAGGGAAGAAAATAATTCCTGTGTAATTCCAAAAACACTGATGATTAAATAGAAAAACCCAGTCCCTATATATCAGTTCATAGACAGAAAATCATGACATTGAAAAGATATGGGAAACACGCATTTGAATTTGAATGACAACATAGTTTAATAGAGAGCTGTTAGACATCTCTCAAGAGTAACAGGTGGGCCCAGAAGAAACAGAAAACAGCTCAGAAAACCTTCAGCTCCTTCAGCTCCAGAAAACAACTTCTTCATTCACCTTGTTTGCATAAACTGAAAATCCAGTTTCTAAATTCCTTTGGATGAACACAAGTAATAATGTTAAGGATAAAAAAGGTGATTTTTTTTTTTTGTACAAGTAGTAACTGTTATTAATTTCTGGTGACATGGTTATCTTTACTGTTCAAAAACTGGAAATCTGAGAAAAAAAGTAGATTAGGGTCCTACAAGGATCTGAGAATTGAAAGGTGAAGGCAGACGCATTGGCCTTGCAGTGACTGTGCATGACCTGGTTCTCTGAGCCAACAGTACCACCAAATACATAAAATAAAATGCATCTGTCCACAGCAGGATGGAGTTTCTCTGAATGCCCAGCTAGAAATAACACCACAAAGATGGAATTTTGGAGGGATTTTCTTGCTATTCAAAGTTCACACTGCTCCAGTGATATTGCATTGCCTCCATAAAGATGCTTTAGGTTTAGAGATCATTTAAAAGATCATATAAAAAGAGCTGAACTATTCCAGCTGTTTCTAGAAATACTAAGTCTGCCCTCTAGGTACAGATGGGCTTCGTTGCACCAGCAAATTTCCTCCAGGCTTTCAATGTACTTTGAAACAAGGGGGTAATATATCTACTTTGTGTTGGCTTGTTGTTTTCATCTTTGCAAGAAAGTGAAGAAGATATGCCCAAATTTCCATCGCCCTGAGTCTCCTGTGTTCAGGGACACAAGTCCTCGAAACAGTTAATGAAAGGCCAAAGCAGAAAGGTTTGTATGAGCTCCCTGTTAAATATTGGCAGATATCACTACGAGACACATTTATTTCATGTTAATGCTCAGCCAACATTAACTTGTACAGCAAATATTGACCCAAACAATGGCACTCTGGCAAAGGAATCATGCAGTTTTGTGATATGTTCCACTCCCAAACACCTCCCGTTTAGTTTTCTGCCAGCATATATTTTGGGGTAGGATAATATATGATTTTTCTCTTTCCTATGGGGAATTTTACTAAATCAGTTACCTTGCACAGACTGCGTAGTTTGCCTTGGGTGACTAAAACTTCCAAATTAAGGGGTTTAGATTAGTAGGGCTAGAAAGAGCTGCTCCCAGGCAAATTCTAATTTTTGCTCAAGTCCTTTCTGAGTGTAAACAAGTCAATAAACCTTCATAAAGTGAAGATGATAGCTATATAATTAATACTGTTTACATTCAGCAAAATACATAAAAATATTTGAAGAACTGAACAGAACTAAGGATGTGCTTGTGTGTTTTGCTGATTCAGGCTCTTTATACATAAATATCAGCTCTGACAAAGGGTGTAATAGTACTTAATGTTTATTCCTCTTTTCTCTATTTAGTCTCTAAAGGAAAGATCTTTCTTTTTACTTGGAGTTGAAGGGTAATGACACATTGAGCTGTTCACTGCCTGTAGGCACTAATGCTGCGAAGCACTCTAAATCCAAGAACTTATATATATACACATATATCTGGTTTAACATTTATTTATTTGTATGTTTATGCCATCCATTTAGCTATGTGCAATGTTTCCCATTGATAAGGGAAAGGTTGTGCCTTTGTACCTTTTAGTCAAGTCTTGATAGATAAGTTTGCCAATAAATGAAGCAAAGCAAAGAGAGTTTACATCACCTTTGACTAACAGACTAACACCTTTCTTCTGTTTATTGAAAAATTATGAACACTTTTTAAACTTTTTATGATTAGGTGATATGTTGCCTGTTAAGTTTTCTCATAGGCTCAGAGTGGCTACTATTTTTGTAGTCATTTACCTAATAGTAGAACAGAAAACAGAAATTACAATCAAAGGAATATTTATGTCTTATTCTCTGATTTTGTAGCAAGCAGCTTCCAAGCACAGTGATCAGGTCTTTGATGTCTTACCTCAAAAAGAATGTCTTTCGAAATTCCTGCCAGATATAGGCCTAAGCTTCAACTTATCTTTGATATATACTCCTCTCCCTCTCCCTCTCCCTCTCCCTCTCCCTCTCCCTCTCCCTCT